>CM019176.2:35785491-36274205 GCA_009739505.2 Apolygus lucorum
CTGCAAATTATTACACAAAGGGTCATTTTTTCTGTATTGATCACGTGCCAGCAAAGAACTCAGCTTTGTCATTGTCACCATCTACCAACCATGTTTTACCTTCACAATCAAGTTTATTTGGAAGAATTAAACGCTCCACACTCCACTGGAAGAAATAAAGAATTCCTTCGTTTAGTAATTTGATCACTGGTTGTAAGGAAGCAAAACCGAGTACATCCCAAAGAAACGACCGACGAAAGCATTTTGGTTAACTAAAATTTGAAGGGCGATCACGCCTCTTTTGCGATTCATACTTACTCGTTTTTCTAACTTCTAGTAGGGAGCGAACAGTTTGTCCAACAAAGCTATGGGTAGTCTCATTCGATTCCAAAAATTCAATGGTACAATCTTAAATTTCTGATAAAACAATACCTTTATATCGAGAGTTTTCGAGAGAAGGTGCCTTTGGAAGTTTCAGCCCTTCCGTTTCACCGCTTAGAAGTGACTTACATCAACCAAAAGCTTTGCGGCACAACTAGACCCCAAATGGAGCCCACATACCAAATTTCATCATAATCGGTCCATGATAATTAAGGAAAGATCCGCGGACGGACGGATTTTTTTTTATATTCGATTTTCAAAATCTACACGTACTTACCTACCACAAACGTAAACCATCAAATTTGAGGGTGGTCAAACTTTTTTCTTGAAAATAATTAACCAAAAAGGGAGACTCTGAATTTAGACCCAATAAGATGTGAAACCTTCATTCTACAATGTTTTGCAATTATTTCCAAGTGTCTATCAACAAGAAAAACGATTAGGTACAGTGAAATCGGGAACGGGACACCAGTCAACGTCATTCAGCTGATATTTGCGGCGGCGAAAAAACGAACTGCTTTCCTTCTTTGAGATAATGTGGGTGGATGGATTTGTTATGTCTTCATGCATGAGCTAATTAGTATCCATGGCTCATATTCCAAGTATTCCAAGATCACGAAACAATTTCCCTACTGTTTGCAACAGCTGATTGTGGTGGAAGGGGGGGTATAGCAATACTGGACCCCGCGCTGACCCCCCGCCACCCCGCCGATCATCGCCTCTCACTCTAAACAGTCCCGAGAAATTCATTTTTTTGAACTGCTTGCCTTGCATCCAGCGATGCAAGGAGGACCAGCCCCCGCGCTAGTTCGCTTATCATCCGCAATCATCTACATTACCGACCTCTCCAAGTCTCTGGTGTGTTGCGGGCTAGTATCCAAGGCAAAATACGTACTTTCTTATTCCATTCTCCTATTTAATCTAAATTCCTTGATAATAATGAAATAGTCCCTAAATATTATAAAAGTTTTCCAAAATCAGTTAAATATTACTTACAAAAAATGGAAAAATAGGAGAATCTCAACAAAAATTAATTTATTTATTTTGCATACTTGTAGTAAGGAAAACAGTGTTTGCTATGTTTGCCTGGAGGAGACGCCACTGATGGTTGGTGGCTTTGCAGACGAGTGATCAATATAGAAAAATAATAAACCATTGTGTAATAATTTGCAGCGTTTTTGTATTATGTTGTATTACTTATATTTAATATTATAAAGCATTTGAAACTGCTCAGTGCGATTGAATAAATTAATATTCGTCTCCACTCGGCGGAGTATCGATTGTGACTCGGTTCGGTATCGATGTATCGATTATTCAGTACCAGTAACAACAAAACAATTGTAACTTTTTCGTTCATTCGTTTTTGAATGAATTATGTTGGAGATCCATGTAAATAATTTAGAAGCAGTTTCGATCGGAAAATGTGAAGACCAGTCACTCCTGGCGGAAAAACGTCTACTTATTGCATTTATTGTTACGTTGGTAGGTAGATAATCAGTTGTCAAAAGAAGAATTCATCACTGCGACATGATACTTCGGCGTTTTCAACATTTTAGTGTTACTTCCCTATGGATCAGCTTATCAAGCTACAATCATTCGTCCTTGAAGTTTCATTAGCTAATCGCTTCTCATAGCGTTTGTCGACAATCTATCGTCATGTCTGAAATATCTCTGTGTGTTTTATTACCTATGTGAAATAATGAGAATGAAAAATATGTAATATTTTTCTTTCTAGTATCTTGCGTAGATTCAGTGATTATTCCTACCGCAATTTACCAAAGGTACGTACCCTATCTGTCGCGATCTCTCCTTTTGAAATGCATTGTGGAATAATTGAATACAATAATAATAAATGAATAAATAATTGAATATAGTATACTCTCATAACACATATTATGTGTTACGCGAGTACCAGACAAGAAGTGGATAGGATTTATTGTTTGTTATGAAAACTAGTTACCAACTAGGTTACAATCCTCTGGTTGCTACATCTTCTCCTCCCGCATCCTGTAGCCTTTGAGGAGTTTCGTCCGGACCTCTTAGGTGTCGTAGAGTCCAGATTTATTTCGGGTCTTTTCCGATGACATTGCGAAAACAGTTCGTCATGGCTTCATCGTCAGCAAACAGTACAGTTTCGTACAAATTGTGCAAACAGTACAAATAGTACATAGTTTCGAAGTACCCATTAGAGGAGTTTTGTATCTATTTGCTGATGATGCAGCCTTCTTGTTTGATCATAGTTCATGAAATTTTCTCTAGCAATTGAGGACACGAACATGGCATGTCTCTGGCTTGATGGGGGGTGCGCCTGATTTTTTTTTAATTTTTTAATCGAAAGAAGACCTCATTCTGAGAATTTTGAAACCAGCCGTTCTCTTTTTGGATGAGTAGATCTCTTACTATGATTACTACGCCTGGGCGGGACCCCCCAGCCCATTGTGACGTCATAAACATTCGAAACTTTGAAAAATCATAGAAAAAGGTCTTCTCACGCTAGAAGGTCGCGGTTGGTGTCAAAATTCTCAGAATGAGCTCTAGTTTAGACTAAAAATAACATTAAACAGTTATTCCGACCAATGCGCACACCCCATTCGCAATCTCTCACCATTAACGTCAATAACTATAATATACAAGAACTCTGAACACAACCTGAAATTACACTTTTGTAATTCAGAGTACGTGCCCTGTGAGTAGACTGGAAAGAGAGAGTAAGAAATGATCAATACCTGGGGGTAGTACTCGATTAAAATCCTGTTTGTCATCAGTGATACATCAGTGAGACCTTCAAAATGTGGCAATGTGGCACTTATTGTGGCCGAATGTGGCTTTATTTCAGCTGATGTGGTATTTATTTTTTTCAACTTTCCACCCCCTCCCCACCATAAAAGGGATGTTAAACCATTAAATCATGAAACTTGAAAGCATATCAACTACTGTATTATGTATATCAACTATTTACATGTATTTCCAACAAATTTACATGTATTTACAACATGTTAAATTCAATTATAAAACAATTTGCTGTCACCAGTAATCCACTTCTTATAAAGGGTCACGTTTAAACTAGAATCTCTAGGCATATTGAAGATTGAGGAAAAACGAAAATGAGTGCGATATTTACAGTAAGAAACTTCAGCTTGATATGAAGGACGTGGGAAACAGAAGTGATATGTATACCGAATGGTGCTCCCCGACCCTAATGGATGTATCTACTCAGGTACACATGCTCTTCCCATTATGATCCTGCAACGGACTTTCTAATCCGCATCCAGGAAAGAGAATGAGACCTAACAACAGTCGAAGACCCACGTTAACCTGTGATGATGAATTAATCTTACCTGGTTTTAGCAAACATCGATTCGTCATATTTTTCTGGGCGTTCTCGGGCGTTAGTAAAAATAAGTATTAGTAAAATAAGGCGAAATGTGGCACAAAATGTGGCCTTTTTCAAAGAAATCAACGAAATATGGTATTTTACCGAAAAATGGGCCGAATGTGGCATTTTAGTGTGGCGCCGTGGCAATGTGGCATTTGAAGGTTATTTGATGACTCATCACCTACCCCCTCATATAGCAACTCATTCTAATACTTTAAATCAAACCTTTAATTTGGATGTACACAAATGGTCAGCCAACGACTAGAAAGTTAGAAAGTTACGAATAGAAAGTTACTGAAGCGGTTACGTGAATACTGACCATTCTTCCTGGAATCAAAGCCACGTTTTTCAACTATTTTCACTCATTTTCGACTTTTTCAACAAAGCAAAATGAAATCGGTTTGAAACAGGACAGTCTTGGATACTGGTAGAACACAAAAAATTCAAGGTGTTCATACATTTTAAAAAAATCGTCCTGCGACAAACCGAATTGAGATTCATTCTCCTTCGCCCCTACGGCAGTTTTGATGTCGGTCAACAATGAGCCCTTTCCTATTGCTCTGTTGCTGAAAAGTGCTGACGAACATTTCTGTGATGGGGTAATTCACTGGTTGTTGGTACGAGTAGTCTCCACTGCTGTATGGACTCAGGATAGTCTCTAGCAAATAGCGACTCCCGCAAAATTACGAGTAGGCCTGTTGTCTCCCTCGACCTGCTTCGAGCCCCGACAGGAAGAGGCGGGCGAAAACGTTTTAAACTTTATGAATGGAAAGAGCGAGTGGAAGGGGCTTAGAAAACCGAGGTATCGGAGTGGAGGTAGGAAAAGCCTCTGGAGGGCAGAGAGGGGAGGTTACCCCAAAACAAAAGGCGTCCAGGAAGCAGGGAAGGCGGAAGGAGGTGGTGCATCAATCAGGACTATCGCGAGTTGGATGCGATCCGTGAGTTTTTATATTGAACCGCCCAACTCTCCTGGACGAGGATTCCTGGAATCAGCATTGCGGAAAATCGACTCCCATCACTCACGGGTACCCGAAATTCGCTTTACACTTTCCGTAACTCATATTATTTTTATTCAGTCGTCATAAATAGCGAGCAGGAACTGTAACATTATCACTCGTATTAGGCTCAGGTGCTTTAGTATTAGCACTCCAGTGGTTCTCTACGTCCATCTATGCATTTGATTCTTAGATTGTTAAAGATTGAGAAGATATCGGTCCCTTATCAATTTCAATCCATTTGAATTGATTGTAGCTATTGCAAGTGGACGCTCCTAAACTCCAATTTCTCGATCATGCATGAGGACATCTTAGTTGTGAACTGACTTTCATGATTCCCTTTCCTCGTGATCATATCGTCAATACCTACAACTATTATGTTATTAATATGATGCTGTATTTCAAATCCATTTGGAGGACCTTTTTGTTTCCTCGTTACTGAAATATACCAAATTTAATATCTAGTTATCAGTTTTATATTTAGGCATAGTTATATATTTAGTTATCTATTTACTAGCCATGGGAGTCCCGAATTTGAACAGGATTTTAAAATCCATGATCTACAATACTCGACATGCGACTATGAGTTCACCCCCCCCCCCCCCCCATATACAATGGTTTTTTCGCGGATTTGGTTTCAGAATGGTGTGAAACCCATTAGTACGTGGTCATTTTTTAGGGCGTCCGACGGTAAGACTTGGGCGTCCTTATGCGGTTGATCTGGGGTTGGACAACATTAAAAAAAAAAAAAAAAAAAAAAAAAACGCTGCAAATTATTACACAACGGTTTATTATTTTTTATTTTTCTACATAGATCACTCGTCTACAGAGCCACCAACCATCCAACATGAAGAAAAACATCGATCGCATTTCGGTCAGCTTTGATTTGAGCGGAGATTAGGCCTCTTTTGCGATTCACACTCGTGTTTCTGATTTATCGTACGTCCAAACTTTAAATTCTCGTAGTGAGCGAAAGGTTTTTCCTACAGAGCTCCGGGTGGTCTCAAAAAATTCTATAGAATCCTAAATTGAAGGGAAAACAATACCTTTAAATCAAATTTTTTTGAGTTAGGGCGTTTTCAAAATATCAAAATTGATTTTGGAACCCTTAGAAGTGACCTACATCAACCAAAATCTTCGGGGCACAACTAGACCAGTGACGTTAGTTACAGCTAGTTCAACGTTACGAAGTATTTTCATTTTGGTGCCAGACAGGCACCATTGGTTGGGGGGGGGGGGGGGGGGGTGAACTCGAATTCGCATGTTGGGTATCGTAGATCATGGATTTCAAAATGCTCTTCAAATTCGAGGCTCGCATTTCGCTATTTAGCCCTCCCATGCCGCTATGTGAGGAGGCAACTATTTCTTGCTTGAAATACTAAATAAATTACATCAAGTGAAAAAGTTTTATCGCTTACCAACTGGTCTAAATTGACCTAATTCTTAGCCAATGGGACGGCCCCTGGAATGCATGCATTACTTAACAATATGTTTTCTGTTGAGTGTTGTCTTCCTTCACCCCCGATTAATCACTTAGGACGCCAAATCTTACTGTACAACGCCCTAAAAAGTGCCAAGGACGGAAAATTTTTTTTTCGATTTTCAGGTTCTACATAACTTGAAACGTAGGTAAACCATATTACTTTGAGGGGGGGGGGGGGGGGGTAATAGTTTTTTTCAATACACTACTTCGGGATACTACTTTGCCCAAATTTGGAGAGCAGAAGGAAGTTGGCTGTAGAAGGATCGCTCTATCGCTCTTAAATTTCAGATAAATGCGATCAACAGAAACCAAGGCTCATATTCTGAAACGTTGACATGAATACCCTGCTCGCTATTGAATCCTCCCGAATTGGAATTATTTTAAGTTCTATGTGTTTGATTTTAAATTATTTCAAGCTTTATTGGTTTTATTATCGATGGAGTGAAGTTTTGTAGTCTCTTCCTCTTAAGAGTCCCGAGAAATAAAATATAAAATAAATTCTTGAACTTATTTACGTGCTTTGCAACGACAGTAAAATCAGTTTTTCGTCAAAACTTGAATAAATATATTATAAATATGAATAAATCTTTCTCTTTGTGTAAAATATTATATTATTCATCTTTGTCTTTCTTTTGTTTTCGTTTAATATCATTGTGAAGGTGCTAGAGAACTATAATTTGGTATATATACCAAATTATATACATATTGTGATGTTCGGTAATCACAATGATGGCAGAGTGGTCAGCTGATCCTGGACGCTGGGTGGGGAGGGTGCCCCCGCTCTCTACTTCCTGGGGAGTCTGCATGGGAGAGCCAACAAGTCGACCCGCAAGTGGTGCATTTTCTGCCCTTTTTTAATCACCTCATCATTTCTTGGACATTTTTTGGATCCTCGTCAAACAAGAAGATCGTCGTCCGGAGATTTCAACATCAAGAGGATTTGGATCCTGCACCTCCTGGTCAGCCACCCTAGCATCTACTGGGAACTACAAACGCTCCAATTGATTCCTTGATGCCATCACCAACTTGGTGGGCATCCGCGGTGAGTGGCACTCTCCTTCTTCCTCTCTCTCTCGAATCACGAACATTCTCACCTAGTTTACTTTCAATTTCCAGAAATTTGAGGCCCTTAGGGAACTTGGTTGAGGCTATACCTACCTAATAAATCTCTCATAATTAGTGCAATTTATTTTGTTTTTATTGTTAATCATTCCCCTAGAGCTCCTTAAAGGCGAGTATGCCCCCATTCTCTGAGTAATTAATTGAAGTAGGTAAATTCATATCACAATATATTGTGTAAAAACTACAGCACGTTGTTATGTTACAATTGGGCTTGTACCGTATCATTTAAAATAAATTAATAAAGAGCAACAATTCGTTCATGATCCATTTTCTCTTCTTTCGGCTGTTCGTGAAGTTCATGATCGACAATTTCATGAAGTATGACCAAAAAGGCCACGCATCTCGCTTGGAACCTCGCGAAGAACTGGTGCCATAAATATGTAAACGGGGTTGGCGAGTCAAGCTTTTTTGTGTAAGTGCGACTTTACGGAATTTATTAGTGCTCTGATCGATATTAATTTTCATGCCTACATATTCTCTGTTTATGTTGTTTTTGGGGTGTCCACTAAACTTGAAAAACTTCTTATTTCATGAATATTCCAGTTTCAGGACTCTGTTCATAGAAATTGGTTACTATGCGCGTGGGTCACGAAAATAGCAACCAGAAACGTAAACGACCGAGATTATGAGCGCTCGAAATAGCCCGGACATTCGTGGATTAGAGGCGGTGAATGAGCTGAAAGACGTTGATGAGGATCAATGGCGGACGATAGGCGAGGGTGGAGGGCGAGCTGTCAGATGAGCGCAAATGAAAACCTTAGATGTTTCCCTCTGAGAGACCATGAAACCGCGACGACCGGGGTCCGCCAGATCAGAAAGGATCCTGAAAGGCCGTCTGAACCAGAGCTCGTGATGGCTGATGAAAACGACCTTTGGGAGGCCACCCGGGAGGGTCGACGCTTTTTACGACGGACATCCTTGGAATGAAGTCTTTGTGGTCACAGCGGCGAAAGAAGAAAAAAAAATACATTTTTTTTAAGCTGAAAATATCTAACGAAATTCTTTTGTGGGTCAGGTACCTCTGTGATGAGCTTAGTTTGGTCAAGAAAGAAGCTCAAGGTGTGTCATTAATAAAGAGTCTAAAAACCTCTCTTGGGGTTTCCAACCTATTTTGCTATAAAATATTATTCTGTTCATCAGGTAAATAACCTGTATAACATGAGAGCACCACAAACACCTTATCAATAAGGATTTATTTTAATTATTGGAGTTTATTTTGGAGTTTTTAAATGGATTATAGGTCGAGCTTCATACAAATCAAAAGAGGAAATTTGATGCTGAACCCGCACAACAGCTCATCGTCCTCAATCAGATCTCGTTAAAAGGTTCAATCGAACACGGAGATTCACTAAGCCATTACAGCCTTTTCCATTAAACAGGGAACAAATTGGGATGAAGCGCTTCCCTGTATTATGCTTGCATATTGGTCCGGCGTTCATGGAACCATTAAGATTATTCCACTTCAGGTAAGGCTACCTGTAGATTGGGGGAACGTAGAGGATAGTAATCAAGTCCAACTAAATAAATGGGAACTGGAGAGATAGTAAGAGAAATTTGGAAAAACCAAATTATGAACCAGAGGCTCCAGAAGGATGCAACGGATGGACCACTATTATACAAAGAAGAGGACAAGGTTTTGGTTCTTAGAGAAAGATGTGGAAAATTCAACAAGCTATGGACTGGACCGTATTTATTCATAAAGGTAGTTCAAAATATAGACAAATGGCAGACAATTTCAACAGAATAAAATCAGCCTGGATAGCCTTTTTTTAGGAAAAAATTGGTGTAACATCCTATATGCCTTCCATCGTTATTACTGAAGTTTCGATCAGTAATTTTGGCATTCTGAGCATTTGTTTGGTTCAACAGAACCGCTGATGCCTAACTCTCAAAAATGAAACTTAATTTTCGCGATCAAGTTGATGATTTTCTGGGTTGAAAAACAGCAACACAAATTAAGTATTTCGCAGTTATGTTGATTATTTTTTTCACTTTTCCTCATTTATTAAGACTCTAGCTGAACGGATGACGATAAAATCAAGGTGTTCACGAAGTTCCTCTACGGAACTCTCCTTGAAATTCGACCCAACATCAGAATGTTACTAATTAGGTAGTGTTCAAATAGAATCACATTTGAGAGTATATCCGCGCTGTCTAGATTGTCACAGCTTGAGTTTGAACTACTATTTAAAGCCTTATTTTTCCATACAGAAGTTAGGGTGTCAGAATTCGGGTACTTTACCGTATTTATTAAGTCGAACGCTTCTAATACGGGTACACAATGATTTAAAGTTTTTAAAGTTTAGTAGTTAATTTTCAAATTTATCCTGGAATCTCACATTCAACACGGCATGAGGCGGATCCGCGTCATCGTCCGTTTTGGTTTATTATTTTCAATAGATAATGAACATTTGGAATCGATCAAGAAAACATTTTTTAGAGACTAACGGAACTCTGTAGGACAAACCGTTCGCTCCCTACGAGAACTTAAGGGTTGGACTTACGATAAATCAGAAACACGAGTGTGAATTGCAAAAGAGGCCTAATCTCCGTTCAAGTTTTAGCTGAGCCAAATGCGATCGCTGAGGGTTGGTAGTATCTATGAGTGATCTATATAGAAAAATAATAAACCTCTGCGTAATAATTTGCAGCGTTTTCTTTCAATGTTGCATTTTCATAAACAGAGTGGATGGATCGTCCTGTAAATTTCCAAGAACCCGTGGGATGATGGACTTCCAGAGGGTTTCATTTCGAAACAATTTTTCTCAGCATGAATCAACTTCGTTTTTTCCTAACTTTTTCGGCCAATGACTCGCGTTGAATGTGATAAGGAATAAATACAATTTAATAATATTCATAAATGACTACTATTCACAAGAAATTTCGTGAAAAAAGTTTGGATTTGGTTTTGGCTCTAAAAACCACTATTGTTGTTGTTGTTATTGTTGTTGTTTGGACAAAAAGAAGATTGCTGTTGAGGTGACTAGGAGTAGTAGGAAGGGAAGAGGGATTATTATGGGAAGAATTGACTGAAGAACTCGTCAAGTGAGTCGACAAAACATCGAGAGCGGTACTCACGTGTTGAAGGGGCTGCCGGAAGTCTGAGGATCCTTCAAGAGCGGAGGGCGACGGACAAGTGGCGAGGATGAGGCGGCGGCACGCAGGCCTGTTGCGCCGCCCCCGACTGCCTCCGCTCGCCACCCCCGGGGGCGGGAGGGTGGAAGGTCTTCAGGAGCCAGCTTCGGAAGGGAGGAGGGCGTCGAGGCCGGAAAAGAAGAGGAACTCAAGAAGTGGAGGCCTACGTGAACTACGGTAGGTCAGAGAATGCTCGTTTTTCGAGAGGGGAACCAGAGTAACCCCTGGACTTGAGGGAGGGCAGTAACCCTGGATCAGAGATGGGCGAATTCTTGTTCATAAATAAGATTATGAATACAAATCATATCTGCGACTTTATGATTATTAGTACGAATACAGGTATGAATATGAGTACGAATACAATCGTATTCACACTTTGAATACGATTTTCCCCCGTATTTGTATTTTGAATACGATTTTATGATTTTTTCTATGATTTCCCCAAAAATCAAATTTTTTTACGATTTTCCCTGAAAATCATACTTTTTTAAATGATTTTCTCCCGAACTCTGGACATATTTCTAACCTAACACTGTCAAAATAATCAATCGAAATTCGAAACGCTCACCAATTCTTTTTTTCGCTCACCAATAGGATTTTTCACGCCCTGGCTCGAAAACTCTCGAAATAAAGGAACTGTTTGTTCACCAATTTTAAAGTGTTGAATTTTTAAAAAATTTTGAGACCACCCGGAGCTCTGTAGGACAAACCGTTCGGTCCCTACGAGTACTTGAAGGTTTTCCTTCGATAAAACAGAATCATGAGTGTGAATAGCAAAAGAGGTCTAATCTCCATTCAAATTTTATCGGACTAAAATGCGATCGCTGTTCATTTCTTCGATTTGTATACAGTTTTGCCTTCTGCGTAACCAGTAATCAAATTTCCATAATATGGAAATAGAAGCTTCATATTATGAAGCTTTCTATTTTTCCAATCGAGTGTGAAGCGTTTAGTTCTTTTTTCTAATAAACTTGATTGTGAAGGTGTGAAGCCAGTATGGTGTGGTAGGTAGTACCTAGCTGGTAGGTAAAAAAAAGTTGGTAGGTAAAAAAATGTTGGTGGGTAAAAAACGCTGCAAATCATTGCTCAAAGGCTTCTTCACTCTTCAGATCACTGATCAGCTGAGTGAGCTCCGAAGCCATTTTCAATCCTATTGAACGGAGGAAGCTGAAATTTGAGAGGGAAGGTCAAGGGAGAATACAGATGGTGGTAGGTGCTATTGATGGAGAACCAGTGATCTATACAGAAGGGTGATCTATACAGAAAATAATAAACCTTTGAGCAATGATTTGCAGCGTTTTTATTATTATTATTTTCTAGATATTTTTATTTGTGTGAAATTTGAATATGACATCTAGAATAAGATGAATATTTTTGCGCCAATTATGAAGATTTTATCTCAGATTTTTTCACGATATTGATCGATACTGTTGTCGAGTTTCGTCCCACTAGTTCAGAAGAGTACAGCAATATTCGAATTGCAACTGACCCTACGTGATTCATAATTATAATTATGAACATTTTTAGGTGACAGTTTTTGTACATCAGCAAGATAATGAGCTATTCATGATCGTGAAGATAATTTTATATCAACCGCAAGAAGGTCAATATCTGGGCATACACGAGCGGGATTTCCGACGGTTTGACGGTTTATTTAGGGAACCTGCAGGTTTGGAATCTACGTTAGTGGATGAGAAAACTCGCAGTCCAAAACTGACGGTTAAGTTAACAGTTTTTTCGAAAAACCTGCAGTTCAAATTTGTAAGTCAGTGGAGGGAAAAAACCGCAGTCCGAAACTGACGGTTCACTGCTGGCCTCGTCCATCCTCAAACCTGCCATACACGAACATTCCAATCCAGCGGTTGGATACCTGGAAAGGACTGAGTTTTTGTCACTCATGGTACCGATAAGTTGATACTCAGTTCCACAGTCCTGGTACAGCTGTACCGACCCACCTCTAGTCAGTGGAGTGTGGCTATTAGTTCTTGTAGTCTTCACGTTCTTCAGCTTAAAGTTCCTTCACTAGACCCATATGGCTATGGGCATTTCTTCGGGAAATCCATTCCTTCTCCCACTTTTTGCGATCCTTTTTACGAGATACTAATACGCTCAAGGCGTATAGTCCTTTCTTCCATCTCCGACGAGGATATAGTAGGTGAACTGAGAAAAAACCTCTACTTCTGGCCTCTGGACTGTCCAACACGCTGGACACTCCAAAACCGAAGGTTTTCCGCCGAAACTGTGACTTCTTTACTAACGAACGGTTATGGACGTAAGGACGTGTTCCCCAACTTTTGAAACTCTACGTTAGTGGAGTACAACGGTTCAGAAACCGAGGGTCTGGACTGTCAGTAAAGACCGCAGTTTTAAAGCGGCGGATCAAGACTGCCATCGACCACTAACGGACAGGTCGGATTTTTGATGAAATCCGCGCGCCTGGACTGTCAGAAAAAACTACGGTTTTGGAACGACGTTCCACTATGCGGACTTTCTTTCATATTCAACATCAGAAGGTTCGTCGTTAAAATGATAATAAACAAAAAGTCCTGTTCAACGGTTTTGGAGTACTATCAACAAAAGCATAACTCGTAGACAATCAGAGACAACATCAATCTGTTGAGAGGCTCCGTTTCGGAAGCAGCACCTACTGAAGCTCTTTCAAGCCTCCTATCGTCTAGAAACATCTCCCC
Source organism: Apolygus lucorum (assembly GCA_009739505.2). NCBI lineage: Eukaryota > Metazoa > Arthropoda > Insecta > Hemiptera > Miridae > Apolygus > Apolygus lucorum. Next base: position 35,798,653 of record CM019176.2, read on the forward strand.
ACGAGAAGAGAGGGCAGGGTTGATAGATCGGGCGGCAATCTACGCTGCACGAGGGTTAACCAGGTGTGGAGAGATACCTGGGCGTCGAGGATCCTCCCGTGGAGAGGAGTCAGGAGAGAGAGAGTTTGGTCGATTTCTGTTTCCACCTCTGCAGGGTTCGGATGATGAGTCCAGAACCGGAAGGAGATTAAAGTGGGACGCGTTCCGATAATATGCGTTCATTAGCATGATTTTGACGAGGGTCAATTCAGTATCCACTCTCAGAACCCTCGAATACTATTGGTAGTCGAGTACCCTCCCTACTAATGATCTATTTCAATTTAATGGATATTTATGGTACCAACATTGTGTTTGTTTGGCCGTTCGTTTTATGAAGTAGAGGGGAGGAAATTTTGATTCGGCTTTCCTAGTTTTATGGTTTATTAGTCGACTGCATTTTCGCTTTGCAGCATCATCTGGATTTTGTGGCTTTTCCCTTAATGATCACTTCATTAGATAAATTGTAAGGGCTTCTAATAAAATTGTTTGGCTGATTTTATACAAGTGCAACATGTGAATCGTTCAATTTAATTGTCTTGATGAATAACGAATAAGAAAGATATATCAAGAATAAGCTAATACTAGCGGAAATGTGTTGTCTTCTCTTAACTTATTAAAACCCCTCGTTTCTTAAGCGAATTTCCTCCAAAATTAGATTAGGTAGACCCATGGCATTAGATTAAATTAGACCCATGGCAATCAATTTAAAAGATCTTCCCTTTGGAAGACAGCTGATGACGTCCCCGACGCCAGGAATGGCAGTCGGACGAAAATCCAACCTGAAATGGTTGTTTATTGCTCCCGAGTCTACCAAGGTAGCGGAAGCTTTTTTTTTTCACTTTTCAAGGATGAAAAAAAAAAGTTCTCCAAAATCAAAATTTTCACTCCTGTTTTACGTTTTAGACCTTTCTGAACAATTTTGGTTCCGTATCTGTCTGTCATGAATTCCTTGTAACGGGCATTACTATACGAAGTTATTGTCCGATTTCTATGAAATTTTCAGGGATTGTGCGGGTTGGTGTGTAGACGGTCCCCTATGAAAATCATCATCCCCGGATTGATAGTAGCCACTGCGCCATTGGTCAATGCAGCCGAGTTGCAAGTGCCAATTTATTCTTTGTTGCTGCGTTCAAATAAAGTAAGTTCGCAATTAGACACGTATCGATTTTCACCGAGATACCAAGTTCAATGGAAAATCAATAAGAAGAGGGATGTGTCGGCCCAGGTATTTCGCTGGAACGGTTCCAACGGTTACAGTGACAAAGATGTAACCGTTCCAAACTACCGGTACAGTTCCATTACCAGTACTGCCTACCGAGAGCGGTCAAATCCCACTCTCATGACATGGAAGAAGAAGGCAGTTAAATCCCTATCTTCCTTCTTCCATGCTTATGATCTCAACTTGCAATACAAAAGGAAGGAATTCGAACAAGTGTTACAAAAGAAACAATTTATTATAAACTAGCTGAAAAGCCTACTAAAAGTAGGCAAAAACGATTCCTCCTACTCTCGCCCCCAACTCCTCCCGGCGATTCCGCCGACTCTCCCTTCTTCTACGACCCCTCCCGATCGGTGGCGGGCATACGTACGTACGTACGTACCTACGGTTGGCGTTTTATGTATATAGATAGATAGATGATAGTGACCATACAATTCAAGGAAAGGATCATTTTCCGTTGCAGTTTAAGAACATAACGTAAGAAGAATAATACTGGCGACAACTTCCATGCTAACTAGTCTAGAAGATCCCTTTACGGTCCAGAGCCATTCTCCATGATATCTTATCAGCCTGTGGAATCGGCAAGGGCGCTTCCCGGTACATAGAACTGAACTGGAGACAAGTTCCATCCTTACCAGTCTGAATGATCCCTTCTTGGTCCAGCCTCCAAAGCCATTCTATGATATCTTATCGGTCCGTGGAACTGGACCGGTAAGGGCTGAGTTTTTGTCACTGCATGGAACCGTTACAAGTTGATACTCGGTTCCACAGTCCCAGTACAGCTGCACCGACACACTTCTAGAGGATGTGTTCAAACCTCTTGAACCTAGGTACCTCTTGGTACCTAGTTGGTTTTGCTATCTTATATTGATTAACTTACACTAACTACCTCAATTATTGAGTGTTATGTCGGCGTGTCGTTGTGTGAAGGCGATGGTCTTCTCGTCGGCTTGTCAATTTCTATTGGTCCCTACTCAACGAAGGTGAAGGATGGGACAGCACTTTCTGCCTGGCGCGGTTTACCGCCTACCGCATGCAGGAGTGCTTAAGGAATTCAGCTCAGCTGCGTACCTCGGCGCGATTGCTCGCCGACCGGAGGGAGGCAGTACATTTACCTAGTCCTAGTTGGGGGCAGACAACTTCCTAGGAGAAATGGGAGCGGAGGCTGGCGCGATGTGCTTACCAAGACCTCCGAGGAATGTTGGGCTTCTAAGAGAAGGAGAGGTAGAACGAGAAATAATCAACTCGATTGTTAGAAGACGAATGCATGAAGGGGAAGCCCTGAGTTCTCTTTTTATACTATGTCAGAGCCTATCTGGATATTATATAGAGGTGATTAGGAAGAGTCGATATATAGACATAAAAAGGATGATAAAAACCCCTTTTATTACATAAAACCCCCCTTTATTTACACAACTCTAAAGTCTCTCCACAATGAAGTACCTGCGGTGATCCTGCGGTGATCGGCGGGTGGTCTGGGTGAACTGCAAGGGTCTCTGAGCTTCAGGCAGAGTTCGAAGGTGCGGCAGAGTAGGCTTCTCCAGATGGGCGCTGAGAATACAAGACGGGAGCTATTCCGTCGGGGATCAGTTCTGGGCGAAAGATCCTCCTGAATTCGGTGGTCGAAGTCTTTATAACCTCGGTCGGGCGTCAAGAAGGGAGACAAGCGGCGAAATGCTGAGCCGGCAGTTCCGAACTTGGTCGGGAAAAAGTCGGATATCCCGCTGGCGATTCCTTGTCTTCCGCGGATCCGACATCTCCCCCTTCCGGAAATAAAAGACTGTTTACACCTGTAACATTTACAACTGCTATTAAATTGATATCCTTCAGTAGTATTCTGCATTATCCTCTGTTTGGTCCTCTCTGCGTGATTCTCTCTGCGTGAACCTCTCTGCTTGCTCCTTTCTGCCTTGGTACACCTGTCTGCATAATCCTCTCTGCTATGTCCGTTGTGTGGAGTGTTATCTTAACAAACAAAATATTATTAATATTATTACATAGGTACATCTCAATTTACCATTGGTTCCTTGACATTTCTTACAATCAAGTCTGCGTCCACTTATCGCTTCATTCAGCGTATCACTTCATTCCTACTTGGTATTTGCATCAGTCCTGCATTGTGGCACCACATGTAAGTTCATCAGAAAAAAAATATATTAGTTTCATCATAATGTGTAATCATTTGTTTCATTTAAACAAATTTACGTCTAAACCAAATTACATCTAATATATATATTCATATACAATACCCCAATTTCAAATTCTTAATTTGATATTAATCAAACAATAAATCACATAATCATAAAATCATATACAATACCCCAATTTCAAATTCCTAATTTGATATTAATCAAACAATAAATTGTTATCTATGTACATTTTAATCATAAAACCCTTAAACACTATAACTTGTTGTATCACTATGACTCATTCCCTTTCATTTGGATTATAGTTAACATGATTTCCTATTTTGTATTATATTTTATATCACCCTTGATATATCAACTCTTCCTTAATCTTCTATAACATTTAAAAAAAAATTGTTTAATTACTTTGACAATATTTCGTGGCTTGAGTTAATAGGTGGTGGGACCAGCTGGACACTGGTTTGAAAGGTAGGGTTTGCCTGTCCTTTACGACAAAAGTAACAGTATAATAGTCCCACACTGCTCAAAAATAAAACGATTAACAATGTTGTTCCTATCGACAAATGCTTCCAACGAATTTCTTTTTCCCACCATGGTAGCGTGCTTGTCTCGTTTTCCAATTTTGGTGCTAAATCGATTAATTTACCCATTTTTCTGAATGGATCTTCTTCTGTCAAATATTGTTCCAGAGCATTTATCTGTTCTGTTTCATTATTTTGGTCTAGTGTTATTGATGTTGGTACCTTAGTTTCTCTAAATTGAACCAAAACTAAATCCGAAGCCCTAATCTGATTAGTTTGCGGGAAATGGTTTCTTCCATCTATACTCAGTATACATGTTTCGTTGCATGTTATTAAAATTGGTAAGTAATCTGTTATTTCCCATATCTCAGTCCCATTGTACACCATTACTGTATTGTTCATACATGTTTTTAACAGTATATGTTGATTAGTTTCTCCTGTTGGCAAATAAATAGCTTGTTGGACTACTCTTCGTTGATTTGTTGTAAAAATTTCGTGTAATGGCAAAGTTTCTGTCGCACTATTGAAATATTTACAAAAATATCCCTGATCAGTTATTTGTACGCAGGTCGTAGTAAATTCGTCTCTAGTCATTGCTGTTATAATTGAGTTATTTTGCCCTATGGTTACTTCGTACATCGCTAATTTATATGATATTTCACAATCTACTACCCGATGTGGTACTGTGATATGTCTTACAATGTCATATTCTAATTTTTCTACTATAGGTATTGTTATTCTAAAATATATGTCCTGTCCTTCCAAGCGATAATGCACATTTATAATTTGTTTTATACTTTCCCATCCTTGTTCGGATGCCAGGAATGGGACTTGTAGTTCTGCACCTAGTTGAGATTCTATATTTTCTATGCTTTCCTATAGGGCCGGTTTCACCACTGTGGATGAACCTCCGATCATCTTAAGCCAGGATTCAAAATAGATCCACGGATCAGGATCTTGACCGTTTCACGAAAGAGTTTCATCCATGGATCAAGGTTAATCCTAGTTTATTTAGTTAGCATCGAAATTGCTATCCCCAGCACGATAACGCTCGCGATGAAGGAGCATGGAAGAAGTAATAGCATGGAACTATAATAATTTTGTCCGTGGATACTTACGTCTTGTCCGCCGTTGTTTGTGTTTTGACAAATAAGTGAGAGATGACAACTCTATTTTTTGTTACAATCTCGCAGGTGTCGGTACACAGCTTCCCCGGTTCTCGTTGATTCTGTTTGTTTATGGCTGGATTGTTCCGTTTTCGAAAGTTTTTATATCAATTTTGCGATCCTAAAGTACTCGAGACAGTAAAAATGGTTTACCATTAGTGCTACGGCATATTATAGTAGTGATTCCAAGTCAGGAAGGCCGGGTAACGATCCTTCCGCGAAGTTCTACAGATTTCTCCAGTCGTGTTTATTTCTACGTGAAAATGTTCTAAACTGGAATGACCAACAAGGGAAATCTCAAAGGCTGTTTCAAATGTAACATTTGTTGAACGTGGATAATTCGTTGCAACGAAATGACTCCAGTTTCAAAAAGTCCGTCAAATCTACAAGGATACCTACTATGATTCGCTCAGTGAAACGCCCATAATTTTCGCCTAAAACGCCTCAATTTTCGTTGAAATTGTACAGTTACGTTGCAACTGCATGTATTATTGTACCTACAATTAAAATCATCCCTTATTTTTATCAATAAATTGTTTGAACCTTTCCGTTTACTTTCTTTCTTTGTTTACCTTGGCAATGATCCCTTTCAATCCAACTCTACTGGGTGAGTATACACCTTGGGCTTTGTTCTTATTTAAATAATTTAAATTTCAATACTAGTTTTCGTTGTCTGGATTTCATTCCATTTTTGAAATAACGGAGATTTTTGACGCATTATATTTTTATCATTAAATGATCGTAAATTCTACGATGAATTAATAATTTTTGGTTGCACCTCTCTATGTTATTATTAGGATAAACGACAAAGAAATTGGTAACAATATAAAACGTAACTAGACTGGATCATCGACAAACTTTCAACCCATAGTAATATGATAAATTGTTAACCAGGTACCTCAACAGGACTCACATAATATAAATATTATTTATTTATATTATTATTCATTAAATACACAGCTTTTAAAAATTGATTTAAGGATTGACCCAAAGTCCTGTGCAAATAACTTTGTTTCCAGTGTGTCATTCACTAGCGAGCCTTCTCTTCATTTTTCGAACTCCATTCAGTGTACACGTTGCTGAAACAAGATTCAGACATGAATAAATATTAAATTAATTCAATTTATTATTAACTTTACTTTTTTGACATAAATTTGGTATATTATTTTCAATTATGAATTCATGGAATCGATCCAGAAAAAAAGTGTAACCTCTCCTCTTTTCACTTTTCCATTTTCCCATCAAGATAAATATTCGTTAAAATTTATTACAAGTTAGGGTGAGACTTACATAGGATGGAACAATAACAATATATCAACAACACATGTGTATAAAAAAAAAAACCAAGTCCCAAGTTTCTTTGTATTTTGAGGTGATGAATCCGAAATGATCTCCGTTTTTCTAGAGATATGGTCAATTTTAAGGGTTATGCGTGATTTTGAGAAAGAAGATTTTAAACGGAATCCAAAACTTAAAAAAAAAATACATTTCTTTCTGGAAATTTGATGCTGATTACGAACACAAAAGTATTTATGTGAGTTGGGATCTCAAATCTTGTCAAACCTATAGGTAAGTACTTTTTGCAAACAAAAACGCGAGAATTTGTCATTTTTCTGTTCTTAGAAAATAGTTTTTGCCCCTAGATTAGAGAGGTATGGCAAATTAAAAAATGCTAAAGGCGACACTCAAGCGTTCAGAGCAGGCCATTCCCCTTTGAATGAGACCCATCGTAGCTTTGTAATTTCATAGTAGGAGAGCTGCGGTTTTTGGAAAAATTAACGAATAATAAAAGATAATAGAACATTACAAAATAAAAAGGTTCACTTACCAGAAATGTTGTTTCTTATAGTAGGCAGGTACATCTTCAACTTGGGCCCCAAATGTCATTCATCTGCTTGCAGTTAAGTACTAGTATAGAACGATAATGGTGCCACTTTCGGAGAGTTTTCTCTACCAGTGTGATCAACTCACACTCTTTTCTCTCAACTCACAATTTGTTCTTTTCAGAACACCTCGAACGTCCAAGAACGTCGTCAAAACACCGACAGTGTTTGCAACTACGATCGTATTGGGTAGGACGACTACATCATTTTCGTTTAGACGAACCACTTTAATTGGGACCCGGACCGCCATTCTAAGTAAAAACAACGTCCTTTTAAAGAAATTACACAAATTAAAACCAAAAAACCCGACAAATACATTAGAAAAGGAGATACAATGCACTAAACAATGTAAACAGAATTTGAATTTGTAAACAAAAAACAATATGGCGGCGCCTTTTTCGTAAAGATCCACGGATCAGAAGAGTTAAACCACCCTCCGGGGTGGATCAAGTTAAATCGTGATAAGGCCGAGTTAAATCGTGATAACGCGTTCGTGAAACAGTCCTTTCTCGAAATCCGGGATTTAAATCTCTGTCGTGGATCAACTCTAGTTAATCCACTGTGGTGAAACCGGCCCTAAGATTATCCAACTGTATGGCCGATTCACAAAGTATCCCTTCTCTTGCAAATGTCAATATCATCATAACTTCATCAATCAAAACCGTTTGGCTCGTCAATTCCATTTGTATTGTTTGTAGAAATTCTCTTACTGATTCTCTAATATTAATTATATCAATCTTTTCTTGTAATTGTTGTCTCAAGTCGTTCATAGCCTTATGAGTCGTCCAACTCGTTACATTTTGTAAATTAATCATTTCGTGTAAAGTTGAGTCTAACCACACTTCGTGTTTTTGATGGAATGTTTTTATCCTATTCATCTCTTGTGTTAAGTTACGTATACGTTTATCGGTTTTTTTCTGCGTGGTATATGACGTTACTCCGGTCAACTTTTGCTGAATATAACCTATATAATTCAAGGGTGCCCAAAATGCTCCTGTGCTTCTTTTTTTTTTTTGGTTACGTTTGGATTCATAAATATATCTCGTAAATGTGTTGCCCTAATTTGAAATCGATATAACATTGTCTTATAAGGCACTGCTTCCCTCCATTCTTTCATATTTTTTATACACGCTTCCATTATTCCTGTCTGATTGGTTAAATTTGTAGTTGCTGCTACACCTTCACACGCTTTTTCTGGATTATTTCCTATTTGTATTAATAACTTATTTGTCCTCAACAGCGGTCCTACGGAAATTCTACTTTTTATTTCTGATTTACCCTCCTGTCTGTAGGTATATCCTAAAGTATTCGATAAAAATTCCGTTTTATCACTCAATTGTCTTTGTTGGTAAAATGTCTCTGTCTGCGAAATCCATATGAGGCCAACTATTGTAGTGATCGCTGCTGCAAGGCTCATTTCTGTGATTTTTCTGAAACAGAGAAATAACATTTCTCTGTTATTTACAACGCCTGCCTTGTTCAAAGCCCGCTACACTTGTCTGTTGTGCGGTTTTTATAGCTTACGCGTCTCGAAGGGGCAAGTTAGTTATGACTGCAAAATCCATGGTTTTACGTCCAGCGTTTTGAAAAATCGATTCATGACTCAATTTTTCAAATCCCTCAGATTAAGCAACCATTTTCTAACTTTGTTTTCTGCTAATTAATTGTATAATCTTATGTTTGTACTTTTAAATTTTTTCCCTAATTCTTATTTCTTTGTAATATTGTGTTTTTAAATTATTGGTCTTCTTTCACAAGCTAGACCTGGTACAATTTGATCTATATTGATTCTCTGCTGTATTTCACGATCCTTTATTTTTCGTATCACTGTGTATGCACCATTACCATGTGCCTGCACTATTTTTGCTGGTCCTAAATAAATTTTCTTAAATTTGTTCGTTATATCTTGTCCATCTGTCAATTTATTCCTATTAAAATATACGTAATCTCCTACTTTATACTGTATACCAGTCCTTTTTTTGTCGAATTGCTTTTTGTTTTGATCTTGGGCTATTTTATGTGAATTCTGAATTTCTTTCCAATTTTTTTGCATTTGACATAATCTAACATTTTCATTTTCCTGTGGTGCATGAAATCCGGTTACATCTGGAATTCGTGACTCACGTCCAAACATAGCAAAAAATGGTGTCATTTTTATTCGTTTACAATATTGATTATTCAAATTGAACTCTATTCTTTTTAGATAAGGTTCCCAGTGAATTTCTTTTTGTTGTACTTGTCGAATCGCTTGGGTGACAGTTGCTACTCGTCTTTCTGTGGCTCCCTGAGATGCTGGGTGATACGGGCTTGAGAAATTTTGATGGATTCCCATTTCTTGCAAATACTCACTAACTGCTTGATTTTTAAAGGACTTGCCGTTATCTGTTTGTAAATTTTTTATAAAACCCCAAGTGTACTGATATTTTTTTAAAGCATTAATCACCTCTTCTCCGGTTTGATTTTTGCAAATTTGTAATTGAAGATGACGTGTATGCAAATCTACCATTAACAAAATCGACTGTCGTTGATTTGAATTTTGCGAGCATTCTATCGGCCCTAAAAAGTCACATTGTAAAACATCATTTGGAAATTCCGTTATGGGTTTCATTTCCTTAAGTTCTCCTCCTCGTTTCTGTGTATTAACTTTTGTCGTGCGGCATATATCACAACTTAGAACGTGATTAGTCACATCGCTCACTAAAGAATGCCAGTAGAATTTATTTTTCATTAATTTCAACGTGTTTTTTCTACCTGGATGACTCATATTATCATGATATGTGGTAATTAATTGTCTTCTTAAAGAAACTGGAATATATAGTAATTTCCTATCCCCTGCTTTTTTCCATAAATATCCCATATCATCCAATTCATATTTCCGCGATTGATTTTTCAATAACTTAGACGATGTTTTATTTCCTAGCATAATTTGTGTAATTTCTGTTGCAAAATCGTCCTTTTTTATCGCTAAAAGATATTCTTCAGAGTGCTGAAAAGTTTCCAGTGTACCGCTACTATATTGATCTTTCACTCCTTCCTTACTCATATTTACTTGAGGATTTTGGGCTAATCTCATTTCTTCTTCCAATTGTTTTGCCTGTTGACGAGTTACGACACAAATATTTTCCGACTGCAAAGTAATTGGTTCTAAGGTTTCTTCGTCCATGATCTGACTTTCACCAAATCTGCTTAAATGGTCACACATCGACATCGTTTTTCCTTTTGCATACATTATTTTTATTGGAAATTCACTAAGTTTTAAACTCAATTTAAAAATTTTTGAATGAACTTCTTTAATGTTATTCACGAATTTTAAAGCAGCATGGTCTGAAATTACTATCGTTTCAAATGGAGACATATGTATATATTGTCGTGCATTCTGTACAGCTATGCAAATTCCTGTTAATTCTAAGTAAGTTGCTGAATACCTTGCTTGTGTTGGGCTGTATCTCTTTGAAAAAAATTCTAGTGGATACCATTTCCCTCTATGATTCTGCACAGTTACTGCTCCTACCCCATGAGCTGCAGAATCTACAATTATAACCACTGGTTTCTTCTCATCATATGTCCTTAAAATCGGCGCTCGAGAACATAACTGTTTCATCCTGTCTAAAGATTCCTGTTGTGGTTTATCCCATATTATTTTTGCCTGCTGTTTGTTACTTCTTCTTAACAAGTCCGTTATTGGTTGAATTTCTGATGCAAAATTATGAATATGTTCCCTGAAAAATCCAAACATTCCTACTAAAGATTGAACCTGTTTTTTAGTAGTTGGAGGAGGGATAGCAAAAAGAGTTTTTATTTTTTCTGGATCAGTCTGAATTTTGCCTGAACCTACAACTTTTCCTAACAATTTAATCTGTTGATATCCTATGTGAACCTTATCCGCACTTAATTTCAACCCTTTGTCTTCTATCAATGTTAACATTTTGTCCATGTTGATTTTATGTTCTGTCATATCCATTGACCCCAGACAAACGTCATCTGCATATTGCGTTACCTGTTGTTGATCGATTAACGATTTTAATGTATTTTCCGCTATTTCTATGAATTTTCCCGTCGATATTTTCAATCCCATAGGCAGATAATTAAACACCCACGTATCATTATTGTGGTCCGCGAAACCTAATTTATGTTGGTCCTCTTCCTTTACTGGTATTTGATGCCATGCACTCGCGTAATCAAAAGAACTCAAAATATATTTTTGTGAAGCGAATTGAATAGCTTCTTGAGCGGTTCTCCCAGTATAAGCTCCTGATGCTTGATAATCAATAACCTTGTTTAATTCCCTGTAATCTGTAATCATGCGGAAGTTACCATCTTTTTTTCTGACTAAATAAGACGGGCTTCTATATGGAGTTGAGCATTTCCTGATAATGCCTTTGTTTTCAAGTTTTTGAATCTCTTGCTTCATTGCGTTCATTTCATGGGGGTTACGTTTAAAAGTTTTACATTTTATTGGCTTGTTCGTGATCAATGGGATTCCTATTGATTGGCATTTCGCTTTCCCGATATCATATTCATCTAACACAAAGGCTTTCTCATGACGCTTTAAAATTGCTACTATTTCATTATGGTCTTTTGCCGTTAATTCTGAATTTATATCTAATCTAATCCCTTTGTAATCCTTGATTTGTTCTTTCCGACCTTCAAAATAAGTTTTAAAACCCTTTACAATATTCTTATTTTCATTAGTTTGTACGTTGCTAATAATCTGTCTCCATTCTGGTTGAAGTTTAATTATCGCTCTAGTACCTTTATCGTGATCTTTGATTATATTTTTTACTTCTGATTTCTCCTTCTGTATAATTACCCCTTTTATTCTGTTAGGTGTCTTATATATTGTTGCCTGGACTTTGAAACTGTTCTTTAAATGTGGGTTTGGCTTTATCCATGAAAATCTTGTTAGTGAATGTTCTATAAAATATATATGTATCCTCTGAGGTCGATTTTTGAATTGGTAATATTGGGCTTTTTGCTGTGATACATTATAATAAACCAAATTGATTCCCAATAATTGCGAAATCTGTGCCAACAATTTTTCTGTACATGTTGTATTTTTGACATTTAGCTTTTTGCAAATTTTTTTATATGTAATTTCATGAACGTCTAACGCATCTTGAAACAATTGAAGTTGACTCGACCCACTTATTATTTCCCCTGCAGGGAAGGTGACTGAACTGAGTCGTCCTTCGTTGGCCTCCGTAATTTGATTCGCCGTTTCTTCTGGAATCTGTCTAGGCAGCGTTTCATTGCTATGCCTTTTAAATGTGTAATTCAACGACTGTTTATTGTTCTCCCGTGGCCTACTTTCGGTTCTTTTCCCTTTCGATTCTCGAGTCTTTAATCCACAAGTCTCTGATTTTACATTTTCAACTTTTTGATTTTTGCCTCGTGTAACAACTAAACCACATGAATTTTTTATGAAATCTTCGTTTTCATCCTTAAATGATATGTTTGAACCTTGTACTACAATAATCTGTTGCTTAAAGTCCATTATGGCATTTTGGTTATAAAAAAAATCTCTCCCCAATATAACTAATGCTTTTTGAGAAGTCTGTTCGTGTATACTTGGTCGCCAGACATAAAATGATTGAATAATTTGCTTTTCAATCCCATTATCATCAGTAATTGTTAAATTTAAATCTATTTTCCCACGAATTTCTAATTTATTTTCATCTATAGCATATAACTGTACGTTTGTTGACTTCATATCTGTCTTATTTTCAACATATTTTTCATGGATTATGGACACACTTGCACCCGTGTCGCACAATGCATGCAATATATACCTACCTACAAGTAGTTTTATCAAGGGTTGTTTACATCTTACGTTTTTTGGCATATTAATTTTACCCATAGTTCTCTGATTTTGGGGGCAGTTATCATAACTTAATCCAACTGTCCCCTTTATCAGTTTTTTTGATTCTGATAAAATGTTCCCCTATTCATTTGTAAGTGTGCTGGTTCAATCTGCTTCATTACCGGATTGTTATATCTTGTGTTGTAAGTATTGTGTCCTCTACCTTGGTAACCACTATTAGATGGGGCTTGTTGTAGCAGTAAATTACCTAAAACACTTGCTAAATTTTCGATTTGGCTATTATGTGCTCCTTGGCCAGTTTGTATTCTGCCACGATATGCCCCTCTATTTGGCCTAGAATATTGGTTGAACTGTTGTTGATTGCTTGAATTTCGCCAATCATTGAATCCCTGATTATATGGGTTACCTTGCCAGCCTTGATTTCTCTGGTAATTCTGAGAATTCTGGCGGTAATTCTGATATCTATACCCACGATAGTTCTGGCTACTTACACGATTATTCATACTATTTCCTCTTCCATGATTTCTGTCCTGAAATGATCCGTGATCAACTGCCCTGTTCTGGCGCTCCGCTTCTAGAACCGCAACACGTTCATATAGGGTTTCCTCTGATTTTGGGGGTTTTTGTATTTCGATCTGTTTTTCGTTTTTAGGTAACCTAATTAAGGCTTCCACTTGATATAGTTTTATGACTGCCTGTTCAAAATCGTCTATTCCGGCAAGACATATTCTAAATTCGTTCGGAATACCTGCCGCTAAAATTCGTTGTTTTTCGCTGGAAGGCATGTCTAGAGCAGCCTTCCAAACTAAATTCCTAAGCCGATCAACATACTGTTTCATAGTTTCCGAATCTAATTTCTGAAGTGTTAACAGTTCCATCCTTGCAGATTCTATTAAACTCGGATCCTGAAATTCCTGTCTTAGTTGCAATTTAAACTCTTCCCAAGTTGGCCTTATTTTTCCTATTTTTTCATTTTGGTCGTACCAGAGCTGTGCGTCCGACAGAAAGAAACTCGGGATACTTCGCATGATTTCCCTTTGTTCCCAATTATGGTATCTTGCTAACTTCTCCCAACTGTTTATAAACTGATTTATATCTTCATGAGCCTGTGCCGAAAAATACCGTGGCGTTATTCTAATAGGCGTTCTCTCCATGATGATTGTTTGAGTCGACTTTGTGATTTTCGTAATTTCTGGTTTTAAATTCCCTTCTTTTGTTTCGTTTTTTGAATTATTACCCGCTTGTAAACCTAGGTTGTCATCAATTAAATCGTCGGTTTTTCTATTCTCTTCGCTTATTACAAAACCTTGGTTTGTTAATATCTCTCTAGCTTCTAAATAATTCTCATCATATTTTGCATTATTCAAAATAATTCGTAATAAATCCGGTACATTTAATTCTGATTTTGCCCATATTTCATTAATTAATAACCTATTTTCATCCCTAGTAAGTACAGGTTGGCCTAAATAAGTCACGATTTCAGCATATTCTGCAGCTGATAGTCTATTTAAACTTCTTAAAGGCTCATCTGTTCCAATATGGTACCTATCAATCAGTCGTTTTACTAACAAGACTAACGTCGAGTCGCTATCCGTCATCCGTCACCCGTATTGTTACCTATAGTGGATTATTACCTATTATAAAATATCAGGATGAATTTAAGTTGGACGATGTATTTTTATTTAAAAATTCCCTTTTTCCACAGTTGTGTCATTAAACAAAATCTCCTGCTTAGGTGAATTTTGCTGAATGAATACCTGCTGAATTCAGGGGTCCTTCAAATTTGTTGACGATTTTTTGGCGACAGCACTTTTGCTGCTTGCGTACCTCGTTTCCTTACGTAAACGAGCTACACAAAATGTATTGCGGAACAAGACATGCCTTTGAAAATTCGGGGTCCTGCCTAAGTGCTTTCAGCCTCTAATTTTCAGGATGAATTTAACTTTTCTGCTCACCTTCTTTCAGGTCTGTTGTGCAAATTCCTTCTGGGTTATAAGATTACTGACCTTCATCTTATGCAACCGGATATAGGATATCGTTGCCAAGGGAGCAAATTTGCACACAGTATCTCTCAAAGAAATGGCAGTCCAAAATTTAAACTTTTAAAATTCTGATAATATATTTGCAAAAAAAAAAGGAAGAAAAAAAAGGGTTTCCTAGCCTAAGGCTGAACACTTCAACAACGGAAAATCTTATAATTAGTAGACGTGCACACACAAAAAATATATATGTATATATAAAAAAAAATTCCAATGAGAGAGAGACAAGAGAATCGTATTTTTAACTTCTTTCCACAATAATTTATTATTTTTATTGTTTTAAAATAATTCAATTCAAAGTTTTCATTTCTGTATTTTATATTTAAAATCTTAACTTTATTGATTTTATTGGGGGCGAAACCTATTTTTTAGGCGCTCTCCACCATTTATGTCAGAGCCTATCTGGATATTATATAGAGGTGATTAGGAAGAGTCGATATATAGACATAAAAAGGATGATAAAAACCCCTTTTATTACATAAAACCCCCCTTTATTTACACAACTCTAAAGTCTCTCCACAATGAAGTACCTGCGGTGATCCTGCGGTGATCGGCGGGTGGTCCGGGTGAACTGCAAGGGTCTCTGAGCTTCAGGCAGAGTTCGAAGGTGCGGCAGAGTAGGCTTCTCCAGATGGGCGCTGAGAATACAAGACGGGAGCTATTCCGTCGGGGATCAGTTCTGGGCGAAAGATCCTCCTGAATTCGGTGGTCGAAGTCTTTATAACCTCGGTCGGGCGTCAAGAAGGGAGACAAGCGGCGAAATGCTGAGCCGGCAGTTCCGAACTTGGTCGGGAAAAAGTCGGATATCCCGCTGGCGATTCCTTGTCTTCCGCGGATCCGACAACTACTTTAACAGGGTAAAGGGAGAGTGGAGGAAAATGACGTCAAAAGACGTGTTCGTCCCCCGTACCTTACCTACCTGGCGTGATGAGTCACTCAGGGTTTCCCTCGTGTCCTTTATTGGAGAACTAACATAGCTAAGAGTATGAGTCATTACATTGAGGAAAGATGATTGAGCTATCTGATTGGTACCTACCTAAGTTTTCACTTATTATAATTCAAAGATTTTCATATAGGTCCCCTAAAAAATGTTTAGGTACTTCATATTTTAAAGTGTAGGTTGAAATTGAAATATTTAATAAATAATTAATTTAATAGTTTGAGATTTGAAACATTATATTTCCAAATTTGAAATCAGCTTGCAGTACTCACTGACAGTTCCTACCTACCTGCACGCGATCTCAGTATAATAATACAAAACTGTCGGTGGGTATTTTATTATTCTTCATGATTCCTCTTCTCGTGTTTTACCGAGGTGAGTGAGTTTAATGGTGTACAAAATGTCATCTGAGAAATTAGGATACATCTTCCGACTTAGTATGAATGTTTACAATGACTGGGTTGATTATTAGACATTAAATTATAAATTAGAATGAAAATCACTTATCACGTTATGGATTTAGCTCTCAGCTGATGTGCCCTTTATGAGACAACTGCCTTGGTTTGGCAGGTTTGCCTATCTGACTTTTTGCGCAGTACTGATGGATGCACAACAACAAAAATCATATATCCAGATTTTTCTTGTTATACCTTATTTGTTAAGTGTTTAGGACTGTGAGAGTTGGCGTGTAGATGGTCTCCTACGAGGGTAGCTCATCTGTACAATCGAATTGTGGACACGAGGAAGCTAAATGTCATATCCACTTAGCAACCATTTTATCGTCGAGCAAAACGATTTTATCGTCTTAACAATGGTTGGACTCGCTAGGCACTGAGTGAGAATACAGAAAGCACCTACTCTTTTAGGTTGGAGAAGTGGAGAAAATATTGAAGGTGCTCCCAAATAAACTCTAACTCGGACAATAAATAATTTCATGACGTTAAGACGGCTCAAGAAAAACTTTTCCCGATGGGGAGAGATCGAACGGAAAAAGAAAAAAAACCTACCCGGAGTCAATATTGAATTCAAAGTTCGGGAATCGTACTATATAATACAACTGGAAATCAGCCATCACTCACCAACGGAGAACTATAGGCACGTCCAGTCGCCAACTAACAATCCAATATTACTTTCTATTCACGTCCGTAAGGAGAGGAAGTATTTGTACAACATCACCACTTTTCACGGTCAGTTCAGACATGAAAGAACTTTTAGCATCCTTTTTATCAACAACACATTTTACTCATTTTGCGTTTTAAGCTTTTTGAACGATTTGAGTTCTGTCTTCCGAAACCTACTTTTGTACTTTGCTCTGACCATGGAATTTTACTCAGAACAAACTGTCTACCTTAGCTCTCTATACTATTTTGTTACCTCATAAGTTTACTGGCTAGATATTATTGTTAATGACGTTAATGATGCTAGTCGTTAATGACTTCTCCATGCCAATTGGAAGGAGTAAATTTGATTTTCGGACGTTGAGAGGAACTAAGCAGTGAATGTCACATAATATGTGACATCATATGTGATATTATCAATTTCCGATTTATCGAAATTTCCGATTATAATCGAATTGTAAATTGAGGAGGGACTTATCAAAACTGAACATCTCCACTTCTGGTCAAGAATCGTTTTTTCACTGTTTCGGGCTGATGCTCGTGATTTCTAGAAGTTGTCCAAACCATATCTTTCAAAAGTGGTTATTTCCTATCGAAATAGTCAATCGAAAACGTGTGTTCGTTTCAAAACTAAACATCTCCATGCCCGAAAATTCCCCCAACGAAAGCAAGTTTGGGCCTATCAAAAGTGAACATCTCCTCATGTTAGGCAAGACCCATTTCATTTGGTTTTTGGTTTATTATTTTCAATAATAAGCCTTTGGAATCGAGCAAGAAAAAAAAATTTTAACCCCCCCTCAAAATTTGATGTTTTACGTTTCAAGGTACGTAGAATCCAAAAATCGAATAAAAAAATTTCCGTCCGTCCGCCGTACGCCGTCCGCCGTCCGCCGTACGCCGTCCGCCGTACGCCGTACGCGGCACTTTTCTTAGCAACACTGGACCGATTTGGTTCAAATTTGGTATATGGGCTCCATTTGGGGTCTAGTTGTGCCGCGAAGCTTTTGGTTCATGTAGGTCACTTCTAAGGGGTGAAAATTAAGGGTTGAAATTTTCAAGAGTGCCCTAGCTCGAAAACTCTCGAAATGAAGGTATCGTTTTTTCACCAATTTTAAATAGTACAGAATTTTTAAAAATTTTTGAGACCACCCGGAGCTCTGTAGGACAAACCGTTCGGTCCCTACGAGTATTTGAAGGTTTTCCTTCGATAAAACAGAATCATGAGTGTGAATCGCAAATGAGGTCTAATCGCCGTTCAAATTTTATCTGACTAAAATGCGATCGCTGTTCATTTCTTCGAGTTGTATACAGTTTTGCCTTCTGCGTAACCAGTAATCAAATTTCCATATCAAGATTTCTATTTTTCGAATCGAGTGTGAAGCGTTTAGTTCTTTCTAATAAACTTGATTGTGAAGGTGTGAAGCCATTATAGTGTGGTAGGTAGTACCTACCAATAGTTGGTAGGTAAAAAAAAAAATTGGTAGGTAAAACAATGTTTGTAGGTAAAAAACGATGCAAATCATTGCTCACTGATCAGATCACTGATCAGCTGAGTGAGCTCCGAAGCCATTTTCAATGCTATTGAATGGAAGTGCTCTTCCAGGCGTCTCCAGCATTCGAGGAGATCTTCTTCACTCCTCACATCACTGATCAGCTGAGTGAGCTCGAAAGCCATTTTCAATCCTATTGAATGGAAGTTCTCTTCCAGGCGTCTCCAGCATTCGAGGAGATCTTCTTCACTCTTCTGATCACTGATCAGCTGAGTGAGCTCCGAAGCCATTTTCAATCCTATTGAACGCAGGAGCTGAAATTTGAGAGGGAAGGTCAAGGGAGAATACAGATGGTGGTAGGTGCTATTGATGGAGAACCAGTGATCTATACAGAAGGATGATCTATACATAAAATAATAAACCTTTGAGCAATGATTTGCAGCGTTTTTCAAAAGTGATCATCTCCAAACGTCTTCGAATGTACTTGTTTTGTCGATTTTTGTTTCCCCGTCACTCACCAGATAGCAGCATACCCTTGTACCGTCGAATACCTAGGTTTCTCTGCTACTCAACAGGTCGGACGACAATGCTACGCGCCACGCCACTTCGCGTTGCAGCACGCGTTTATGTAAACAACAGAGAAGTGAAACGTGTGTTGTTGACATTCTTAGTTTGTTTTCGTGCTGGTTTCTTCCACATTTTCCATCCGATTTCGATGAAATTTTCAGGGATGTTACAGATTAGTGTTTAGATGGTCCCCTATGAAAATCGTCACCCCCGGACTGATAGTAGCCGATGCGCATGCGCGAACGTGAATTGCTTGTAACAGCCATAACTTCCACAATTTCTACCCGATTTCGATGACATTTTCAGGGATTACGCGGATTAGGTTGTAGATGGTCCCCAATGAAAATCAAGGCCTTAAAATTTACAAAAGCCTCTACGCATGCGCAAATGTAAAATCCTTGTAACAGCCGTCCATTTTTCGCTCTCGCGTGTGACGTGAGATTCTCAGAACCCATTCAACCAACCCCTTTACAGATCAGTGAGCAATGCTCTGTACTCCCGCCCAGGTGTCCCAGGTTCGACTCCCACTCAAGCTAAACAATTTTTTGATCCAATCACTACGCACTTAGGTACATTTTGGTTTATTATTTTCAATAATGAACCTTTGGAATCGACCAAGAAAAAAAAATTTTTAACACCCCCTCAAAATTTGATGGTTTACGTTTCAAGGTACGTAGAATCCAAAAATCGAATAAAAATTTTGCCGTCCGTCCGCCGTCCGCCGTACGCCGTACGCCGTCCGCCGTACGCCGTCCGCCGTACGCGGCACTTTTGCCACTTAGCATTGACCGATTTTGATGAAATTTGGTATGTAGGCTCCATTTAGGGTCTAGTTGTGCCCCGAAGCTTTTGGTTGATGTAGGTCACTCCTAAGGGTTCCAAAATCAATTTTGAAATTTTGAAAACGCCCTAACTCAAAAAATTTTGATATAAAGGTATTGTTTTTCCTTCAATTTAAGATTCTATAGAATTTTTAGAATTTTTTGAGACCACGCGGAGCTCTGTAGGACAAACCGTTCGCTCCCTACAAAAATTTAAGGGTTTATATTGAAATATATATATATATAAATCAAAACACGAGTGTGAATCGCAAAAGAGGCCTAATCTCCGTTCAAATTAGAGCTGATCGAAATGCAATCGATGGTTGGTGATTTTGATTTTTTTTTTTTTTTTGATTTTTTTTTTCCCCCCTTCATATTGGATGGTTGGTGATTTTGTAGACGAGTGATCTATATAGAAAAATAATAAACCATTGTGTAATAATTTGCAGCGTTTTCGTCCGAATTTGATGAAATTTTCTAGGATTGTCCAGATTAGCGTATAGATGGTCCCCTATGAGGGTAGTGAAAGGTACTTGGAGATTTGTGTTTCGAGATTAACTACTATGCATCGGACGATCTATATAATCGGGTTATGGATACGAGGAAGCTGTGAGCCACACCCACTTGGCATTCTGACTGGGATCCATTCCGTGGATGAATAAATCACAAAAACTCACTAGATTACGTTTTGCACAAGACAGAGGACGCGAGGGCCGGTGTTTACCTTAGTGAGAAGATGACTTACCGCTCTTTTGTATTCTTATCTGATAAGTATTGTTGTTGTTCTATACATTTCATTGGTCTTGAACAGGCTAGAACGTCCTACGTCCATGATATTCTTACAACGGACATTTTAGCCTAGTACGATCAACTTTTCTAATGCTATGTACTAAGCTAGAACGTCTTATGTCCCTGATTTTCCTCTCCATAGGAAGTTTAAGCCTAGTAGGACTTAACTAGGACGTTTTAGCCTAGGATGGGTATGTGAAACTTGATAAATGGACATAGGACAAATCGATTATTGAAGCCTTTTCTGTGGACATAGGGCGTTCTAGCTTAGCTCAAAAGGTGCACCTGATCGAGAGCTACAACACGGTGTCCTCATCTCAAAAAGTGCAAAAATGGACAATTATTGTATTCAAGCTTTAAGATTGATAATAAATGATCTTCTGGGAATTCTCATTTTGGTTTATTATTTTCAATAATGAACCTTTGGAATCGACCAAGAAAAAAAAATTTTAACACCCCCTCAAAATTTGATAGTTTACGTTTCAAGGTACGTAGAATCCAAAAATCGAATAAAAATTTGGCCGTCCGTCCGCCGTACGCCGTACGCCGTCCGCCGTCCGCCGTACGCGGCACTTTTGCCACTTAGCATTGACCGATTTTGATGAAATTTGGTATGTAGGCTCCATTTGGGGTCTAGTTGTGCCCCGAAGCTTTTGGTTGATGTAGGTCACTCCTAAGGGTTCCAAAATCAATTTTGAAATTTTGAAAACGCCCTAACTCAAAAAATTTCGATATAAAGGTATTGTTTTTCCTTCAATTTAAGATTCTATGGAATTTTTAGAATTTTTTGAGACCACGCGGAGCTCTGTAGGACAAACCGTTTGCTCCCTACGAAAATTTAAGGGTTTATATTGAAATATATATATATATAAATCAAAACACGAGTGTGAATCGCAAAAGAGGCCTAATCTCCGTTCAAATTCTAGCTGACCAAAATGCGATCGATGGTTGGTGATTTCGTTTTTTTTTATTCAAAAAAAAAAAAATGTATTTTTTTTATCTTATTTTATTTTTATTTTTTTTCAAATTGGATGGTTGGTGATTTTGTAGACGAGTGATCTATATAAAAATAATAAACCGTTGTGTAATAATTTGCAGCGTTTTATCTCACAGCTTGATGCATGAATTTAGAATTTTACAATATTCACAGTTTATAACTTGATAGAGATCGGCTTATGGACGTCTGATTTTCGTACTAGTAAACTGTGAAGATAATTTTTACTGATGACTTTTTTGATATGAGAATTTGCAGATAAGCAGACCAAGATAGTGGTCAAGTCGGAGTGGAAGGGTTGTGTCCTCCTAGGGCCAGGACTTGTCCTTATAAAGGGAGGACGCTTAGCTGGGAAACGTGTTCCCACTCTGTTCATATTCACCATGTTCCTCTCTGTCCTGCTTTTAGGAGAGACTACACTTGGTCCGCTCATCTCCTGCGTTTATTATATCTAATTAACAGATAGGGTATCTAATTAACAGATGTATCTGTTAATTAGATAATTGTATTAAGTACACTTAATGGTAAGCTAAACACTTACAAAAACTCTTTGAAAGATGGACTCAGTATAAAGCAAAAAAAAAAAAGGTTTGGATGGATCCTGAGTAAATAATATTTAAATTACGTTATCGTTTGGTTTATTATTTTCAATAATGAACCTTTGGAATCGACCAAGAAAAAAAAATGTTTAACACCAACTCAAAATTTGATGGTTTACGTTTCAAGGAACGTAGAATCCAAAAATCGAATAAAAATGTGGCCGTACGCCGTACGCGGCACTTTTGCCACTTAGCATTGACCGATTTTGATGAAATTTGGTATGTAGGCTCCATTTGGAGTCTAGTTGGGCCCCAAAGATTTTGGTTGATGTAGGTCACTTCTAAGGGTTCCAAAATCAACTTTGAAATTTTGAAAACGCCCTAACTCAAAAAATTTCATATAAAGGTATTGTTTTTCCATCAATTTAAGGTAGTATAGAATTTTTAGAATTTTTTGAGACCACGCGTAGCCCTGTAAGACAAACCGTTCGTTCCCTACGAGAATTTAAGGGTTGGACATACGATAAATCAGAAACACGAGTGTGAATCGCAAAAGAGGCCTAATCCCGTTCAAACGTTAGCTGACCGAAATGCGGGCGATGATTTTCTTCAAGTTGGTTGGTGGTAACAATGGCAAAGCCGTGTTCTTTGCAGACGAGTGATATATATAGAAAAATAATAAATCTTTGTGTAATAATTTTCAGCGTTTATTCACCTGCATAGTAAATACAAAGCTTTTTCGGTTAAGCAAAACTGTGGGATGGCACACTGGATTGTTCAATGGACCTCCGCTGTTCTTTCAGAGGAGATTATTCATGAGAGGAAACTATTTTGAAATGAATCCCAACGAATGACATCAAACTAAACGAAGTTGAACAATATAAACCAGAGTGTCTAAGGTCAAAAATGTTCTTAAGCGGGGTTGATGGAAGTTAAACTCCTCCGCCCGTTGTTTAATCCCGTTCAAACTCATGTCTCAAGGGAATAGTAAACGACGCGTCGAGAAGCCCTTAAAATTTAACTTACTTGTACATCGCGATTGTAGCGCCTCCCGCCAGCTCGACTGTGTGTTGTAGGTCGTACCTCATTTAGTTGTTGGAGTTAATTAAAATCATTCCTTCTCCAGTCGGCCTCTCAGCCCTCCTTCGAAACCCAACAGGTTGGAAAAGGCAATATCGGAGCTGGGTCGAGCTCCTCTCCCTTCCCTCTCTACCGCGATAAAGTCATAGTAAACGCAGGTATATCTCTCGGAGGTTGAAACTTGATTAAACTAATCAAGTTAGCGTGTCTTGCCTGGTGACAAACACTGTCGAGGCTGGGGTGCGAGGGGGGCGAAACACCTCTATTGCCCCCCCCCCCCTTCTCAACCTCCAACAATCACTTTCCTTCACTTAACTTTGTTGCTGATGTTTCATTGTGCACCGTCCTTTGCTTGCCACCCCATTCTAACTGGAAGGTGCCTACCTCACATTTTCTCAGTGTATCGAGTGCTGTTCCATTATTGTTTGTCTAGAGTACAATACCTCATTTACTACATAGTAACCTAGTTCTATGAAGATTGATCCTCAATAATAAAAATATTAGTTTATTGTTACAAACTATGAAAATAGTTTCATAATGGGTAGTTCCCCCTTCCTCTTAGACTACCTTATTTTTAGAAAAAAAACCTTTTTTTCAAGGTTTTAAGACACTAATTCAGACTTTAATGTTCAAAATATTGTAGGCTGGTGTGCTCACACGTTGTGGACAGAGGGAGGGGGTTAAGCCTACCGCTGTCACCAAGGTAATGAGCGTATCGTTCGACGAGTGATGACTGTGTCGTCAATCGTTGAACGACTTTGGCACGAGTTCTGGGGGGGAGAAAAAAAAGCAAATACCAAAACACTTATTGACTAAATTTACATTAAAGGGTAGCGTGATTATAATGGGGAATTTGCCTCAATTTTAGATTCTGGAATTTCAAGGCAAATCCTATTATAGGGCCCTAGAATAACGTTTAACACTAGGAATAACCAACGGAAAAAAATTACCGTAGGAGAAAATGACTAAACAAGTGAACCTCTGTTACAAAACACCGCGAAAATCGAGGAGTATTGTTGACGTCATACGAAAAAAAAGAAAAAAAAACGACGCGAAAGCAACGACAACAGACAGAGTTCTAGCACGCCACAAAAAAGGATCCAGTGAAATGGCTACTCGAATAATGTGATTCAAATCTTGAAACTAAATAAGAGAAGATGAAGAATAATAATGCTTGATAAACTAGTAGATAGATTCGTATTGTAAAAAAGTGAGTAATACTGTTTCTTTTGGTCAATTTTGTGTCAGGGTTCTTCCTGCCAGATCGTGGCGCACTCTTGTGCGCACTACTCGGAAGGTAAAAGTTCGTGTATGTGCCGCTTCTGTGGTAAGCGCCACAGAACCTCCTTTGAAGTCAGATTGGTAGAATATCCGTCACGTTTCAAACATGGCTGCCTCTTACACATTGCCACCACATTTAAAATTTCCATCTTCCTTAAATTCTCTAAATTTTTTGGATGCGTTTTCGAGCAGCTCACTATGGTTTTATTCCATAAAAATAAACCCTCATTCGAAAAAAAAAATAAAAAAATGTGAGGCAAATTCCCCATTACCTGTGGCGTGGCGAGAAGATTTTGAAGCTCTGTGGCGATGTTGTGTCGAAACTGTTTTAGCCTGAAGGGCGCATGAAATCGTAACAGATCACAAATGTGTCTGGCCTGAAGGGGCTTACTAGTGGATCCATAAGGGATCTGTGCAAAAATGAACCTGAGGTGTGGCGATGCACGTTCCTCGTACTAGATTATCTGAACCAGGGAAAGTCAAGAATAACTGCAAGGTTACAACTAATAGCTTTGGTTTTATTAGAGGAACGTTCGTTAATGTGCGATGCACGAAAGAGAAATACAGCCTGATGGGCGAAACAAAATCGTCATAAAATTGACACAAATAAATATGGTTTATACAGGTTTTCCGTGTGTTTCTTTACAAAATCATTTCCATTCTCAATCATCAGTATTCAAGTTCCAATATCATCATCAAAGAGGCAGTTCGGTTCTACAGTAAGGTTTGTATCGTTTTCGTGTCTTATAGTTTAATAGTACTTTTACTCTATCACTTTCACTACTTTGGCCAAAGATTTAGTATGTTAGGTATGTGCACTCACTCTGACAGGGCCCGAAGAAATTCTGCGCAGATTTGTGGCGAGGAATGGTAGGGTTGTTCTTCACTGGAGCAGCGGGGACTTCGCGGTGAATTTACGAAAGTTTATGTCGACTTTGTGGTTGTAACGTGTGCACAAGGTTAGACTGGGGGGGGGGGGAAGAGCAGAGTAAGTAGTGGGCAGGGCTCGCGGCTACCAATCTGTCTGATGGTTGTAACTGGACTGAAGCCAAGCCGTTGAAGCTTCTGGAAATTCCG
Organism: Apolygus lucorum; assembly: GCA_009739505.2. Classification (NCBI taxonomy): domain Eukaryota; kingdom Metazoa; phylum Arthropoda; class Insecta; order Hemiptera; family Miridae; genus Apolygus; species Apolygus lucorum. The sequence goes on from CM019176.2 coordinate 35,824,184, forward strand.
GTGTGACTCCCCTCCCCTCCACTTAGATGTTGGTCGTGGAGGGCTCTGATTGGCTGGACGAGGAAAGACAGCTGTCTTTTCTCGTCGGGGAGTAGGACGCTCTGGTGGAGGTGGCGTCCCGCTTGTCTGGGAGTCTCAGGAGGGAGGCTAACTCTCTCTAGCCTAGTCCCGCCACTGAGGTTGATGGAGTTTCAGTGAGCGGGAGCTCACAATATGAATTTAGTGAAATGATAAAATTTGATTACTAACTTGAATTTGGTTTAGATTTTACTCTGAATAGTAAAAGGTGGAACTTGTGATGAAGGATAATCACCTGGCCTTAAACCGTTAAATTTAACGGTTTAATATATTCATTTATGAGCGTTTTAAGGAAGCAGTGAGGTGTGAAGTTATCAAGAAGAGTCTTGGAGTAGATTGCATTCTATTGATACCTCAAGAAGGGCTTACAGTATAGGTATTCCGGACTTTTTGAGATATCTGAGCTAAGCATCATATCTGAGCTTTATTAGTGAAATGAGTTTGCCTAGAAGGAATACGGACACAAGGACAGTCAGGTCCCTACAAACAATAGAAAGGATGGTGGTGGTTTGGTTGACGTCAAAAAGCCCCGACAGGCGTGAAGTTTCAGTTTCATCAACCAAGGAATTTTATGATGAAAGCCCGATAAAAGAACCGAAGATACCTTATATAAAACACGAGTTTCCATTTTGGTTTATTATTTTCAATAATGATCCTTTGGACCAACAAAAAAAATTTTAACCCCCCATCAAAATTTGTTGGTTTACGTTTCAAAGTACGTAGAATCCGAAAATCGAAAACGAATTTTTCCGTCCGTCCGCCGTACTAAGATGTTCCGCGAAGCTTTCGGTTGATGTCAGTCACTTCTAAGGGGTGAAAATTAAGGGTTGAAATTTTCAAGAGTCCTAGTTCGAAAACTTTCGAAATAAAGGTATTGTTTTTTCACCAATTTTAAATAGTATTGAATTTTTAGCATTTTTGAGACCAACCGGAGCTCTGTAGGACAAACCATTCGCTCTCCACGAGGACTTGAAAGTCGGACTTACGATGCATCAGAAATACGAGAGTAAATCGCAAAGAGGCCTAATATCCGTTCAAATTTTAGTTTAATTTTGGTTAATGTAGGTCACTTCTAAGGGTCCAAAAATGAATTTTGAAAACGCTCTGACTCAAAAAATTTTGATATAAAGGTATTTTTTTCCTTCGAATTAAGATTCTATAGAATTTTTAGAATTTTTTGAGACCACCGGGAGCTCTGTAGGACAAACCGTACGCTCACTACGAGAATTTAAGGGTTTTACTTACGATAAATCAGAAACACGAGTGTGAATCGCAAAAGAGGCCTAATCTCCGTTCAAATTAAAGCTGACCGAAATACGATCGATGTTTTTCTTCATGTTGGATGGTTGGTGGCTTTGTAGACGAGTGATCTATAGAAAAATAATAAACCATTGTGTAATAATTTGCAGCGTTTTTTAAAAATTTTTATTTGTTATTATGGCGTGCCCCTGCGTCTTTCAGGGTAGTTAAAAAAAGTGACAATGGCAAAGCCGTGTTCTCTACAGACGAGTGATCTATATAGAAAAATAACAAATCTTTGTGTAATAATTTGCAGCATTTAGGGATTAACTATTCAATATTAAACCATTCGAATCTTTCGCCTTTATGATGACAGAATACATATCCAGAATACATAGTATACATATCCATTATCAAGAAGTGTTCTTGTCATTTCAAAACGCAACGACCAATGTTCCTATTTTGTCATCACCTAACAACTTAGAAAAACGCGTGTAGCTAATGGTGTAATAGGTGTAGGTATCTACCACTACAGTACGTTCTAGAGGAATTCAAAAAGAAATATCGTTTAGTTCTAACCCATACCAGGAGACGTCCCTTTGGATGGGAGAAATAACCAGAAAACGATAAAACATTACTAGTTACCTTCCTTCATCAACTTGAAAAAAGATTCTCCCAATTTCATTATTCTGAGCACATTTCTTTAGGGTATTGTAAGCCTTTGGGCGAGGTATTGGCTCGATCGGGGTTGAAGTTACGATTTAAATGGTTCCTTGTAAATAAAAGCTGTAACGGGTTGCAAAAGAAAGGAGAAAATGTAAACTGCGATACCGATACACTTAGGCTAGTAAGAAAGGTTATACTTAGCTTTGATGTACTTCGGGGTAGCTCGGCTCGATGCAGTTTGGGAGATGAGGCTGCGATACACCTGGAGATACCTTTTAAATACCTTTTCAATTACCTGTTGTATTTTGGTGTATCGATTCTGAATAAAGATTTTAATGAAGTTACTGATTGTTGTTGCAAGTGATTTGAAATACCTATATCGATACCCGTTATTTGTGAAACAGAACCATGAACCAGGGTAGACTCTGAAAGAAAGTGAGTAAAATAGAACGTGTTTTATTGCAAGAATGACTCGAGTTTAGAGGGTCCACGACCCGATACAGCCTGAAGGGCTACTCCAAAAGGCAAATGTGATTTTAGATTACTTTGACTAGGCGATACAGATCCGCTTATGCTAGGCGTTACAGGTACAATAAGACTTGATTTTAGTTCTAGATGCAATGTTCCAGTTCCTCGATACTTTCTACTTAATGTTACTGAGTACTCTTCACTTCTACCTACTATTGGCCAATAAGTAGTATGACACAGTTCACTCACGTGACGGGTTACCGTAGCGAGTCCGATACACGATGAGCGGCGATGAGAGTTCTTGAGGGGAGAGCCGGGTCAGGACTGGGCGCGTACGCGATCCGCGGGCAATACGGTTCCAGGGGAGGCAGGACGTGAATCACAGTTCTTTCAATGGCACCACTCACTGGTTCAAAACCTATTGCAAAGACTTGATGGGGAGGCAGGAGGAGGATCGATACTGGGTCGATACAGTTTAGGGGTGAGCGCATCAAAGGTAAGGGAGAAGATTTCGAGACTAGCTGGCAAGGCTGTGGCTTCGGGACTGAAGGCTTCAGGTCATTAGAGGGACCTTTTGCTTCTCTCCTCCAGGCTGTCCAACTGTTCAACACCAATTTCCTGTTGGTATGACTGCACTTCTGGGGTGGGGATGTCTTCATCTCCTGCCTGATGATCAGATGGTTTTGTGCTTTGCCCAAGGTGGTGGGAGGGCATTTGAGTGGGCCACGCCCCTTTTGAGTGGTGGCTATGGGGCGATTTTTCTCCAACTGCTGCTTCCTTCAGGGCTTACTGGCCTCTATGGCCTGGGGTTCCTTCCAAGGTACTTCAGGGCTTACCGGCCTCTACGGCCTGGGGTTCTCTCCGGGGGGGGGGGGGTGAATCAGGACTTATCAGCCTCCGTGGCCTGAAAGGGGAAAGAGCGATTCGCTGAGCGGCAGCTCACAGTATTTAGTGCCACCAAACTTTCAGCATCATCAATGCATGATCAACATTACCCAACACGCATTTTCAAGTTTCCCCCCTTCACCCAGTGACGTTTTAGAAGATTTCCTACTAAAAACGAAAATAGTCACGTCACCTCAATAGCACAGAAATAACTTTCAAGCGCAAAAATTTAGGAAAATTGCTGAAGTGCTGTGTGCTTGGGCGATATGCTTTCAGAGCATAAGCGGGTGAATGGGAGAGAGAACGGATGTATGAGACACGGCGAACAGACCTACCTCTCCCTCAAGACTGAGCCGTCGTGCGTTTTATTGCATACCCTAGCGCCTGGAAGTTTCAAAGCCACCAAAGTCCATTCCCAAGTGTTCTTTTTGTTAAAATTAGAAAAAATTAAATTTTTTCAATTAGAATGATCTGGATGAAAATTAATTTAGTCAATATCAAATTGACGCAAACTATGTAACCCAAAAAGATCTAATTCACTCGTTGAAATCTTGTAGCTCAGCGGTGGTTGCTGGGTTCTCTCTTTGGAGTCTAGGATTTTTCAACAAATTTCTTGTTAGTTACAAGCACAATAATTATTTTCGAATTCAATCTCGAAATTATTTTAGAATTATCAGAAAAATCTCCCCTTTGGTTATACTTAGTGCTGTAACTTCTCATGTGTAGTTCTGAACTGAAATCACCCATCCCACGAATTTTCCTCCAGCTTTGCCCTTTTAATAAATATTTAAAAGTGCCTCGTCCACCGTCTGTTTACTCCTCTCTCCCCGCCATCCGACTTTCTAGGCTTTAATTTAATTAATACCGGATACACGGTCCTGTTCTTCCTCATTTACCCCCTTTTCTGCCCTGTATTCTTCTCTTTTGCATCCCCGTTGTTTTGTGTTTTTTTTTTCTCCAAACCGGCGTAATTAATTTGACAATTTAAACTTCTCGGCGTAACATTGTGAGAATTTTCCGTTTGTGAACTCCATCGTACGCCCCGAAGGTACTTCCACAGCTAACTTATAGTTGTTCCATCACTCAAAAGACCCTTCGTGTTCGTACTGACTACAAGCACCCGCTCAAACAGCTAGAACTTGGAAACAGTTGCGTCTATGTAATTTTTCTAATTAGCTTAGAGCAGTTACCTCAAATTATTATAACAGAGGAGTTCGTGGAAGTCGAATTTTCTCTTCTTCTTTGGGGACTTGTTGATGATATTTCGGCAGTTCATCAAACTGTTTCATCATTTCGAGGTCATATTGCCAACAAGTGGGCCAAGCCTCTCTCTCCAATGACCTGCTGGGTACGTGTTAAAACGCATGAGCTGTGGTGAGACTTCGCGGATGCAGAAGGAGAGTGCGATGCCTAGGAATAGAGGACTGTGCCCTAATGCCCATATAACCTTCAGCAGTTATATTAGTTACGATTTCAAATGAGAAAATTCAAAATTCAACAGACGTCTACATCAAAATTTGACAGTGAACTCACTCGCTTGGAACATCTACGTTATGGTTGCTTGTTTTGTTTATGTTGTTACTGTTATTGTTGCTGTTGAGTTTGTACGTAAATAAATTGAGGTTAAGTTATAAATCAAGATATATTTTTAATTTCTGGCGAATGATTGTGAGAAATTGACGTTTTCCTCAACAATAATGCTCTTCGAGGACCTTGACTACCTTCATGCATTTCAGCGAACGTGATTTTAGGAGGAAATATGTTAACTATTAGGGAGTTTGAGCCCGGACAGAAATGTATTACCTTCCTACTGCATCCAAAAATAGTTATGCGCGACGAAATTTTGCATCACATTTCAAGAGAAAGCACCAAAATAGCATTCATGACCTCCAAATTGAAAAGCACTTCAAAATTCCAGACACCAATCCCCAATTTACCACATCTATGTGACGGTAGCCCATGGATTTCATTTATTAATCATGTAAGTTGTTAAGAGTTTGTTAGGATCGTAATCGTTTTTACGGTTTCTTATTATTTCATCTTACTTGGTTAAAGGCGAATTGAAAACTTCTCAGGTCGAGGAATCTGACGTACTTGTTTTCTCCTAAGAGTGGGGTTTTCGTCTAGATGAATCTGACGTACTTGCACAGAGGGTGGAGTAAAAAATGAAGAGAGTTTCGTTTTGCATCTTAAGAAAGGGAATCAATATCCTGGTAGCACTGTAAGAGAGTAAGAATCGAATGGGCTGTTGGCTTATAATATGGTTCATCCCCTTCGTCTAGAAAAGTGGGAGAGCGGGAATTCCCGAGTCACTGAACTTGAATTCGTGCAGAATTCTGGCGGTTCTTTACATTTTATTAAGAGAAGGTACATCGGAGTGATTACAAAAGATACGATGATAATGATGAGCATTTTCAAAATGCATGAAGAAAATCATTACATAAATACTCTAATGTAGTAGTAGTTATTATCAGAATTTGTAGTTCCAAGCAACACAATTGTTTATCGTATTAGAAAAATCTTTCATTCTTTAGTAATTCGAGTTTTGCGCTTAATAAAGCCTAATTCAAGGTTCTATTCGGTATTTGCTTTACCACAAACTATCAACGCTACCCAGAATGAGCACAAGGGGATTTTAGGAATCAACAGCTATAATGGATCAAAATCGTACCTGTATAAACCGAGAGTTTCTGTATAATGAAAACGCTGCAAATTATTACACAATGGTTTATTATTTTTCTATATTGATCACTCTTCTGCAAAGCCACCAACCATCCAACATGAAGAAAAACATCGATCGCATTTCGGTCAGCTTCAATTTGAACGGAGATTAGGCATCTTTTGCGATTCACACTCGTGTTTCTGATTTATCGTACGTCCAAACTTGAAGGAAAAATTGAAGGAAAAACACCTCAGAATTTTTTGAGTTGGGGCGTTTTCAAAATTTCAAAATTCATTTTTGAACCCTTAGGAGTGACCTACATCAACCAAAATCTTCGGGGCACAACTATCACTTCTAAGGGTTCCAAAATCAATTTTGAAATTTTGGAAACGCCCTAACTCAAAAAATTTCGATATAAAGGTATTGTTTTTCCTTCAATTTAAGATTCTATAGAATTTTTAGCATTTTTTGAGACCACGCGGAGCTCTGTAGGACAAACCGTTCGCTCCCTACGGGAATTTAAAGTTTGGACTTACGATAAATCAGAAACACGAGTGTGAATCGCAAAAGAGGCCTAATCTCCGTTCAAATTGAAGCTGACCAAAATGCGATCGATGTTTTTCTTCATGTTGGATGGTTGGTGGCTTTGCAGACGAGTGATCTATATAGAAAAATAAAAAATAATAAACCATTGTGTAATAATTTGCAGCGTTTTATTCGATTTTTGGATTCTACGTACCTTGAAACGTAAACCATCAAATTTTGAGGGGGTGTTAAAAAAATGTTTTTCTTGGTCGATTCCAAAGGTTCATTGTTGAAAATAATAAACCAAAATACCCTAATAACATTACAGCCTCAAAATCCCAACCAAATTTAACACTGTGATGCCCCACAGATGATGATTGGTTCACTGCAAAAGTTTGAATGCCTGAATCCCTCAGCACCCATTTTAGTTGAACAAACCAGTGGCAGGGCTGGAGCCACAGTTCCGACCATGACATCAGGAGTCTACAAGGAGCCTCTTTGAATCACTGGGCCCTCTCAATCAAATCCAGGTAGAATGTATTAATATAGGAGAAAGTTAATCATATTTTTTGGATCATTAAATTTTGGGAAAAATAACAGAATTTGGTCAAAAAACGGTGTAATTAAGTCAATTTTTTAAAATTACCTACGCCATCCTTTGATTTACAGTAATTTCTATTTGCTAGAGTTTAAATGAATATTTAGTTATCAAAATATGTGAATTTTTGATATTGAATATTTCGGGCATCAATCAGGTCAATAACTTGCTTTGGAGGTTACACCGCCACACAGTCACCGCTCTACCGCTCGATCATTAGGCGAGTAACAGCGGAGTTCGTCCTCTCAGCCGTGCCGCCAATAACCGCTGACAATAACCAATAACCGCGGCGCCACCGAACGGACAATAATCACCCTGAATTGTACCCCTGCCGCCACCGGAGTCCGATAGTTTGCTTGATGATGTTATCGATTGGAACCTACCTAAGTACTACTTACCAAAGTTGTACAAAACGTTAAATTACAAAATTCAATTTGAAATAGTTAGTGTTAGTTTTGATGTAGTTTGTGGCAAACATCTTGTTTTTTTTTAATTTCTAAGGGTCATTTGGTATCCTAATCCTAAATATAAATCTTATTAGGTATCAGCCAAAATTAAATTTCGTAATTTTGATGGCGACGCTCTTAGAGAATTTAAAATTAAACAGATATTAATGCTAACTGCATCGAAATTAACTGAGAAAAGTACCATAATAGTCAGAGGAGGTTCGTATTTTTTTCAACTAATTGGTTCGATTACCTACAATTTTTCACTTTTTCACTAAGGACGGTTTTAATCTCCTATTTTTACAGCCTACTATTTTCAATAATGAAGAAAAAAATCAACCCCCCCCCCCCTTCAAAATTTGTTGGTTTACAATGTAATTCTATGTCATAGAATCCGAAAATCGAATACAAATTTTGCCGTCCGCCATACGCGGGACTTTCCTCAGTTAGCATTGACCGATTTTGATGAAATTTGGTATGTGGGCTCCATTTGGGGTCTAGTTGTGCCCCCAAACTTTTGGTTGATGCCAGTCACTTCTAAGGGATGAAATTTTGAAAACGCCCTAGCTCAATAATTTTTGATTTAAAGGTATTGTTTGTTCATCAATTTAAGACAGTATTGAATTTTTAGAATCGAATGAGACCAACCAGAGCTCTTTAGGACCAACCGTTCGCTCACTATGAGAACAAAAGGGTCGGACTGTTGGTTTATTATTTCTTTCATGTACCTGGAAAACCATGTAAGTCGAGTTTATCAAATTTTACAGGAGACACTAAAAACGAAATAATTCAGTTTTCATTCCATATGGAATAAGTTTTTTCGTTCCATTCCTTAAAATTGGTGGTAACAGTACTATTTCAAAGAGCCTGAGACTAATTTCATCAAAATTCACTTCAGCGAACGAAAAAATGGACTTAGATGCTTTTACCCAGCCTTTGACACTCGACTTACACGGTTTTCAATTTGATTTTTATGAAAATATACCCAGCTAGGGTTATTTAATTATTAGGAATATTATTCAATTTTTTTCTCCAGGTTTCAATGTTACACAAAATACCCAAATCGATGCAAGAGGAAAATATTTAAATGGAAATTCGTAGGCGTTGACTAATACGCAGTCCAACTTTAAGGCTCCTTGAGTCAAAATGACAGTCTTCACTCTTAATATTACTAGAGTTGAGCAATAAATTATTCAATATACTACCAATTCCTCAATTACCATTTCTTAAATTACAACCACTACTTATAGGAACACTTTACCTATAACAACCGTAACTAGGTAGGTATGCATTGAATTCAAGTGTTAGGTAACTAGGTACTTTTGTTTCATTAAAACAAGGGATGAGTTAGGTATGGGTTAGGGATATGTTGGGGATGAGCTAGGGACGGGTTAGGGATTATAGTTAGGTTAGGGCTGAGTTGAGAATGAGCTGGGGCTGGGAGATGAACTGGATATGGGTTGAGGATGGGTTAGGGATGGGATAGGGGTTAGGGATAGGTTGGAGATAAGCTAGGGACTGGTTAGGGATGGGCTGGGTATAAGTTAGGGGTTGGGATAGGTCAGGGCTGGGTTGGGTTAGAAATGGACTAGGGATGGGTTAGGAATGGGATAGGGGTTGGGATAGGTCAAGGCTGGGTTAGGGATGAGCTGGGGATGGGTTGAGGATGGGTTAGGTATGAGTTAGGATAGGGATGGGATAGGGGTTGGATATAGGTCAGGGCTGGGTTGGGTTAGAAATGGACTAGGGATGGGTTAGGAATGGGATAGGGGTTGGGATAGGTCAAGGCTGGGTTAGGGATGAGCTGGGGATGGGTTGAGGATGGGTTAGGTATGAGTTAGGATAGGGATGGGATAGGGGTTGGATATAGGTCAGGGCTGGGTTGGGTTAGAAATGGACTAGGGATGGGTTAGGAATGGGATAGGGGTTGGGATAGGTCAAGGCTGGGTTAGGGATGAGCTGGGGATGGGTTGAGGATGGGTTAGGTATGAGTTAGGATAGGGATGGGATAGGGGTTGGATATAGGTCAGGGCTGGGTTGGGTTAGAAATGGACTAGGGATGGGTTAGGAATGGGATAGGGGTTGGGATAGGTCAAGGCTGGGTTAGGGATGAGCTGGGGATGGGTTGAGGATGGGTTAGGTATGAGTTAGGATAGGGATGGGATAGGGGTTGGATATAGGTCAGGGCTGGGTTGGGTTAGAAATGGACTAGGGATGGGTTAGGAATGGGATAGGGGTTGGGATAGGTCAAGGCTGGGTTAGGGATGAGCTGGGGATGGGTTATAGATGGACTAGGGATGGGTTAGAAATGGGATAGGTATGAGTTAGGTTAGGGATGGGATAGGGGTTAGGGATAGGTTGGAGATGAGCTAGGGACGGGTTAGGGGTTGGGATAGGTCAGGGCTGGGTTGGGGATGGGTAATGGATGGGATAGGGATGAGTTAGGGATAGGTTGGGTTAGGGGTTATAGATAGGTCAGGGCTGGGTAGGGTATCAGCTGAGGGTGGGTTAGGGATGGACTAGGGATAAGTTAGGTATGGGTTATGGATTGGTTGGGTGTCGGTTAGGGGTTAGGAATATTTTGATGTAAAGGTGTTTTTTCATCAATTTAAAATAGTTTGAATTTATAGAGACCACCCAGAGCTCTGTAGGACCAACCGTTTGCTGCCTACGAGAAGGTAGGACTCACGATAAATCAGAAACATGAGGGTGAATCACCAATGAGGCCTAATCTCCAATCAAATTTTAGCTGACAGAAATGCGATCGCAGCGTTTCTTCGAGTTGTACTCAGTTTTGCGTCCTTAGCAACCGGTATTCAAATTTCCCAATGAATGTGCCCACAACTTCCTATTTCTTCGAGTTGAGTGTACTTCTTCCAGATAAACTTGATTGTGAAGTAGGGATTTGATACATATGGTTGGTAAATAAACATAGTGACAATGCTCTTCGCAGACGAGTGATCTACAGAGAAAATAATAAACCTTCGTGTAACAATTTGCAGCTTTTTTTATAATTCAAATAGGAACTTACTTTTATGAGCAGAAATATGGTATTTTTAGTGGTATTGATTATTCTTGCTCTTAAAGTTGACGGATACTATAGGATGGGACTACTGTACGTAAGATTATTTAGTTTCTCGATACAATAAATCGAAAATTTTCAGAAATCGGGTGGACAATTTGAAGGGTAATTGGATTACGGGGATATGGTAAGAAGGGTAATTCAAGCGTTCTTGAGTGGGTATTGGGGTGTTGGCAGCACTGGAAGTCAGACTACACAATCAATCCACACATGGGGACTTGAAGACACGTTTCTCTGTTAGGAGGGATTAGGGATTCTTATTACTGAATCCTTGAGAACTTTGTAAAAGTCAGTAAGCGAGGAGGTTCAGCAGTTAAAAATGGGAACGAGCAAACATCTAGTCCTTAGAAATAATGACTCTCTGGGGCGCTGAGGCTGTTGAGCTGCCAAACTCCGCCTTGGGTGACTCAACAATGTCGAAAACGCCGACTTCGGAGCGAAATTTCCCAGTAACAGCAGCAAACACGCCGCTCAAAGGAAGCCGCTTCCCGCCCTCCGACTCGGAGGCTCCTGCTCGTGTGTACTCGGCGGCTCAACTCAAACACGCTCCTCCCCTTCCGAAAACCTTTATTTCTGAGAGGAGCTTTGACGAGGGGAGCCGGAAGCGAGAGGGAGGCTCCCGCTCCTTAGCCCCTTCCCGCCTCCGGCCCCTTCCCGCGTTTGAGCGGGGTTTCTCAAGCCCCGCGGCACTTCTCGGCAAGTGCTGACCACAGAGAAGTACTTTGCCGATCAATCTGCGGCAAACGGATCCCCCACAGCTCAGCTCCCGCACTACTTGTCTGTTTGGACGTTTCACATTTCAGTTGAAAATTAAACTACGTAGTTTGAAGTATCCATGAACTGATTCAACGTTACAAATTATAGTATTTTACCTTTTAGTTGAACTTTTTTTGCCTTATTTTAAACCTTTTTCCCATTCATTTAAACTTTTTTACTTTCATTTAAACTTTTTTTACATTGAGTTAAACCTCCTTCGATTCCCAAGTAGGGAAATCAATTTTTGAACAGAATATTGGCGAATAAGGTGGTAGAAACTTCATAGCCAATTTCAAAGAAGCCATGAAATCCCTGCTTTCGACTCATCATCATCCAGCGAGTCATTCATGAGTTCGTTTTTACCCGAATTAACATTCTTTTCTAAGGTTTCATTCAATGTAAAAAATGTTTAAATGAAAGTGAAAAAGGTTTAAATAAAAGTAAAAAAGGTTTAAATCAATGTGAGAAAGGTTTAATTTAAAGTAAAAGAGGTTAAAGGGTAAAGGGGGGGGGGTAAAGGGTTTGTTTGCGAATTTTCAGAGAACACGAAGCTCATGCAATAAACTCAAAATTTGTAGGTACCATGGACTTTTTCAATTTTTTTTTCAAAAGATTATTTTAAACAAACTTAAGATTTTCTATGCCAATATTGAATACAGAATTTTTGATCCCTAATTCAAGATTTCTAGACCAAATTCAAGATTTTTTAAACCGAATTCACGATTTTCCAAACCAAATTCAATATTCTCCAAACTGAAGTCAGAATTGCTGATACCAAATTCAAGATTTTCCAAATCAAAGTAAAGCTTTTTCATAACAAATTCAAGATTTTTCAAACTGAATTCAGAATTTTTGATACCAATTCCAATATTTTTCAAACTTAATATGGAATTTTTTATACCAAATTCAATATTTTTCAAACTGAATACTGAATTTTTGATACCAAATTCAAGTTTTCCAAGTTGAATTCAAGATTTTTCATACCAAATTCATGATTTGTCAAACCAATTTTTTTTCAAACCAATTTTTTAAACTAAATTCAGAATTTTCCAAACAAAATTCAGAGTTTTTTATAAAAAATTCAAGATTTTTTAAACCAAATTGATGTTTCAAGCTCTATCCGAGATTTTTAAAACAAAATTCAATATTTTCCATATTGAATACAGAATTTTTGATCCCTAATTCAAGATTTCTAGACCAAATTCAAGATTTTTTAAACCGAATTCACGATTTTCCAAACAAAATTCAATATTCTCCAAACTGAAGTCAGAATTGCTGATACCAAATTCAAGATTTTCCAAATCAAAGTAAAGCTTTTTTATAACAAATTCGAGATTTTTCAAACTGAATTCAGAATTTTTGATACCAAATTCAATATTTTTCAAACTTAATATTGAATTTTTGATACCAAGTTCAAGTTTTTCGAAGTCGAATTCAAGATTTTTTTAACCAAGTTGATGTTTCAAGCTAAATCCGAGATTTTTCTCTCTTCGTGTTTCTCGTTAATCATCACCCTTAAGTTCTTATTGGGTGCAAACAATTTGTCCTACAGAGTTCTGGGTAGCCTTATTCGATTCCAAAACGCTGCAAATCATTGCTCAAAGGTTTATTATTTTCTGTATAGATCATCCTTCTGTATAGATCACTGGTTCTCCATCAATAGCACCTACCACCATCTGTATTCTCCCTTGACCTTCCCTCTCAAATTTCAGCTCCTGCGTTCAATAGGATTGAAAATGGCTTCGGAGCTCACTCAGCTGATCAGTGATCAGAAGAGTGAAGAAGATCTCCTCGAATGCTGGAGACGCCTGGAAGAGCACTTCCATTCAATAGGATTGAAAATGGCTTTCGAGCTCACTCAGCTGATCAGTGATGTGAGGAGTGAAGAAGATCTCCTCGAATGCTGGAGACGCCTGGAAGAGCACCTCCATTCAATAGGATTGAAAATGGCTTTGGAGCTCACTCAGCTGATCAGTGATGTGAGGAGTGAAGAAGATATCCTCGAATGCTGGAGACGCCTGGAAGAGCACTTCCATTCAATAGCATTGAAAATGGCTTCGGAGCTCACTCAGCTGATCAGTGATCTGATCAGTGAGCAATGATTTGCAGCGTTTTTTACCTACAAACATTGTTTTACCTACCAATTTTTTTTACCTACCACACCTACCTATTGGTAGGTACTACCTACCACACTATAATGGCTTCACACCTTCACAATCAAGTTTATTAGGAAGAACTAAACGCTTCACACTCGATTCGAAAAATAGAAAGCTTGATATGGAAATTTGATTACTGGTTACGCAGAAGGCAAAACTGTATACAAATCGAAGAAATGAACAGCGATCGCATTTTAGTCAGATAAAATTTGAACGGCGATTAGACCTCTTTTGCGATTCACACTCATGATTCTGTTTTATCGAAGGAAAACCTTCAAGTACTCGTAGGGACCGAACGGTTTGTCCTACAGAGCTCCGGGTGGTCTCAAAAATTTTTAAAAATTCTGTACTATTTAAAATTGGTGAAAAACGATACCTTTATTTCGAGAGTTTTCGAGCTAGGGCACTCTTGAAAATTTCAACCCTTAATTTTCACCCCTTAGAAGTGACCTACATCAACCAAAAGCTTCGCGGCACAACTAGACCCCAAATAGAGCCCATATACCAAATTTGAACCAAATCGGTCCAGTGTTGCTAAGAAAAGTGCCGCGTACGGCGGACGGCGGACGGCGTACGGCGGACGGCGTACGGCGTACGGCGGACGGACGGAAATTTTTTTATTCGATTTTCGGATTCTACGTACCTTGAAACGTAAAACATCAAATTTTGAGGGGGGGTTAAAATTTTTTTTTTCTTGCTCGATTCCAAAGGCTTATTATTGAAAATAATAAACCAAAATTAAATCATATTTTAAATTGGTAAGAAAACAATACCCATGTGGAGCGTTTGATCTTTTCTAGAATTTACTATTTTATCAAACAGTTCGTACAAGTTTTAGAGAGCGAATGAATACTTTTATTTTTAACACCTGAAATAATAGGGTAGCAACATGATGGGAGGAAACTGGGTAACTGAATTATCCGAAATAATAATTCAAGTCTTGAAGCCGTGAAATTTAACAATTTAGATTAAAACGTTGGGAACAAAATAAATAAATGAACTTGAAGCTCCGCCACACCATATTTCTAGATTTTTCGGTCGTTTTGAAAATGTCAAAACATCAACTTTCAATTACAGAGGAGTCCCACTTTTCGAAGTGCAGTACGAACACAAATGAATGTTTTATCGTGTGATTTTGGGGAGCTTGAAAACCACCACCATCGATCGAAACACACAAGGGTGACTCTAAAAGCCTTAACCGAGCAGATAATGCTGGAAAGACAAGAAGATCCTCGTTGGGGGCAGAAATGACGTCCTTTGGGAACATTTCGGACGACGGTTGAGCGAACAGAAGGGAAAAACGAGGGCTAAATCCTCCAGCATACACGAGGAATATTGGTCTTGTCAGGCCTCCCCTGGTTGGCCAGTCGTAATGCGGTTGTCAAGTGTTCTCAGGATTCTCCCCTGGCAGTGTTGGCCGAACCCTCGATATTGTTGTCAATAATTTGGTTTTTGTTTATTAGGAAGGCTGTAAGCAAGACGAAACATGTACCATTTTGTGGAACTACCTGAGTCTCTCGTACAAAGAAACAACTCTTGTCCCTGCAATTGTCATTGCATTAACTCACATATTCGAGTAATCAATTATTACTCGAATAACCCCTAAGAAAAAACGCTGCAAATTATTACACAATGGTTTATTATTTTTCTATGGATCACTCGTCTGCAAAGCCACCAACCATCCAACTTGAAGAAAAACATCGATCGTATTTCGGTCAGCTAAAATTTGAACGGAGATTAGGCCTCTATTGCGATTCACACTCGTGTTTCTGATTTATCGTGCGTAAAACACTTAAATTCTCGTAGCGAGCGAACGGTTTGTCCTACAGAGCTCCGCGTGGTCTCAAAAAATTCTAAAAATTCTATAGAATCCTAAATTGAAGAAAAAACAATACCTTTATATCAAAATTTTTTGAGTTAGGGCGTTTTCAAAATTTCAAAATTGATTTTGGAACCCTTAGAAGTGACCTACATCAACCAAAATCTTCGGGGCACAACTAGACCCCAAATGGAGCCTACATACCAAATTTCATCAAAATCGGTCAATGCTAAGTGGCAAAAGTGCCGCGTACGGCGGACGGCGTACGGCGTACGGCGTACGGCGGACGGACGGCCAAATTTTTATTCGATTTTTGGATTCTGCGTACCTTGAAACGTAAACCATCAAATTTTGAGGGGGTGTTAAATTTTTTTTTTCTTGGTCGATTCCAAAGGTTCATTATTGAAAATAATAAACCAAAACGCTGCGAACTATTGCGCCAAGGTTTATTATTTTGGTTTATTATTTTCAATAATGAACCTTTGGAATCGACCAAGAAAAAAAAATTTTAACACCCCCTCAAAAGTTGATGGTTTACGTTTCAAGGTACGTAGAATCCAAAAATCGAATAAAAATTTGGCCGTCCGTCCGCCTTACGCCGTACGCGGCACTTTTGCCACTTAGCATTGACCGATTTTGATGAAATTTGGTATGTAGGCTCCATTTGGGGTCTAGTTGTGCCCCGAAGCTTTTGGTTGATGTAGGTCACTTCTAAGGGTTCCAAAATCAATTTTGAAATTCTGAAAACGCCCTAACTCAAAAAATTTTTATATAAAGATATTGTTTTTCCTTCAATTTAAGATTCTATTGAATTTTTAGAATTTTTTGAGACCACGCGAAGCTCTGTAGGACAAACCGTTCGCTCCCTACGAAAATTTAAGGGTTTATATTGAAATATATATATATATAAATCAAAACACGAGTGTGAATCGCAAAAGAGGCCTAATCTCCGTTCAAATTAGAGCTGACCGAAATGCAATCGATGGTTGGTGATTTTGATTTATTTTTTATTATTTTTTTTATTTTTTTAATTTTTTTTCCCCTTCATATTGGATATTGGATGGTTGGTGATTTTGTAGACGAGTGATCTATATAGAAAAATAATAAACCATTGTGTAATAATTTGCAGCGTTTTCTATGTAGAACACTAACAACAAACCAAAAAACAGTAAGCAGATGGAAAGAATGCGGATGGTTTGGTGAGGTGTCCTTGTGTATTACAGCCCCAAAAACATCCTCCTTCTTCTACCAGAGAAAATGAGACCGAGGGTTGTTGACTACCGACCAATGATGAAGTTGAAGGATTAATTTTCACAGACCGTTCGCTTACTTTAAGGCAGTGGTTCCCAATTCTATACAGGGTGTCGACCAAACTTCAAGGATCGATCGTACATCTAATTAAGTAAGAAGATGTATCGTAGCATCTTTGTTTTAACCCCTTGTTTTTCCAAGTTTTTTTAATTTCAATTTTTTTTCGTGTTCTTGAACATGTCACTAAAATTACCAGAACAACCTTAATTTACCGTAAACATGTAAAAATAAGGGCTCCGTTAGAAAGGGCGCCAAATTTCCCATTTTCCTACAAAAAATTATTTCCAGTACCGGAAAATTTTCAAATTTTTAAGAAAAAATTTTCAAATTTTAAAGGCGAATGAAGAGTAAACCTGGAGGGCAAGTGAACTCACAATCGAGATGGAATTCTTTCCTAACAATTGGCAGAGTGGAGGGGCTCTCTAACTCATTAGGACTCGAGCTGCTCAATGCCCAAATTACGAAGGTCTGAGATATGGAGGCTCGGCCCTTTCCCCAGCCTGACTCACCAGGCTACTTAAGATTTTGGAACAGGTAGTCGTCTATGTTAGCAGGTATACCCTTTGAAAAATGAAGAATTTCACGATGTCGGAATTTCCTATTTTTGACCCCAAAATCAGATTCAGAACCTCGAAAAACCTCCTAAGGCAAACTTTCAGCCCGAACTTCCTAATTTACGAATAAACAAAACAGTGTAGAAAATACGAATGTTTAAAAAAACCGGGAAAATGACGTCATCCTGGAATAGTTCATTTATGGCCGCTTGAAGCGCTGAGATTGAGAAATCTATAGTCCCCGGATGCAAAATTTCACGAAACAATAAAGTTCGAAATCGAAAAACTGAAGAAAAAATAGAAAAAGCAAGATGGGGAAAATTAGGTTTCCCCTGTTTTTGTTTGATAACTTTTCTCTTAGAAAACACGATTTCGTCGTCCCAATGGGCAACACTGGGAGGAGACGGCGATCCAAACAGCCCAATCAGCGAGCATTCCCGCTGGACGTCTGTTTTCCCGGTTAGTTTTGAAATCAAAAATTTTGATTGTCTCCCAAAAATAACAGGAGACTTATTTTCAGAAATCAGCCCGATTTTCATCTATCCCACACCATCAACTATTCAGGAAAAATGCAAACAGAATTCGGTGAAATTCCTCATTGGCCAGCCGCATTCTTTCTATCTGTGAACAGTACACGGTAGGGGCCACAAGACTTGGGCTCGGGGAAACCCCACTAGCGCTACGTCATCAGATGAGCACTACCTCCCCTTCAGTCCCTTCACCTTCAAGCTTGTCACTTACCTTTATGCAGTACAGCCGTGAACATCTCTCGTTGCTTTCCGTTTTCCCAGTAAAAATGATTGGATGTGCTGTTTCAGGATGCAATAATTATACAAATGAAGGGTCACTGGGAAAAAGGATCAAACTCCTCTTTTCCTAATTCTGAAAAAATCGATAAACAAAGTTTGAAGTCGTCCCAGGCAGACGCTATGCATTGAAAGAAGTGAACTGTATGGGCCTACTGACCGGGAATTTAATTATGTTTGAATGACAAGATAGAAAATTAAATATATTGAAGATAATTTCCAGAGATAATTAAACATTTCAAACAAGGTATGGACTTTGACCTTTTTTCCCACTTTTGGTTTATTATTTTTAATAATGAACCTTTGGAATCGACCAAGAAAAATTTTTTTTTTAACAACCCCTCAAAATTTGATGGTTTACGTTTCAAGGTGCGTAGAATCCAAAAATCGAATAAAAATTTGGCCGTCCGTCCGCGGCACTTTCCCCACTTAGCATTGACAGATTTTGATGAAATTTGGTATGTAGGCTCCATTTGGGGTCTAGTTGTGCCCCGAAGATTTTGGTTGATGTAGGTCACCTCTAAGGGTTCAAAAATGAATTTTAAAATTTTGAAAACGTCATCTCCTTCATAGCCCAACACGCTGGATAGTGAATCAGAAAAGTTCAGCATCGGGGTCGACGAGAAACTGACACAGGTGTTTTAAATCCTTGGATAGTGCTAATTAGACGGATATGAGGCCGTTGTAAAGGTTCCCCAATGTTACACTTGCTGTTGGTTCTGAAGTTCTTCTTCTTCTAGGTAGAAGGGGTTAATACGGCTGTCTGATATTCTCCGAAGTAGGAGCTTTTGTGCTTAATGAGTCTTTGGTGTGATGACGTGGAACTCTTGCAAAGGAGAGGTGAGGGGTCTTTAAATCGGACACTGATCTTTCTTCCCTGCGAGCGCACGGAATGTGATCCTTTCCCCCCGGAACCTCGTATTTGTTTTAGCTTTAAAAAGTATGAATGCGATCTTTCTTCCACAAAGGGAAGCAACCCTTCGGTTCTACTCCTCCCAAGCTACACGACGGCGTGCTTATCTCAATTCGGCAAAAAAATGGAGTTTGATCCTTTTTCCCCGTGACCCTTCAAATAGAATTCGAAAACGCGGCAAATTATTACACAATTGTTTATTATTTCTCTATATAGATCACTCGTCTGCAAAGATCACGGCTTTGCCAATGTTAACACCAACATCAGTCCAAAGGACCCTTAACAAAGTCCAAAGACAAGCACGCTTGGGAATCACCGGCGCTATGCCCACCTGCCCTACTGCAGCAATGGAGGTACTTCTGGGCCTGTCGCCGTTACATATTCATGTACAAAGAGTGGCCTTCCTGGGGGCTGCAAGGCTGCTGCGGCTGGGATACATAAGACCGGGATCGAGGGTCAGCCACCACAGAATCCTTGAGAAAGATGAATGCGGAATGGCCCTGACAATCACTGATCTTATGATAGAAAAACAAAATTTCGAAATCCCGTTTAAGGTGGTCATCAACAACAGAGACCACTGGAAAACGCTGCAAATTATTACACAATGGTTTATTATTTTTTTATATAGATCACTCGTCTGCAAAGCCACCAACCATCCAACATGAAGAAAAATATCGATCGCATTTCGGTCAGCTTTAATTTGAACGGAGATTAGGCCTCTTTTGCGATTCACACTCGTGTTTCTGACTTATCGTACGTAAAACACATCAATTCTCGTAGCGAGCGAACGGTTTGTCCTACAAAGCTCCGCGTGGTCTCAAAAAATTCTAAAAATTCTATAGAAACTTAAATTGAAGGAAAAACAATACCTTTATATCAAAATTTTTTGAGTTAGGGCGTTTTGAAAATTTCAAAATTGATTTTGGAACCCTTAGAAGTGACCTACATCAACCAAAATCATCGGGGCACAACTAGACCCCAAATGGAGCCTGCATACCAAATTTCATCAAAATCGGTCAATGCTAAGTGGCAAAAGTGCCGCGTACGGCGGACGGCGGACGGACGGCCAAATTTTTATTCGATTTTTGGATTCTACGTACCTTGAAACGTAAACCATCAAATTTTGAGGGGGTGTTAAAATTTTTTTTTTCTTGGTCGATTCCAAAGGTTCATTATTGAAAATAATAAACCAAAAGGGGATGCCCAACTTTGCACCGGGCTCTCTTGTGTGGTACACAGATGGATCAGTCATGTGTGGAAGATCTGGCATAGGCATTAAAGGCCCTTCGGCCAGCCTCGTAAAGTCTCTTGGGACGAATGCCACAATCTTTCAGGCAGAGGTTCATGCAATTCAATTATGTGCGGTTGGGGTTTTATGTATATAGATAATGAACCTTTGGAATCGACCAAGAAAAAAAATTTTGGTTTATTATTTTCAATAATAAGCCTTTGGAATCGAGCAAGAAAAAAAAAATTTTAACCCCCCCTCAAAATTTGATGTTTTACGTTTCAAGGTACGTAGAATCCGAAAATCGAATAAAAAAATTTCCGTCCGTCCGCCGTACGCCGTCCGCCGTCCGCCGTCCGCCGTACGCGGCACTTTTCTTAGCAACACTGGACCGATTTGGTTCAAATTTGGTATATGGGCTCCATTTGGGGTCTAGTTGTGCCGCGAAGCTTTTGGTTGATGTAGGTCACATCTAAGGGGTGAAAATTAAGGGTTGAAATTTTCAAGAGTGCCCTAGCTCGAAAACTCTCGAAATAAAGGTATCGTTTTTTCACCAATTTTAAATAGTACAGAATTTTTAAAAATTTTTGAGACCACCCGGAGCTCTGTAGGACAAACCGTTCGGTCTCTACGAGTATTTGAAGGTTTTCCTTCGATAAAACAGAATCATGAGTGTGAATCGCAAAAGAGGTCTAATCGCCGTTCAAATTTTATCTGACTAAAATGCGATCGCTGTTCATTTCTTCGATTTGTATACAGTTTTGCCTTCTGCGTAACCAGTAATCAAATTTCCATATCAAGCTTTCTATTTTTCGAATCGAGTGTGAAGCGTTTAGTTCTTTCTAATAAACTTGATTGTGAAGGTGTGAAGCCATTATAGTGTGGTAGGTAGTACCTACCAATAGTTGGTAGGTAAAAAAAAATTGGTAGGTAAAAACAATGTTTGTAGGTAAAAAACGCTGCAAATCATTGCTCACTGATCAGATCACTGATCAGCTGAGTGAGCTCCGAAGCCATTTTCAATGCTATTGAATGGAAGTGCTCTTCCAGGCGTCTCCAGCATTCGAGGATATCTTCTTCACTCCTCACATCACTGATCAGCTGAGTGAGCTCCAAAGCCATTTTCAATCCTATTGAATGGAGTTGCTCTTCCAGGCGTCTCCAGCATTCGGGGAGATCTTCTTCACTCCTCACATCACTGATCAGCTGAGTGAGCTCGAAAGCCATTTTCAATCCTATTGAATGGAAGTGCTCTTCCAGGCGTCTCCAGCATTCGAGGAGATCTTCTTCACTCTTCTGATCACTGATCAGCTGAGTGAGCTCCGAAGCCATTTTCAATCCTATTGAACGCAGGAGCTGAAATTTGAGAGGGAAGGTCAAGGGAGAATACAGATGGTGGTAGGTGCTATTGATGGAGAACCAGTGATATATACAGAAGGATGATCTATACAGAAAATAATAAACCTTTGAGCAATGATTTGCAGCGTTTTTTAACACCCCTCAAAATGTGTTGGTTTACGTTTCAATGTACGTAGAATCCGAAAATCGAATAAAAATTTGGCCGTCCATCCACCGTACGCCGTACGCGGCACTTTCCCCACTTAGCATTGACAGATTTTGATGAAATTTGGTATGTAGGCTCCGTTTGGGGTCTAGTTGTGCCCCGAAGCTTTTGGTTGATGTAGGTCACTTCTATCAGGTCTGTAGGTCGGTTTTTCCATCAATTTAAGATTCTATAGAATTTTTAGAATTTTTTGAGACCACGCGGAGCTCTATAGGACAAACCTTTCGCTCCCTACGAGAATTTAAGGGTTGGACGTACGATAAATCAGAAACACGAGTTTTAATCGCAAAATAGGCCTAATCTCCGTTCAAATTATAGTTGACCGAAATGCGATCGATGTTTTTCTTCATGTTGGATGGTTGGTGGCTTTGCATACGAGTGATCAATATAGAAAAATAATAAACCATTGTGTAATAATTTGCAGCGTTTTCTTTCTTGGTCGATTCCAAAGGTCCATTATTGAAAATATTAAACCAAAAGGGGGTTTTGTGAGCAAAAAAAATCGGTCAACCTCAGGTCTGCGACCCTTAATGTAGGGTATCTTGTGATCAGCAAGAAATTCCCTATAGGAATCTGTGGAACAACTGACAATTGTGTGCTGTTTGAACGATAAATTACAATACTATTTACTACTTATTACGTATACTACTATTATTCATACTACTTTTCTCCAGCGCAACCTAGAGCTCTGAAAGTTGGCCTTCAGCCGCTTGAAGTGACTGGAAAAATATCTAATCAGCTGAGTGAGAGGCAAAGCTAACTGTGTAGAGGAAGATGATGAACATAAGATAACCAGATCATGTTCAAATATGTTTCATCAACAAAAATTCCAAGGAATACTCGCTGGACTTGTGCGCTAAATTTGGGACACTTTTTGTACCATTTCTGGTGAAAATCCAGAGATTTGAGAAAACAAATACTCCCTTACGTAACAGAGACCCACATTCAAAACTTTCCCGTTCATTATAAGAACAAAAAAGACGAAAAGCATTTATTTAATGAGTTTTTTAACACTTCTCAAGGCCTTTCGAAAGGGTGTTTAGTTAGATGTTGATGGTTCCAAAGGCATTGTCGCATTTTATTCAAATCAGTTCAAACTCACAAAAACAGATAAGTAGATTAGGTACTTAATGATCCACTTTGGCCGTAACGTCTAGAAAATCGCTTTTCAAACTCTGAATGAGGGGTTCAATCGGGGCTCTTCAAAAACTTACCATGTAACAAGAAGCTCCGTGCTTTTCCGACGTAATTTGTATAAGAGTCAATTAGTGTTATTATTTCAACTTTCGCGTCCTCCGTTGATCCATTCTTCCCTCGTGGAAGAACTTTCGAGAGACTGGGTGAAAGATTTCGACAAAAGAACGGAAAACGAATTGAGAGACTGAAAACTGGGGGGGGGGGGGGATTTCAATGGAGTTGTGACCTTAACTGGTCATCAAGTTAGTTTTGCTTTGGATGATTTCTTTCGGAGGCGATCGTTATTTAGCCTTAACAATTATCAAGTTCGCAGTCATGTTTTGTGAACAGTTT
Organism: Apolygus lucorum; assembly: GCA_009739505.2. Classification (NCBI taxonomy): domain Eukaryota; kingdom Metazoa; phylum Arthropoda; class Insecta; order Hemiptera; family Miridae; genus Apolygus; species Apolygus lucorum. The sequence continues at coordinate 35,847,470 of CM019176.2, forward strand.
TAGTACTCTACCAAGAAGCGTTGTTAAAAAACATGTGAGGAAACCACAGATTCTAAATATATAACATTTTCAAGTTAAATACAACCTTTTCCAACTTAAATTCAATCTTTTCTAAGTCAAATTCGACCTTTTCCAAAACAAATCCAACCTTTTCCAAGTCAAATCCAACCTTTCCCAAAACAAATTCAACCTTTTCACCATTATTAGGGAAATGACGAAAAATACCTACAAGCCCTAAATTTAGTATCAAATGCTTGTCTGTGATTGGGGACTGGGCTGAAAACAATACTCCAAACGCAGTAGGTATAAATAAAACAAAATCATGTTTTATTAAAAAAGAAATCAACTTAAAGCATTTCCATGTCAAATTCAATCTGCTACCGCAAGCGTCAGTTGGACAGCCTCTCCACCGATGTCATATTTTTTGTCAATTTATTACAAGTAGGTACCTACTCGTATTTCACAAAAGTACCTACCTGCACAGACTTTTTACATGTAGGATTTTTAATTTTAGGACTTTTAAAATGGTAGTAATTATGTAAAGGAGTGATAAAAATTTTTCTTTCAAAGAAATGTCGATTTTTTTAAAGTGATGTTTTTTTAATTTTCTTTCTTAATAGAACTGATTTTTTTTAAAAATGAAACATTGATTTTTTAAAGTTATATTGTTTGTTGATTTCTTTTGGTTTATTATTTTCAATAATTTTTTTTGACTTGTTTAATTGCACCAAGTTACAACTTATAAGCAACATTCTTCTGATACATAGTGGTGTACGTTAATAAAATTAAGATACTTCACTTAGTTCTTATTGTTCTGAAATTTGAACTTCATGATGGTCACACTAAGTGGATTAGATCGTGTGGCTTGGTTTTCTTAAGTCTTCTAAGCATATCATCTGTGTTGATTAGCTGAATGACATCCTCATTTACATGATCGTGGAGCCTCAAAAGGTGATTCATGCCTTGGCTGCGAATGACCTCATTGTCAGATTCTATCTTCAGCTCGTATTGAAGTCTGTCATTTCCAAAGTATCTGCATGCATCAACGCAGCATCGCAGCACATTATTCTGGAAGCGCTGAATTATGTCTCGATTGCTCTGGGCTGTGCACCCCCACAGTTGTTCACAGTAAGTCCAGACATCAGCCAGTATATTTTTCTGAATTTAATCAAAAGCTCAGCTTTTTTCTTCTTAACGTGGGACTTCTACCTTAGTTTGGCATCCAGCGTCATTCCAAGATATTTCGCTTCATTGGCATGCGGTATCACCTTGTTATCGAGAAAGGCTGGCTCATAGTTGATCCTCTTATTCGTGAAATCAACGTGCACTGACTTAGTCTCATTCATTCTAATTTTCAATAATAAGCCTTTGGAATCGAGCAAGAAACAAAAAAATTTAACCCCCTTCTCAAAATTTGATGTTTTACGTTTCAAGGTACGTAGAATCAGAAAATCGAATAAAAAATTTCCCTAAACTTTTCTTAGCAACCCTGGACCGATTTGGTTCAAATTTGGTATATGGGCTCCATTTGGGGTCTAGTTGTGCCGCGAAGCTTTTAGTTGATGTCAGTCACTTCTAAGGGGTGAAAATTAAGGGTTGAAATTTTCAAGAGTGCCCTAGCTCGAAAACTCTCGAAATATAGGTACTTTTTTCACAAATTTTAAATAGTATTGAATTTTTAAAAATTTTTGAGACCACCCGGAGCTCTGCAGGACAAAACGTTCGCTCCCTACGAGTACTTAAGGGTTTTCCTTCGATAAAACAGAAACACGAGTGTGAATCACAATCTTCATTGAATTTTTAGCTAACCAAAACGCGATTGCTGTTCGTTTCTTCGATTTGCATTCAGTTTTGCTTTCTGAACAACCAGTAATCAAATTAACATGTTTAATGTTTTAGGGCTGGGGGTCATTCTGTGAATTCCGACACGCAAATCTGCAACGCTTTTTTTTCTTAGTTACCACGGACCGATTTCTTAGTTACCACGTTATATCGGCTCCATTTGGGGTCTAGTTGTACCAAGATGGTCACTGATCAGCTGAGTGAGCTCCAAGGCCATTTTCTCTCCTGTTGAACGCAGGAAGCTGAAATTTGAGAAGCAGGGTCAATGGAGAATGCTGAAGGCGCCTGAGTGGTCACTGATCAGCTGAGTGATCGGCAATCTAATTTCTCCCTTGCGAGGGAAAAACATTAAACATGATTTAATGTTTTTCCCTCGCAAGGGAGAAATTTCATATGAAGCTCTCTATTTTTCGAATCGAGTGTGAAGCGTTTAGTTCTTTCTAATACTTGAAACTTGATTGTGAAGGTGTGAAGGCAGTATGGTGTGGTAGGTAGTACTTACCAATAGTTGGTAGGTAAAAAGCGCTGCAAATCATTGCCCAAAGGTTCAGCTTCCTGCGTTCAATAGGATTGAAGATGGCTTCGGAGCTCACTCAGCTGATCAGTGCTCTTCCAGGCCTCTCCCGCATTCGAGAAGATCTTCTTCACTCTTCAGATCACTGATCAGCTGAGTGAGCTCCGAAGCCATTTTTAATCCTATTGAATGGAAGTGCTCTTCCAGGAGTCTCCATCATTCGAGGAGATCTTCTTCACTCTTCAGATCACTGATCAGCTGAGTGAGCTCCGAAGCCATTTTCAATCCTATTGAACGCAGGAAGCTGAAATTTGAGAGGGAAGGTCAAGGGAGAATACAGATGGTGGTAGGTGCTATTGATGGAGAACCAGTGATCTGTACTAAAGGGTGATCTATACAGAAAATAATAAACCTTTGGGCAATGATTTGCAGCATTTAAATCCTTACATGAAAAAGTTGACGTAAAGTTGCTGAAAAAAATTTCTATCAGTAACTACGAGTATCACAGGTAGTTATAATATATTACAACTCAATTATTATTGTTTAAAACATTTCAAATATTCATCACTCGTTTTGTCCATCTTCATCATCCATTGAAATATCCAAAAAAGTCTCAAAAATTCATAAATTAGGTCCAAAACGTACAATATCAATCTAGTCAACCCAATCACCATGATTTCATAAAAAGTGATTTTGTTTTATGTGTACCTACTGCGTTTGGAGTATTGTTTTTAGCCCAATCCCCAATCACAGACAAGCATTAAATGCTTGTAGCAACTTGTAACAAATTTTGTTACTAAATTTGGGGCTTGTGGGAATTTTTCGTCATTTCCCTAATAATGGTGAAAAGGCTGAATTACTGCAGTACCTGTGATCCTGTCTTCTGTCACTAGCCAACTTACTCTTCATACGAATAGGAGAGAACTTTGAAAAAAAAATTTTTTAGTTGGCTGGGGGTGCACATGCGCCTATGCTCCTATCAATAGCCGCCCCTGGTCCATTATCAATTTTTCCCCCACCACATGCTGTGCTCATCAGCGTGATCTCATCAGCTTCATCAGTAGTTGGATGGAGACGTTGCGCTCTGGGAAAATATTCAAGTTCCTGAAAAAACCTCGACACAATAGGAAAATTATGTGGTAGGGATGATAGTGGATGTGATGGTGGGGGGGGGTCTGTGAAAAGAGAGTCAGGGAGGGGGGAGAGGTCATTTAGAAGGAAATTAATGGGCCTGGGAACCGGGGGGGGGGCAAAGCCCCCTCTCACTTTCCACCGTTTACCGAGACAAATAATGGGAAGTGACGTCATGCACGGGTGAACCCGGAGCTCCGAGAGGTCAACACTTGAGTTATAGCAATGTGGCCCCGAGTGGATATTTTGATAAAATAATGGAAGGCCTAAGTGTTTGTGAAAATACCCCCTCCCTTCCTACCGATGTCATTTCTCCACTGGGCATCCCCCTCCCTTCTTCTCCACAACAAAGCACCAAAAAAGAGAAAGTGAAACGGTTAAAGTTATATTTTTCCTGCCTCCCCCCTCCTTCTTCTTCCTACCTATTTTTTTTTTTTTTTTTTTTTTTTTTTTTTTCTTTTTCAAACGGAAAAATATCACCCAGTTAGTCCAGTGGCCCTTGAAAGAAAAACCAAATCGTCAGGGGGGCGCCCAAGAGACCGTATTAGTTACCCTCCACGCATTTTTCTTCCTCTTTTTTCAGGCTTTTCGACGGCCTCAGTCTTCCAAACAGAGATCTCCGATGCTCTGCTCCTGGTTGCTCCCATTTATCCCGGAAAACGTACTTTTGCCTATTTTTGTTTTTTGGGCAGGAGGAGAGAATTTGGGGTGAAGGTGGCGGAGGACTCCAACATTCTTGCGCCGTTTTCAAAGCGTAATTGATGAGGCGCAGGCAGAAGTAATACATTTTTGCCAAGTTCAACTTTGACGGTCAATTCTGAGGTGAATGCTTCAGCTCACTAGTTCCTATTTTGACGCCATCCAGTTGTTAATCCTCAACTTGGCAAAGAAAATGCAGGTCCAATCTCTCTAATAATAAATATTATGAATAAATTGTATTCAATTGATGCCTAATATGCTAACAAACAAGGGGAAAATGAATTATTATCTACGTACCGTATTGGAGAATCCGTCGTAACCAGCAAGTCGAGTACAGAAGGCGCTTTCGATGTAACGACATCATCTTTCATCCGCGGGGAACCTCAGTTCCCCTTAACTTTAGTTCATTACTCCTCCACTCCTATGGAATGCAGTGACATTTGCGTCTACACCACTGTCTAGAGGTGTGTAAGACAAGGTCATTTGGCGGATTCAAATCCCAAACGGTCACTCATTACAGAGACCAGGTCTTTTGAATCCGTTCACCCGTTCACTCACAAGACAAACAACCAACCGGTCAGAAGTCACAAAAACGAGCGAGTCTGTAAACCGAACGAGTCGGAATAGGTTACAATGAGTAGGCGATTTGAATGAGCTAAAAGCTAAAAGACAAAAACAAATGAAAGATCGATTCGAATCGTATGAATCAGTCTTTGAGTGTGTTTTGTCTTTTTAGTCCTCAGTTCATTCGAAAGTAATTCTTCACTTGGATGATGGAAGATTTTGCTTAGAAAACCACTTCACTCTACTTCTTTCTGTTACACATTAATGATCCATGTACAAACATGCATGTATATAAATATACATTATACATCCAAATTGCGGGCAATTAATTTATTTTGTTGGCCTTCTGTCGTTGTTCTCGTAATTTAACCGGAAAACTCGATTGGTGGGTTGATGAACGAATGAATGTGTTCATTTTGATAACCCGTTCAGTTCTGACAAGGTCAGTTTGAACATAAGGTCTTTTCAATACGTTCACTCCTGACCGACACACCTCTACCACTGTCTAAACCTTCTCGATGGGTTATGGCCGAATTCCGGATGAAGAAGCCAAAAATTTACTGGTTAACTCGAATCTTAGCTGTGCCGGCCCAGTCGTTGGGCCAACACAGCACGGAAGCCGCAAGTGGTAAGTTCATTATCTATTTTCTACAATTCACTGTAGAAGTTCTTACTTCAAACTTTTTTCAGAGGTGCATTGAATAATAAACTTTGATTTTCATGACAGGAAATTCGGAATACACTTCCTATTTCCAATATACGGATAAAACCAGGAAGGGGAACCCCAGTTCCCCTTGGCCAGAACAGGGTGTTCTAGTTATTCCATTCGTTGAGGTCTTGATGCCTTTTTTGGTGTATTATTTCTAATGATAAACCTTGGAAATGGACTAAGAAGTGTTTTTCTTTGAATAATGAATACTGTTTGGACTTTTATTTCGGTTTTCTTACGCTGGCGCTATTATTCTTTTCAGTTTCAATCACGAGGTAAAAAAATATTAGCTATGGTCCCGAAACCATATGAAGACTGATGACGAAGAAAAGGACAATATAATTCATGGAGATTAGTTTCCTCTACAAACAACTATACAGGGTGTCTACACTCAAGATGGGCATAACTTCAGGGTTCGATTCTACACAATATTTCCAACAAAAAATGTCTCCTGGCAATTTTTTCTTAACCCACTCAAAATGCCTTTTTTTCACTTCAAAGTTTTTTTCGCGTTTTCGACCTTACGTCATAAAAATTGTCATAACTCCTGTTATTTACCATGTAAATTCAAATGTAAAGATATCGTTGGAAAGAGTGTTAAATTTCAAAGCTACCTAGTGTAAAACCAAAATATTTTAGCAATAAAGCATTTCTGAAAAATCAAGTTAAAAAGCAAGTTATACATTTTTTCTCGAAATTTGATTTTTTCTTATCGATGTTTTCACTTTGAATGCCTGCCCATTTCGATAGGCGATCTTCGGAAAAGACATGCCCAAAATGTCAGCTTTCTAACGGTTTATCAATTTTTCTTTTTAAAATAGAAATTGGAAGAGGAAATCAAGTTTGAATGCAAGAAAACGTGTGTTTTACAAGAAAATGCAGTGTTTCACGCGTCGTATGGACTCCCTCAATCTAGACGAGTTTAGTATCATTTCCTACGAATTTTTTTACGCTAAATCCAATGATGATACTTTTGAATAATTCTGACTGTTAGAAAGTGGATTTTTGAAGAAATCCTTGGTATTCGTACATAAAATACGCATTATTCGTAGATATATTAGTGAGCATGAAGTAACACCTTTCTACTCAATAAAAACATCAAATGTCTATCTGAATGATGTTTTGATGTTTGATCAATCAGCTAGAAATTCGATGTTTTTATTGAGTAGAAATGTTTTACTTTATGCTCACTACCATATCTAGGTATAGTGCGTACGTTGTGGACAAAAAATTATGGTTTTCCTCAAAAAATCTACTTTCTAGCAGTAAGGGTTATTTGGAAGTGCGTAAAAAATTACGTAGAAAATGATACTAAACTCGTCTAGATTGAGGGAGTCCATACACCGCGTAAAACACTGGATTTTCTTGTAATACACACGTTTTCTTGCATTCAAACTTGATTTACTCTTCCAATTTCAATTTTAAAAAGAAAAATTGACAGACCGTTAGAAAGCTGACATTTTGGGAATGTTTTTCCGAAGAGCGCCCATTGAAATTGGCAGGGATTTAGAGTGAAAACTTTGATAAGAAAAAATCAAATTTCGAGAAAAAATTCATAACTTGCTTTTTAACTTGATTTTACAGAAATTCTTTATTGCTAAAAGATTTTGGTTTTACACTAGGTAGCGTGGAAATTTAACGCTCTTTCCAACGATATCCTTATATTTCAATTTGCATGGTAAATAACAGGAGTTATGACAATTTTTTTGACGTAAGGTCGAAAACGCGAAAAAAAAAACTTTGAAGTGAAATAAAAGGCATTTTGAGTGGGTTAAGAAAAAATTGCTAGGAGACATTTTTTGTAGGAAATATTGTGTAGAATCGAACCCTGAAGTTATGCCCATCTAAAGTGTAGACACCCTGTATAGTTACCATTATGTTCGAATACAAGTTTGAAATTTGTTCCTAAAGTTGTTCAATGAAAATTTGATTGATCTAATTGAGCTCCAACCATTGATTCTATTAATTTGTTTCCCCAAGCTTAAGTTTTAAGTCGTCAAAAACGTGTGGATATCTGACGCATTCCTCAATCGGTCAAAATCATGTAAGTTGGGCCAAAGGGTTCCTTTTCATAAACAGATCATCGTTCCCGCAAGCCGGCCGAGGGGAACCTCAGTTCCCTTTTCGTTTAGATTAACTATTAACGCGTTTAGCTAAGCGCGAACAGAACAACTTTTGGTGAAAGTGGGCCTTTCCGAGTAACTTTCCAGCAACCCGGCCGAGGGGAACCTCACTACCCATTTCCCCCAAATCATCAAAATTTGAAAAATTTGAATTTTTCTCCATAAACATCATTAGTAGAGGTCTATAGGTGAGAAAAACGAAGAAAAATTTGTTTTGCACCAGTAGGTCTGTGCGCGGACGAAAGATGATGTCCTACATCGACAGCGCTCGCCTTCTGTACTCGACTTGCTGGTTACGACGGATTCTCCAATACGGTACGTAGATAATAATTGTAATCTTATAACTAGCGGAACTAACCCCATTCATTTAATAAGGGGAAAATGGTTTTAAACGCTGCAAATTATTACACAACGGTTTATTATTTTCCCATATAGATCACTCGTCTGCAAAGATCACAGCTTTGCATTGTCACTATTTATTTATTTTTCACACATTTCCCCCCTCCCCCCAACTCCCCTCAAAGACAAATTACACAAGATCCGTCCTTTGACCACTTTTCTTATGGTATTTGGTGCGCTGAATACGAATCTGACGTTAGTTTTTTTGTTTACCTCGGATATTAAAGATAACATCTTGAACATTTGATATTATAGCTAGTTTTACAATTTTTTTTGGGTTTTTTAGTCATTTTGGTTTATTATTTTCAGTAATGAACCTTTGGAATCGATCAAGAAAAAAAATTGTTTAACCCCCCTCAAAATTTGTTGGTTCACGTTTCAAGGTACGTAGAATCCAGAAATCGAATAAAAATTTGAATATAAAATCGAATAAACCAAAATTTGGCCGTCCGTCCGCCGTACGCGGCACTTTTGCCACTTAGCATTGACCGATTTTGATGAAATTTGGTATGTAGGCTCCAGTTGTGCCCCGAGGATTTTGGTTGAGGTAGGTCACTTCTAAGGGTTGAAAATTTGAAGAGCGCCCTAGCTCGAAAACTTTCGAAATAAAAGTATCGTTTTTCACGAATTTTAAATAGTATTGCGTTTTTAAAATTTTTTGAGACCATGTGGTGTCGCGGATAGCGATGAATTTTGATTTGTTTATTAATTTTATTTACTTCTCGTTACCTACTGCGTCATTTCAGTTCGACCACTACAAAAGATGTTCCGGCCAATTCGTTTTTCCCGTATGATCTAAATTGCCTAAATTGATTTTCTTATACTTTTAATATACTACTGGAAATACCGTGAACGAATCGAATTGAATTTATTTTCTTTTATTTAAGTGAACAAAGTTTAAGACAGTGGTGCCGAAACCCGGGAAGGACTGAAAGAGGAACTGAGACTGAAAGAAGGACTGATTGAAGAAAGTTGATTGATTCGTGCTAACTTGAACTACAATGGAAATCGTGATTATGAAAGACGTTGACGCTAAACTTAACTCAGTTTGTGCGATTGCGGAGGCGATCTTGGAGTCGGATGATTTTCAGGTGAAGAAGGCCACAAAATTCTTGAAGGAGCTGAGACTGTATGCCGTTGATTGTTTTGACAAGGAAAGGTCTAAGCTGGAGAATAAATCGGGCAGAAAGGTAAGGGGAGATGGAAACTTGGACTCTCTGGCTCTAGAATTGAATGCTACGAGGCAGCGTGCAGTAAGTGTAATTTCAGCGCTCGAGACTGAGCTTGAGTTTTACAAAGACTCTTCTGTCGCAGCTGCTGTAAGTAATCCTGATCGTAGAGTAACAGCTAAGCTCCCAAAACTACAAATTCAACCGTTTAACGGCGACCCTTTGAAATTCAATGAATTTTGGCAGCTCTTCGAAATTAATGTCCATAAGAATTCTTCTCTTTCGACTGTAGAAAAGTTCAACTATCTTGTCAGCTTCCTTTCAGACAGTGCGAAGAAATGTATCGGAGGAATGCCAACTTCTGCGGAAAATTATGAGTCGGCTGTTCAGATACTGAAGGAAAAGTATGGTAACCTAGAATTACTTGTAAATAAGCATTATACCGAGCTGACAAATCTCCCTAAAGCAAAGTATTACGCAAGTAGCCTGAGGACAACCTACGAAGAAACTGTGACACATTTAAGATGCCTAGAAAATTTAGGAGAGGATATACAACAAAAGGTAAAGCAACAACTGAAGGATGTTGCTTTAATTGTTTCAACAGATATCACACAGTGCAGAATTGTCCAGTCGACAGACCATGTTACTACCGCAGGCGAAGAAAGAACCATCATCGAGCACTTTGTCCTCAAAGATTTCCCGAGGAAACACAACAAAAATTCTGCAACCGAGCTGCCATCAATGAACGGGAAGTAGAGCAATGTGGTATGGCGATGACCGAACTCGTTACAATGCAAACAGACAACGTAAAACTCCGCACTCCAAGTAAGAGAAATCTGACGCATAAAGTAAGGGCATTGTTGGACTCAAAAACTCAACGAACTTATTTATCTGAGGAAATAAAAAGGAAACTTGATTTGCCTACCAATGAGAAAGAAATTCTGTCATTACATTTTTTTGGAAAATCAAAGCCAAGTCAAGTGTCCACTTCCTTAGTTGAGCTGGATTTAGAGATGAGAAATGGAGATTCTATGCGAAATCATGCAAATGTTTTCCCCACAATCATGGGAAAGCACGTTACTAAGAATTTTGACTTCTCTCATTTGAAGGACGTGGTTTTAGCAGATGAGGAGAAGGATAAGCCGATTGAATTATTAACTGGCAATGATTATCATTTCGACGTATTCTTGAATGTTAGGAAACAACTCAGTCCTGGTCTCTACTTGGTTAACTCCAAATTTTGTTGGCTCGTAAGTGGTCGTGTCCGACAACCAAATATTACGTCGGCTACTGTCAGCTTCCTTTCAAACTCTAGTCAAACCAAAAACGTTAATGAAGATCAGATAGATCTCCTAAAGTGGATTAGAGAATGCCCAAATCGAACTAATAACGACTTGGTAGTCGTTCCTAAACTGCATCTTGCTTAACGGCGAACGTTACAGGCATCGCCGTTATGAATCTGTCTAGGGCGAGTCAAATCGGATGCTAACCCTAGATGAACGTTAGCGAAAATAACGGCGATGTTGAACAATTTTACGGCGATGACAAAAGTGACACGAAAGTTAAAGAGACAGGAATTTCTGGCTTCGCCGTTAGATCCTCAGTTCTCTACTGTTGACTGCCTTCGTTTTTCAAGTTCGTTGTTCGCTATTTCAAGTAGGTACATCTTGTCAAGGTGTTTGTTCGCGATGGATCATTTTATGAATTTGTACGTTGCAGGTCTACTTTCCGCTGAAGATATGATCACCGTGCTGGAGACGAACGTCGAAAACGTTCCACGAAGACGGCGGCTCTCGGAGTATGGGCGTTTCTCACTGCCAAGTCTATCTTACTACAAGGTAAGGAATAGTATTGTTATATTTACTGTGATAGGTACTCACACATAGCCTACCGACTTATTGGTATTTTCAACTACTTTGAGTGAGAAGAGAAGCAAAATCCCTAATTCTGTGCGGTATAAATTTTGTTCCAGATTCCGGGAAACGGGTACCTACCTACTAACGAACATTTCGGAGTTCCCGATGTCTTTTCAGAACAAAATATATTTATTTCACTCAACCCAATATCTCTTCAAAATTGATGAATCGCTATTTTACTCATGTAAAGTTTCATGTACCCAACTTAAAAGACTGAATGAACATTATAATATTATTGTATTCAATAAAACGTAAGATTTAATATAACGTAAGTTATTTCTACCTTCTCATTCATATTTCAATATCAAGTCAATTTCATGTTACAATTTTCATCTATCTCGTCATACGTCATCTAACTATGTCGATTACGGATATTAAAAGAATCATAAATTCGTGGTAAATAGTTTTACAGGTAAAATAAGGTAAGTTGGTATAAAATACAACTATCAGCGTGATTATTTGAGCAAAAATGATCAATTTTAGGGTTTTTCTTAATTTTTGGAAGTTTTTATGCAGATAGGTACACATTTTATAGAATAATTAAAAATTAACTACCTATTTTTTAACTCAACTATTTTAATTTTAAGGTACCTAACAATTTCCGAAAATGACGATATAATTATTTTTTATTGTTTTAATCTCACTTACTGTCACATGGACATCATCATTCAATATTGATATAAAAAATTCTGTTGATAATTTGCTGGGTTGTCAAAAACTCAATTCCATTGGAAATACTTTCTAGACTAGGTTTAATAAAGTGCTACGTAGTTATATTAATTAATAATAATAATATAAATTAATATAATTAATAAATAAAAAATCAGTTCTAAAAATAATAAAACGTCAAAAAACCACTCATTATGACGATCGGATATTATTTTTTAAATATTTACCAGAAATTATATACGTATGTATCAATTTTATTCTCACAATCATTTAATTAACAAAACTAATAACCCACAATACGGAAAAAATGCACACAGCTACTCGGAAACTGAAATATGACTTCGGATAGGTTAGAAAATAAAGAGCGTTCTAAGCTCCTTTTTTCATAAAGACAAGCTACCAAGGTACGTTTAATTTCACACCTAACTCCCCACTGACATGCATCATCAGATTCTGTTAACAGAGTACAAAAATATCTAAAATTTACTTGTAATTTTACTAACACTGAATGTTGTCGTTGTTACTCGCTTTGATCTGCCTTACAATCGGGAACATGAGGTGAGGTGAGGCTTTGTTTTGAAATTGATGTTGGTGATTGCAAAACTGTTACCGGCATGTCAGGTTCACTCTGCTCTAACGGCGGCCGTTAGTCACATCGACGTTAGCAAGATCGCCGTAATTTAGCGGCCAGAACGTTCGCCGTTATGTGCTCGGACGTTATTTGATCGCCGTAATTTTCTGCGCATGCGCAGAAGGTGATCTACGGTCGCCGTTAGCTTCGCCGTTATGCCAAAATCATCTTTAGGAACTCTCTGATGATAGCCATTCGTGATAGATACTTCGTTCCTTGGCCATAGAAATTCTACCCTTCTAATATCCCTTCAAAATTTGGTTGTGACCTAAGATGTTTAAAATCACCATTAACTCGAATTCAGCAAAATCATATGAGAAAAAAATGCATTGAAGTTCTAGAAGATAAAGTACCGGAGCAGACTGCAAGAACATCTGGACCTGACCTTCAGAGTGGTGAGTTGGCATCAACCGAAGTCGAATCAAGTCCACAATGGTGGAAAGGATTGGTTGGAAGATTGGCTGGCCACTCATTTTCCGGGCCGGTAGTGTCGCGGATAGCGATGAATTTTGATTTGTTTATTAATTTTATTTACTTATCGTTACCTACTGCGTCATTTCAGTTCGACCACTACAAAAGATGTTCCGGCCAATTCGTTTTCCCATGTGATCTAAATTGCCTAAATTGATTTTCTTATACTTTCAATATACTACTGGAAATACCGTGAACGAATCGAATTGAATTTATTTTCTTTTATTTAAGTGAACAAAGTTTAAGACATGTGGAGCCCTGTAGGACAAACCGTTCGCTCCCTACGAGAATTTAAGGGTTGGACGTACGATAAATCAGAAACACGAGTGTGAATCGCAAAAGAGGCCTAATCTCCGTTCAAATGTTAGCTGACCGAAATGCGATCGACATTTTTCTTCATGTTGGTTGGTTTTGACATTGGTTTTGACATTTTGATATTGGTTCTTTGCAGACGAGTGATCTATACAAACGATATATTATTATAGAAAATACTAATAATATATTATTATAGAAAAATAATAAACCTTTGTGTAATAATTTGCAGCGTTTTCGTTTATGTGCCAAAGTAAAGACATAAAATTAATGTCAAAAACACATTCTGTGTTGAAAGTTGCAGTTGTTCATTGAGACAGCAGATTTCAGGGTAATTTGGTTTCCATGGTGAAAATTACCAAACTGTATTTTCTTCGACAATTCGCTAAAACTACTTGAAGCTGGAAGAGTGGAGGCTGGAGGCTGAGGAGAGACTTCAACTAATTATAATGCTTATTTAGTCGAGTGGGTTGTAGTTGGAAAGGAGGTGGGGGGGGTGGGGTCGGCGAGGTGGCGGCGCCCGTGTGTGGCGCCGCGCCTGACTGTGTGCGTTATCAGTTTCACACTTGCTTGATCACGGGATCCTTGAGGAGACCGCAAGCGCCCTCCGGCGCCTCCCCCGTCCGCTCACACTCATTTCCTCGGCCCCTCCGCGCGCCGCTCGCTCTCGAGAAGACGGCGAATATCTCCGGAGAACACGCGGAATCCGACCGTGTGATCCCTTTACCCTATCTCCGGAGCGCCACTCCCTCTCCTCCTGTAACCGCGCCGCTACCTCCTCCCCGTTATTCACCTGTATCAGCGACAGGTTTACCAGCTACCCCAACCTTGGTTTTCCCCGCGGGACCCTCGAATTGATAACTTACCTAATTGCTTCGTCCCCCCCCCCCCCCCCGCGCCACAACAGTTTTCAACAATATAATTGCCAGCTCTTGGAACGATTCAGCTTTGAAATCAGCCTTCTACTCAAGAAACCACATTATTAACGAATTTCCGAGACAAATGAGCTGCTGCTTTCAGTTAGCGAAGTAACTTTTAGGTAGGAGCCAACCAGAAGCTGCTCTCCCAGCTGATCGGGGAGGAGCTCAATTTTGGTTTATTATTTTCAATAATGAACCTTTAGAATCGACCAAGAAAAAAAATGTTTAACACCACCTCAAAATTTGATGGTTTACGTTTCAAGGTACGTAGAATCCAAAATTCGAATAAAAATTTGGCCGTCCGTCCGCCGTACGCAGCACTTTCCCCACTTAGCATTGACCGATTTTGATGAAATTTGGTATGTAGGCTCCAGTTGTGCCCCGAAGATTATGGTTGATGTAGGTCAGTTCTAAGGGTTCCAAAATCAATTTTGAAATTTTAAAAACGCCCAACTCAAAAAATTTTGATACAAAAGTATCGTTTTTTCTTCAATTTAGATTCTATAGAATTTTTAGAATTTTTTGAGACCACGCGGAGCTCTGTAGGACAAACCGTTCGCTCCCTACGAGAATTCAAGGGTTTTACGTACGATAAATCAGAAACACGAGTGTGAATCGCAAAAGAGGCCTAATCCCCGTTCAAATGTTAGCTGACCGAAATGCGATCGACGTTTTTCTTCATGTTGGATGGTTGGTGGCTTTGCAGACGAGTGATCTACATATTCTATGTATATTCTATTTATTCTTTGCAGGCGTGTGATCTATATAGAAAAATAATAAACCTTTGAGTAATGATTTGCAGCGTTTAGCCTCCGAGTCTACCAAGGTAGCGGAAGCTTTGTTTTCACTTTTCAGGATTGAAAAAAATGTTCTCCAAAATCAAAATTTCCACTCGTCTGTCTGTCTGTCATGAAATCCTTGCAACAGCCATAACTTCTACATTTTCCTACAATATTCAGAGATTGTGCTGGTTGACGTGTAGATGGTCCCTTATGAGGCAGTTCAAGGTACTTGGAGATTGATGTTTGAGATTAACTAATAAGCATCGGATCATCTATACAATCGGGATACGAGGAAGCTATGTGCCACACCCACTTGGCAGACTTTTTTTGATTACTGTGGCTCTGGATAGAGTTTGCTATAACTAACCGAATTTTTCTGACTATTGGATGGTGGGACACATTCCGCTTGCATCCGCCCCCAACCTTTTATTCCTGTAAAAATGAGGTCTGTGGAAGATGATCACGAATATATACCGGGTGTCCCAGAAGTTATGGTCCACCCTTTTTATCTCCGTTGTTTTGAGGGGTAGACAAAAACTTCAAGCGATAACCCCCCTTAATTTTGTACGAAGAATTCAACTATCACACTTTCGCGCATTGCGCACCTGCGCAATCGTGCGCAACGCACACCAACTTTGTTATTTCAAATGGGAACCCCTATCTTTTATTGCAGATTCGGATTCTACGCAAAATTTCATGAATTTTAGACCCATCAACCGAGTTTTTTGGTTGCGCACAACCCGTCCAGTGAGCGTGCAAACATGCGCAACCCCTGGATTGCGCCAAAATTGAGATGGACGTAGACCCCAAGTGTGATACATGTTTTTTCATTAATTTTCGACGCTGAATCACGTGGTGGTATCCATTTTCGGATTTTACTCAAATTTCTCGAAACGGCGGCTGATAAATAGGAAGGTGAGCCTGTTTTATCGTTAGAATCTGACTGACGGAGGGATGACAAGTCGATACAAGCTTCAAAGTATCTCATTTGTATTAGGCAACTATCCACTTATTCCAAAGTAAACAATGTAAACAAGAAATCAAGGAATAAACCCCTGAATGCCTGCTTGCTCTCAAATGATTCAAGTCGCGATTTCTTTGAGTAACCATTTTCAATTACTAATTATTTTAAAATTATAACTCGATCCACATTGAGAGTTAAATGACCGATAAATGGTGAGTTTTGAATAGAAAAATTTATTATTCCGGCAATAGTCGCCATAAAATCAAGTTGAATAATAAAACGGATATCATGCCCGGATTCGGGGTTGAAAAATAGCGCTGAAGCATGTTGCGCGCGATGAAAAAATTCGTTCAAGGAGTGAATTGTTTATAAAATTTGACGCAGAATTCGAATTTGCAAAAAAAAAAAGTGGTTTCCATTTGAAATAACAAAGTTGGTGTGCGTTGTGCACGAATTTGCGGACACCCTGTATTAAAAACTACTCATTTTTCGGCCACCGTTTCGAGAAATTTGAGTAAAATCCGAAAATGGATACCACCACGTGATTCAGCGTCGAAAGTTAATGAAAAAACATGTATCACACTTGGGGTCTACCTCCATCTCAATTTTGGCGCAATCCAGGGGTTGCGCATGTTTGCACGCTCACTGGACGGGTTGTGCGCAACCAAAAAACTCGATTGATGGGTCTAAAATTCATGAAATTTTGCGTAGAATCCGAATCTGCAATAAAAAATAGGGGTTCCCATTTGAAATAACAAAGTTGGTGAGCGTTGCGCACGATTGCGCAGGTGTGCAATGCGCGAAAGTGTGATAGTTGAATTTCTCGTAAAAAAATAAGGGGGGTTATTGCTTGAAGTATTTGTCTACCCCTCAAAACAACGGAGATAAAAAGGGTGGACCATAACTTCTGGGACGCCCGGTATAACAGTGATCAGTAGTTTGTAATCTAATAGGTAGAAGTTTCGTGGAGGCGGAGGCATTGTATTGAAGTCGGCCTCTAAATCCTCCGTGGTCATTGCATTTGTAAATCAGAACTGTGATTAGAGTTTAACTCTTACATGTTAGGAAGCAGCTTCCTAGGTTTTGAATTTCCGTTCAATCAAGGGATGGAACTCACCACAACCTACAGGCAGGACATTCACGTCTCACGGCAGACGTCGTATATTGGCAAGTTACTGAATTACTCGAGGATCAGAGGAAGTCGGACGGTCGAAGGACTTGGAGGAATGGATTTTCGTTTGAACGGGCGTCTCATTAAATCTCGGACAATAGAAGCCCCTGCTGATCCATCAGACCGTGCCTAATGAAGAGCCCTCGGCCCCGGAGTTAATTGAACCCACGTATCTCGCTTCCGCCACCTTGAAGGGGACTTCTTGCGTCCCAGAAGGAGGTGTCTGGAGAGACCTCCGACGGGGAGGGCGATCTGAGAGTCTCAAAACGGAGACGGAAATCCGTTATCGGAGTGCCCTACTTGCCGACGTCGAGGAATGAAGTCCCAACCATGGATGTATACTACCGTAGTTTATATCTCTGGTCCCAACGAGGGCTAAGTAATTATTAGGGACGCTACAAAATACCACCTGCATTCGGAGGATTCAAAGGGGACGAAATCGAACTGAAAACATTGATGTCGATATTTGAGCCCGTTTTTAGGACGTCCCACAGTAAGACTTGGGCGTCCTTATGCGATCGATCTGTGGTGGAGGAGGACAACACTCAACAGGAAAAAAAAAAAATAATAATAACCACACAGTAATCCGTTCTGAATCAAATTCTGGATCTGAATCCAAATCCGCGAAAAAACCATAGGTGAATGTCTGTGTGTGTGTGTGACAAAATTTTGTGTCGTCTGCACAGGCATTAGTTTTCAACCGATTTTCGTGAATCTTTTTTTGTTCGTCGCGGAATTTAGTTGTGCACTACGTCGCCGGAATTTCGAATTTTGAATTTTAAGGGGGGGAAGGGGGGGTTAATGCTCAAAAAACGTGCGTTTGCGGGCATAATCCTGTAAAACCTGCCCAGGCCTCAATTTTTAACCGTAGTGAGTGTTTCTTTTTTTGTTCGACTCATAAATCTTCCAAATTGCTCATTATTTTACTAGAGTATCAAAATTCGCAAGGGGAGGGGGTGAGTGAATTTTTCAATTTTTCGGTTCCTTTATTGCTTACTAATTGTATCCAAGCTTTCATTTGAGGAAAAACTCTCTTGATTTTTGTTTTCCCCAAAATGGTCCAGTTTTTTAAAAAAGGAGGGGACATCCCAAGTCTTTTAGCTTTAAAATATGCCTTGGAAGTGCTGGGGCTTATGTGCTTGTGTATCTATCTATATGATAGCTTTTATAATATGAGGGCAAAGACTTTTAAGAAATAAAGACCTGAATGTAGACTTAAAACTAGGACTTGAGTATTTTATTCCCAGACTACCTGAACATGTGGCCCCTTAAAAAAGTCCTTGTTTTAAGTCTACATTCAGGTCTTTATTTCTTAAAAGTCTTTGCCCTCATATTATAAAAGCTATCATATAGATAGATACACAAGCACATAAGCCCCAGCACTTCCAAGGCATATTTTAAAGCTAAAAGACTTGGGATGTCCCCTCCTTTTTTAAAAAACTGGACCATTTTTGGGAAAACAAAATCAACAGGACAGGAGCTGGAAGTCAGAACCTAAATATCAACTTCATCCCATCAAACTTATATGTCCTGAAGATGCCCCCTGGGGCGAAAGCTAGCTCGACATGAAAATATAAACAACATAAGCACATACTGAGGACTCGCCGCAATTTGTCCTCCCCTCACCAATAACCTTGTCTACAAGAAGGCAACAAACTATGAATAGGAAAAACTCTCATTATACCTCCGGATTTTCATGAATTATTCTCTGTACGACCATGGAACTAATAGTGGTGTCACCATGGTGCCAGGACACCATAAACCGCATATTTCATGATTTTTTTTTTTTTTTTTGTGTTTCACCTTGAATACGGAAATGAACTGACTGCCGGACGGACTGCCTACCAAAACAAATTGATGAAAGTTCAACGTTACGATGTATTTCCGCTTTGGTGCCAGACTGCCACCATTGGTTGTGGTTGGGGGGGGGGGGGGGTTTGAACTGGAATTCGCATGTTGGGTATCGTAGATCGTGGATTTTCAAAAGCTCTTCAAATTACTAAACAATATGTTTTTTTTTTAAGAAGTTATGTGTCATTTTTGGCCATTTTCACTTTATTTTTATTTTCTGGGTTTCTACACTTGGTTGCATCGATTGCGATTAAAAGGAGCCTCGTATCATTGACGCTTCTCATAAAAAGCAGGTTGAAATTTCCGATGTCTTTTGAACATAACCCTTTTTATAAGAGAACTTACTCACTCGCTATTTGGTCGACGTGGAGTTTCAGGGTTTCGATACTCAAATAATGAACTGTAAGGTTGGTTTTACAATAATTAATGTGTCGGTGAAGGGAGGGATCGGAATTAATGTGTCGGGAGGCGTGTTTTTTTTTTTTTTTTTTTTCTTGGTCGACTCTAAAGGTTTATTATTGAAAACAGTAAACCGAAATCACTTCCTTTAGAATTTCCTCCAAAGCCCTAACTGAAACAAAAAAATCGACAAGTTCGAACCATTTTTTCAAGTGAGGGGGCATAGTTTTCTACCGTGCTAAGTATCGTGATTTCGCTCTCATAAAAATAAAATAAAATAAAAATAAAATTAAAAACAAAAAATTTAAAAAACGTCTGCCAAGTGTGGCACATAACATCAATCTCTAAGTACCTTGCACTACCCTTATAAAGGACCATCTACATGTCAACCAGCACAACCTCTGAATATTTCATCGAAATCGGATGAAATAAACCAAAAACGCTGCAAATTATTACACAATGGTTTAATATTTTTCTATACAGGGTTTAAGCCTATCGGATAGGTCCCTTACCTCTTCCTTGAGTCAAGGTCTAAGACATGAAAAATCCCTCTGAAAAGAGAATTTTACGTAATTTGGGAAACATCGAATTCTTTCAATCGCAAATTGCACTACGAGGACCAACATTTTTTCAAGATGCAAGAACAGTAAAAACTGCGCCAAAATCTCAGCTTCCCAATGGTATAATCAAAAAATATTTTTCTTTCCATTTTTCTTTTTCTTTCCATATTTTTTCTTTTCAGCGGCGCGCTGATTTCGTTGAAAAAATGCACGTTTTTCCTCGTTCAAACACAAATTTCTCCCCTAAATTTAGTTTTAAAATATTTTTTGATTATACCATTGGGAAGCTGAGATTTTGGCGCAGTTTTTACTGTTCTTGCATCTTGAAAAAATGTTGGTCCTCGAAGTGCAATTTGCGATTGAAAGAATTCGATGTTTCCCAAATTACGTAAAATTCTCTTTTCAGAGGGCTTTTTCATGTCTTAGACCTTGACTCAAGGAAGAGGTAAGGGACCTATCCGATAGGCTTAAACCCTGTATAGAAAAATATTAAACCATTGTGTAATAATTTGCAGCGTTTTTGGTTTATTTCATCCGATTTCGATGAAATATTCAGAGGTTGTGCTGGTTGACATGTAGATGGTCCTTTATAAGGGTAGTGCAAGGTACTTAGAGATTGATGTTATGTGCCACACTTGGCAGACGTTTTTTAAATTTTTTGTTTTTAATTTTATTTTTATTTTATTTTATTTTTATGAGAGCGAAATCACGATACTTAGCACGGTAGAAAACTATGCCCCCTCACTTGAAAAAATGGTTCGAACTTGTCGATTTTTTTGTTTCAGTTAGGGCTTTGGAGGAAATTCTAAAGGAAGTGATTTCGGTTTACTGTTTTCAATAATAAAACTTTAGAGTCGACCAAGAAAAAAAAAAAAAAAAAACACGCCTCCCGACACATTAATTCCGATCCCTCCCTTCACCGACACATTAATTATTGTAAAACCAACCTTACAGTTCATTATTTGAGTATCGAAACCCTGAAACTCCACGTCGACCAAATAGCGAGTGAGTAAGTTCTCTTATAAAAAGGGTTATGTTCAAAAGACATCGGAAATTTCAACCTGCTTTTTATGAGAAGCGTCAATGATACGAGGCTCCTTTTAATCGCAATCGATGCAACCAAGTGTAGAAACCCAGAAAATAAAAATAAAGTGAAAATGGCCAAAAATGACACATAACTTCTTAAAAAAAAACATATTGTTTAGTAATTTGAAGAGCTTTTGAAAATCCACGATCTACGATACCCAACATGCGAATTCCAGTTCAAACCCCCCCCCCCCCCAACCACAACCAATGGTGGCAGTCTGGCACCAAAGCGGAAATACATCGTAACGTTGAACTTTCATCAATTTGTTTTGGTAGGCAGTCCGTCCGGCAGTCAGTTCATTTCCGTATTCAAGGTGAAACACAAAAAAAAAAAAAAAATCATGAAATATGCGGTTTATGGTGTCCTGGCACCATGGTGACACCACTATTAGTTCCATGGTCGTACAGAGAATAATTCATGAAAATCCGGAGGTATAATGAGAGTTTTTCCTATTCATAGTTTGTTGCCTTCTTGTAGACAAGGTTATTGGTGAGGGGAGGACAAATTGCGGCGAGTCCTCAGTATGTGCTTATGTTGTTTATATTTTCATGTCGAGCTAGCTTTCGCCCCAGGGGGCATCTTCAGGACATATAAGTTTGATGGGATGAGGTTGATATTTAGGTTCTGACTTCCAGCTCCTGTCCTGTTGATTTTGTTTTCCCAAAAATGGTCCAGTTTTTTAAAAAAGGAGGGGACATCCCAAGTCTTTTAGCTTTAAAATATGCCTTGGAAGTGCTGGGGCTTATGTGCTTGTGTATCTATCTATATGATAGCTTTTATAATATGAGGGTAAAGACTTTTAAGAAATAAAGACCTGAATGTAGACTTAAAACTAGGACTTGAGTATTTTATTCCCAGACTACCTGAACATGTGGCCCCTTTGAAAAGTCCTTGTTTTAAGTCTACATTCAGGTCTTTATTTTTTTAAAGTCTTTACCCTCATATTATAAAAGCTATCATATAGATAGATACACAAGCACATAAGCCCCAGCACTTCCAAGGCATATTTTAAAGCTAAAAGACTTGGGATGTCCCCTCCTTTTTTAAAACGCTGCAAATTATTACACAATGGTTTATTTTTTTCTATATAGATCACTCGTCTACAAAATCACCAACCATACAATAAGAAGGGAAAAAAAAAAATCATAAAAAAATCAAAATCACCAACCATCGATTGCATTTCGGTCAGCTCTAATTTGAACGGAGATTAGGCCTCTTTTGCGATTCACACTCGTGTTTTGATTTATATATATATAAGTTAAATATGTAATTTGTGCTGAATGCTCCGTAATATTGCAGACCCCAGGAAAAACCCCGCTTAGGGCTCTGCGAGCCCCGCGGAGGGAACAGATTGTACGGGCAGTCTTGAGTCGCCCTTCATGAAGTGTAGTTGTTTGTCTTAAAGATTCCTGTGACTTATAATTTAACTGTTGTGGAAAATAAAGTTCTTTTTTAAAAACTCATTCCCGTAAAACAGTTATTTAACTGGCGCAGTCGGTAGGACCGCAGGAGGCTGAATTTAAGAAATTATAAATCTCAGCTGTGAGTTTCAACTCTTCGCCGCGGAGACCTACAAAATCGCAGGAGATCTTCAAGACTGAAAACCCAATCTGATATTCGGACACCGTCTATCGCAGACCACCGATATCACTTTGGACTATTCGAAGAAGGAGACCGAACTCGGCCGAGAAATTTGGCGAGATCCACCTACTTCGAACAAGTGACACTTCGGGACCAAAGAGGACACCGTTCTCAATAGAACCACCTCGGCGCTCTCTACCCTTCCTTTTGGACACCGCGATCGCAGCTGCGATAGCCACCAAATCGAAGAGGATCCTTCTCCACCACGGACCAGGAAGAAGAGGTTGACCAAGCTCACCAGAAGTACGCATCCGAGCTACCGGCGTTTCGGAAACCTACCCGAAAACCCCGCGATGCTGACGATCTTCACAGCTTTGTGAGTCCGCCTTTAATATTTAACAATAATATTGAATTTCCTAATATTGTTGTAACGGAAACAGGAGCAATAATGGTAGTACCGGAGTTAAAGAAAGCTTATCTGGATATGATTCCGGAGTTCCATGGAGAACCGGAACTTCTTACTAACTTTTTAGAAGTATGCGAGGAGCTAGTGCTCCAATTTTATGATAGGGCAGCCCCTACAAATTTTCAAAACAAATATCTGATGAGGTCCATCTTAGCGAAAATTAAAGGTAGAGCGGCTGAGTTAATCATCAGTGCAAACTGCTCAAATTGGGAGAGTGTAAGAGATGCATTGACATCCGGATACTCCGACAAACGAGATCTATACACTTTAACGATAGAAATGTCCGAGTTAAAACAGGGAGGAGAAACCCCGTTCGTATTTTTAGAAAAAGTTAGGAAATTTCTCAATTTATCCATTATGTACTTAAAGAACAACGCAGTTCCTAACGTTGACCAACAAGGTCAATTTTTCAAAGGATTAGCTTTAAGGGTGTTTCTCAGAGGATTGAAAGAACCGTTAGGTGGGCTATTGCAGGCCAGGAGACCTCCAGATTTGGATGCGGCTCATAATTTACTGACGAATGACTTTCAATTTGGAATTGCCAAGCCGTATTTAAAAACGGACAATAATAAATCCTTCACGAGTTCGCGACCTCTTCAAGGTCCGTCTTATCAGTCGCCTCGGCACGCGCAAGCGGGACCCTCGCGACCCTCGACTTCCTCATATTTCCAGAATCAGCGTTACGGGAAAGATAATCAAGAACCCTCGACTCAACGTCCTTTTTCATCTCCACCACAATACCAACAACAATCTCCCAGATACCCGCAAATTCCTCAGCAAAACAGATCCCAATATCCTACTCCGATGAGTGGAGTACAAACCATCAAAACTCATACACCTCAATTCCATCAGCGGAATATAGAGGGACATGTAGAGTACGAAAGTGAAAGTCGTTCGTCAGAAGAAGAACAGATATTAGAAGAAGAACCTTTTTTAGAAGTTGGCCAGGAGGAATACCAAAATTCCTCCTCATGAATTTGAGTATAAAAAATAAACTGCCTTTTGTAATCATGCCCAATTTAGATCTGAAAATACTTATCGACACGGCTAGTACCAAATCTTTCATAAATCCAAGAATTGCAAATAAACATTTCCAGAAGAAAATAATAGAGGATCCTTTCCTAGTAACTACGGCCCATGGAACGACCCATGGTAAACAAAGCACCAAGGTACCATGTGGAGAGTTATTTGGAAAAAGAAATCTAAATTTAAAATTTTATGTATTCCAGTTTCACGATAAATTTGACTTACTGTTAGGGCTAGATGGATTAAAACAAATTGGAGCAAAAATTGACTTGACGAAAAACATGTTATGTACTCCCCAGAAGCAACTGCCTGTCCTTTTCCACCAACTGAATAAAATTGCAACTTACAAAATTGAAGCACGTTCATTACAAAAAGTCAGGTTTAAAATAGAAAACATAAGAGATGGAGAAGGAGTGATACCATACAGAAAATTGAGAAAATTAGAGATACCCCAATGCGTAGTAACAATAAAAAATAATGAAGCACTAGGTGTTGTGTTGAACCCAACAGAAGAAGAAGTAATATTTAAACAATTGAAACCGATCAAAGTAGAGGCCGTTCCTAAAATTCCCGACAGTAACCTAAACATGCACACCTATGGAAAATTTGACTTCAACCCATCAAAATTAAGGTTAGACCATTTAAACCGAGAAGAAAAGAAGGAAATCCTAAAATTGGTCAGATCCTATTCGGATATTTTTCATTCGGAAGAAACCACGTTAACTTTCACAAACCAAGTAAAGCATCAAATCAGAACAACAGACGAGACTCCGATTTACACGAAACCTTACAGATACCCACAGATATACAAACAAGAGGTACAGAGACAAATTAATGACATGCTAAAACAAAAAATCATTGAACCATCGAACTCTCCGTGGAATTCCCCCATTGTAGTAATACCGAAAAAACCAGATGCATCGGGGAAACAGAAATACCGAATCTGCATCGACTACAGGAAATTAAACGAGAAAACGATACCAGACAAATATCCTCTCCCTAACATTACGGACCTACTAGACAAGTTAGGGAAATGCCACTACTTCACAACTATAGATTTAGCGTCAGGGTTCCACCAAGTAGAAATGAGCCCAGAAAGTGTGGAAAAGACCGCGTTTTCGACAGAACAGGGCCATTGGCAGTTTCGAAGAATGCCTTTTGGACTCTCAGGAAGCCCACCAACTTTCCAAAGAGTCATGGATTCCATACTGAGAGGAATCCAGAACGAAACTTGCCTAGTGTACATGGATGACATCATATGTTTTAGCACTAGTCTACAAGAACACTTAGGACGACTCAGAGAAATTTTTGAACGATTAAGACAGGCCAACATGAAAATTCAACTCGACAAAACGGAATTTCTAAGAAAGGAGGTAGGGTTCCTCGGGCACATAATAACCCCAGAAGGAGTCAAACCTAATCCTGAGAAAATAAGAGCCATAATTAACTATCCCATACCCAAAAACACTAAAGAAATTAAAGGTTTTCTAGGGTTGTTGGGATACTACAGGAGGTTCATAAAAGATTTTGCAGACATAACAAAACCACTAACGAAAAGATTGAAAAAGGGAGCGACAATTAACACAACAGACCCAGACTACGCCAACGCTTTTGAAATTTCAAAACAATTGTTAGTAAACGAACCAATATTACAATACCCAGATTTCGAAAAACCATTTCATTTGACCACGGACGCTAGTAACGTAGCAATAGGAGCAGTGCTCTCACAAACCCACAAAGGAGGCGATCTAGCTGTAGCTTATGCTAGTAGGACTCTGAACGAAACGGAAACTAGACTCTCCACGATAGAAAAAGAACTGTTAGCAATCGTTTGGGCTGTTAAATATTTTAGACCGTATTTGTACGGCAGAAAATTTAAAATATTTTCAGATCACAAACCACTTCAATGGTTATTTTCAATAAAAGAACCCAACTCAAAATTATTTAGGTGGAGATTAAAACTAGAAGAATATAATTACGAAATCTGTTACAAAAAAGGAACCAGCAACGCAAATGCAGATGCCCTATCAAGGATCCAACTTAATGTCACGGAAATAGAAGAAGCCGATAAAATTATTGAAGATTTAATAGATAAAATGAATAGAACTGAGAGTATACTACAAGACGGACAGACAGACCAAACCATAAGAGAACTATTTCCCGAAGGAACAACCCCAACTGAAGCCATAGAAACAGACAGACAATCTGTAACTGCTAACATTGACGACGAGAGTGATCACCAAACTGTTCATACCAATCAAGATAGTAATACCACCATAGAAATCCCTATTAGTGACAACCCCGTAAATTATTTTAATAATCAAGTAATTGTATCGCTTGTAAAATTTAATCCTACAAAACCAAAAATAAAGAAACTCTTTAATCAGAAAACCAGAATATTGCTAGAATTATCAGAAAACAAATTAGAAAAAGAAATAGTAAACTTTGTCAAAGAGTACATTATACCAAATGTCAACTATGGAATATACTTTGAAAACGACATTTATGAAAAATTCTTAAAAATAATGGTTAAATATTTTAAAACCTCAGAAGTAAAATTCACAAAATGTAGTGGAAAGCTAGTCGACGTACTGTGCGACGAAGAAGTACAGGAAGTAATAGCCTCCTATCATGTAGGTAAACAAAACCACAGAGGGATAGAAGAAACTTACCAAAAACTTAAAAGACTTTACTTTTGGCCCAATATGAAAAAGACGGTCCAAGAATTCATTAATCAATGCGAAATCTGCCAAATTTGCAAATATGATAGAAATCCATTAAAAATAAAATATAATGTTACCCCGACAGCGACCAGGCCGTTCGAAATAATTCACATTGATAAATTCACTCTAGAAAAGACAAAATTCCTGACGATAATCGACACTTTCTCAAGATACGCTCAGGCCTATCCGGTTCAAACTTCGGAAAGTATAGAGGTAGTTACTAATCTCCTCAAATATTTTGCTCATCATGGACTACCTCTACAAATCATTTCGGACAATGGAGCAGATCTAAATAGCTCCTTAGTAAAAGAATTACTGATGTTACACAAAATCAAAATTCATTTTATAAGTTCCCAACATCCCGACTCAAATGGACCTATCGAGAGGTTCCACTCCACACTGATAGAGCATATCCGATTATTGAACAATCAAGACGAGTTCAAAAACGACTCGACCACAAATAAAGTAAATTATGCCCTCATAGCTTACAACAACAGCATTCACTCAGTAACAAAACTGACACCATTTGAAGTAATTAACGGTCATATAGACAACGATTCAGCAGTAAACATTGATATTGAACAAAGACTAGCTTCTAACTTCGTACAACAACATAAAGAAAAGACAAAATTATTATACTCCACTATTAGAGAGAAAAACCAAAACCAAAAGGAGAAAGTGATCAACAGTAGAAACCTATCTAGAGAAGACCCACCAGATATACCGGCCGAAGTTTATATAAAAAATAAACAATTACAGGCAAAGACTAAAAATAAATATGCGAAAGAGAAAGTAGTTAGAGTAAATGTTGATAGAAACACGGCAGAGATTCAGCCTCGTCATTACAATACGAGAAGCAAGGTTCATCTCTCCAGAACCTAGGAAACAAAAGAAAATTACAGAAACTACTGCCCAAACTAACCCACCTACTGACGCTGTTCCAGGGCCCTCGGGCTTACGACAGGACGATGCGCCGAAATAAAAGACATAAGCGGTAATCCCGGTGTCTTACCTATCCGGCTAGGTACGGCAAAAATAACTACAACTGACCACACGTTGATACACTACTATAAGATCAACGGACTTATACGAGAATTCGACAAACTGAAGTTTAAAAATGTAGAATTATTTAAGAAACTTAGAGTAGATGAAAGAATATCTAGGGAATTAGATGAATATTCAAGGGTTGTAGATTATACTGTAGATATTATTCAAGAAAAAATAGATAGCATAAAACATGTAGACAGTAGAATGAAGAGGGGATTAATCGATATTGGTTGGGGAATTAATTAATATTGGTTCAAAAGGCGCCAGGTGATTTAAGTTAAAGTTATCAATCAATAATAGTTTAGGTAGTAAACCAAATTAACTCACCCAAATAGCTTAGCTTTCCAGGTACTGAAGTTGGAAGAACACTTTGTATCAAAAGGAAAATGTATTTGACACAGAATAAGTACGTAATTACACAATGTGGAATTTTCCTATATGGAAGCGGAGAACGGAATGACAGAATTTGTCGGTACAGCATATGACACGGAATTATTTCAGCTGATATCACTGACACGGTACAGATGCTTATGTATGTGAAGTGTCGTGGAATTTTGTTGTATTTACAAGGCGAGTGAAGCACACAGAAAATGTCTCTAATTTAGCACTCCCTCCTTTTCAAAGTGCGCAAGGGTTTGTAATTACAACATCAGGTTCAAAATGTTACTTGACGGGACAAAGGACAAGGTGCAAAGTTTGTCAACATCATTGTAATTAAGAATCGAAATTTCAGCGGAAATACTGGTTGCTCAAACAGTTATGTAATTCAACTTCAAATTTTCAGAAACGAATTTTAGGAACAAATTTCAACTTTTGGCATCGAACATGGATTCGAAAGGCTCACTCAAGTGTTCTCTGTGTTATGTGTTATGTGTAGTGTCAAGTTTACACAAAGTTTTTCATTGCTTCGGAGACGGACACGGAGCAGTGATAGTTGGTTCAGAGATTCAGCGAGATTTTCGGGGCAGTTCGGACCTGGATCTTGAAGGCCTGGCGCAAAGGTTACTCCCACGGTTCCATATCTCCTAAAATATATCACAGAGTGCCATTAGGAGTGGTCAAAAGAGTATCTCTAAACCGTACAAACTTTTCCAAAGGCAGTGCTTTTGTAAAACAATCTGCAATTTGTTCGTGAGTAGATACCCACTCAATGATGACTTTCTTATTTTTAAACATTTCATGCACATAATGCATACAAAGTTTCACAATATGCTTAAGGGTTCGTGAATCATTAGTCATTGCTACCGCGATTGCGGGTGCACAGTCACCTTTTAGTTTCGGAATTGAGTCTAAGTTAGTGAGGAAATTGCAAAGGCTACGAATATTTGCAAGTTCCTTGCATGTATCTGACATGGCTACATACTCAGCCTCACATGTTGACAAGGCTACATGAGACTGCTTCTTGGACCTCCAAGACACCAAATCACCGAACACGTGAACAACATATCCGGTGGTTGAACGACCATTTATGGCGTTAGTGCCCAGAGAGGCATCCGAATATGCAATAATATCATCAGTTTTGCCTGAAAACATTATTCCATAATTTTTGGTACCCTTTAAATAACTCAAAATTTTCAGGACACATTCCCAGTCGGCTTGTGTGTATCCAATTTGTTTTCTACTCATAAAATTCACGGCGAAAGAGATATCAGGTCTGGTGGAATTTTGAATATACAAAAGTGAACCAATTAATTCTCGATATGGCACGTTAGGGGATGAGTCCTTTTCATTAATCAAATTTGATTGTGTGTTTAGGGTGCATATGTTTGGTGACATAGGTGAAGGACTAATCTTATAATTAGTGGGAAGGAATTTTTCTACCAAGGCTTCTATAGTTGATTTTTGGTGAATGAACATCAATTTTTTCGATTCGTTACGAGTTATTTCAAAACCCAAAAATTTCTTAGGGGTTCCCATATTATTAATTTTGATTTCTTGCTGTAAGTTTTTGATAATTTCGAGTGCCTTTCCATTATCATTAGATGCCAAAAGGCAGTCGTCAACATAAATGATCAAGAATACAAATTTTGAATCGTCATTGAGCTTAAATATACAAGATTGAAATGGATATTCCTGAAAACCCAATTTGTGCAGAACGTTACTAAATTTCTTATACCACAAGTTAGGTGAAACCTTCAGACCATACAAAGATCTCTTAAGCCGGCAAACATGTGTGTCTTCCAAATCTGAAGGAACCTCAGTTAATTCCGTAAGTCCCTCTGGAATTTGCATGTATACGGGTTTTTCCAACGTTCCATGTAGAAAAGCGGTAGTGACGTCTAACTGATACAGGTGAAGTCCTAATTTGTTGGCTAGAGACAAAAACAACCTGACGTCACCGAGGCGTGCGACTGGTGCATATATTTCTGATATCAAATATTCATTCGTATCAGCAAACCCTTTGATAACTAACCGGCTCTTATACCTAAACGAGCCGTCGGGTTGGGTTTTCCTTTTATGAACCCATCGAGACTTAATAATTTTTTTACCAGGCGGTACATCGGATTTATTTATCAGTTCCCATGTACCCATTTCTTCCAGGGATTCAAGTTCGCTACGGATTGCTCCCTCCCAAAGGTCACAAAAGGGCGAGTTCATAGCTTCCTGGTAGGATTGTGGTTCTACGAATTTACATTCTTTTTGAAGGGCAGCAGTATCAATTGATTCTGGTTCAGAATTATCATTCATATCGAGCAATTCGGCAAGAGGCTTAGGATAATCTTTTATTCGATCTCCATACACTATGGTTTCGATACATTTAACGTCACGTGAATTTACCAAAGTCTTATGCTGTTCTGAAAATATTATGTAACCGGTTTCACTAATTTCAAGAAGATAGCCCTTTTTGGCATTTGGTGCAAACTTGAATTCATTTCTGACGTCGACATAATGAACAAGGGAGCCGAATCTCTTGAGATGCTTAAAGCTAGGGGGATAACCTTTGACTTTCTCAAAAGGACTGACAAAATTGTTGGCTGAATGAGGCATGCGATTATAAACCCAAATAACGTAATTCAGGGCATGTCCCCAGAAGGAGTATGGCATTTTGGCAGAAGCTAAGTTTACCCTAATTTTATGCTTAATCTCCTGATTCAATCTCTCAGCACAACCATTCTGTTGGGGAACGTAAGGTTGACTGGGGTCCCAGGTGATCCCTCTATCAGAAAGTATCTTTTTCATATCCGCGTTTTGGAATTCTAATCCTCGATCTGATCTGAGTTTGAAAACGCTTTTAGTTTGTGACGTAATTGTTTCTATTTCCTGTAAGCAAGTTTTGAAAGCTAAATGTACTTCTTTCTTATTACGTATTTTATAAGCAAACGCATATCTCGAAAAGTCACAGACAAAGATGACAATGTATGAATCCCCAGTTCTAAAGTTGGCAGGGCTAATTGGACCCATGAGATCGGAATATAGGACACTAAATGGTTTATCAGCCCTATGCCTAACCTGGGTATGCGGTTTTCTGATTGTATTTGCTAAGTGACAGTCTTCACAATTTGATAGGTCGTTCCCGAATGTTGCGTATTTCAATTCGGGTACGAACTTTTTAGCTGCTTCTAGGTACTGTTTTGAGGCATGGTTTAAACGAATGTGCCAGAGAAACCCGGAAGTTTGTATGGGATGACGGGATGATTCCAAATTGTAATGATCAAACTGCGAAATTTTATGATCGAGCTCAGACGCAGTTCCCTCATTCATCCTGGAATTCCCTGAACTCCTCCCTCCCAAACTGGCGGGGTGCACTCTCGATTTGTTACTATCATTGACAGTAGATCTCCCTCCCACCTGTGCTACCTGCTGACTTGAACATGGTAGATGCAAAAGGTCAGATTTCGGATTCTGAGAAATGTTAAGTAGCGAGACTAATTTTGCCCTTTTAAACGTAGAATCATTTCCTGAAGTAGGGGGAGTTATATCTAGGTCAATCCACCAGAGATTGTTGTGAAATCTACCTGTCTTAATTACTTTTCCAGTAGATACCTGTATGAATTCAACTTTATCTTTCGAGAACAGGACATTAACGCCAGCTTGGGTCATTTTACGTACAGAAAAGAGATTCGAAGAAAGACCTGGGGAGTACAAAACGTCTTTCAACGTCAAGGTTTGACCATTGTTCACAAAGTTAATGTCCCCACTCAAATTTACTGAAAGATCTGCGCTTTTGTTATTATTTGCGCATTTAAAAATTCTGGGGTTCGGCAAACGTCTTAAATTGGTCAAAAACTCTCTCGACGTCGTAAGATGCTCCGTACAACCAGTATCTACAACAGCACTAAAACATTGTATACCTTCAGAAAGCTGGAAGGCTTGCCCTGTCCCCGAGGTTTCACTTACAAAGTTGATGCTAGAGGCGTGATGTTCCTCCTCAGCGCCCATTGTAACCCAAACTTCGTCGTCGGAGTTTGCAGGGCCAACGACTGCAAAAACTGAATCTGAACAAGAGGCAAATTTTTCAGATAATTTTTGAGCCTGACCCGCCGGCATTCGAAAAACCTTAGGTTTATTGATTCTAGACGATGCCTTGGTTCTAATCGGGGGCTCATCAGCACGGGACTTCATGTTTCGTGACGTGCTTGAGACATGTTGGCGATGAGACAGTCCGATGCAAAGTGCTTATCCGACTTTTCGCAGTTGAAGCAGACTTTGTTTTTCCTGAAGCATGTTTTAATCTCGTGCCCTCTGCGTTTACAGTAAGCGCAGAACAGTTTTAGATTTAGATGCTTAGAAAGGTTGGACACTGGGCGAGTCACGAAGCTTTTTGCTTTACCAGGGATGTATCGGTTTTTACCTCCTCTTTCAGTCCTCCCCTTTCCTCGACCTCGCGTAGTGGCAACTCTGGACCGAAATACGCTCAGAGACGAACCCCCTCGCATAATTTGATCCTCTCTAAGTTGTTCCTCCAGTAACATGTCACGAAGCTCACTAAGAGTGAACTTAAAGGAGTGTAACTCGGCCTTTTGATACGTAATTGTATCAAAAATTGCGTGCTCAAAGATCAGTTTGACGTAGTCTGGGGTGAGCATATTAGAGTTGATGGAAGCCACCTTTTTCCTCAATTCGTCAAAGCGGCCCAAAAACTCAAGGGCCTTTTCTGACTTCGTATCAAAATGAATAGAGTTGAAGTCATTGACCAGCCTCCGAATCTGGCAAGTCGAGGAAGGGTCACAGGCTTGCTGCAGCTTATCTAAAATTTCTTTAGGGTCGAGCATGTCCTGAACTAAGTCCTGAAAGTAGGGGGCCAAAGATTCAAAAATGAAATGACGAACTCTCCTCTTAACAACACCTAGTTCATGATTCAAGAAGCCTGGTGGTGGACACTCAGCTGAGTCTAGGGCGAAGAGGCACTCTTGACTGTCTACCTGTCCAATTACACTTCGTTTCCAGTATTTAAACTGGTCTTCGGAATCAAGCTTCTCTCCCAGTGGACGAAAACGAATCAAATCTAATTTTCGGGTGCGGTATGGCACCTCCCTAGAACTGTTTTCAGAGGCACAGGCAGAGGGACGCTTAGAAGGGTTGGAGGGAGGGATGGTACCGCTAGATGATGCTGACTTGGGACCTGGTTCATCAACCTCCATTCCTACGCTCGCAACCTGTGAGGTTTCTAATTTTTCCGGATCAGAACTAGTGGGGCGAGGAACTAGGGAAATTTGATCTGGGGGTACACCCGAGCCAGCAGCCTGACCAGATGGGGCAGAATAATCTGTGGGTTTGGATAGGACGTGGCTGGAGAGTTCCTGATACTTATTATCCAAAGCAGAGATTTTGGTACTTATCTCTCCCAGGCTGTTTTCCATGTGCTGTTTGAGTCCTTCGAGATACCGGACGAAGACGTCATCGGATGTCCTGGCTGCTTTGGCTCTGAGAAGTTCAGGGTCCTGGTCAGACAGGGCTGGACGATCCTGGTTCCCGAACATCTCGCGCGCGGCCTCGAAGTCCAGGGACACATCGCTGTTGATATCCAGTTCAGCGTCGGACGTTGGATGACTCATATTTGATCCTGAAAATTCCGGACGGTATCATGATAATTAGCGATTCCGTTTCCTACTGTCTCCTACAGTTACTTTATTTTTGGAGCTCTCTGAACGATTTAAACAAATTTATCCAAAAATGAATCGAAATTTCAAGAATCGGTTTTCCTCAAATTTTAGGTTTAAAAAAAAACGAAAATGAGGTGAGAATCAAAATGGACGCAAATTTGGTTCGAGAGAGAGAGAGAGAGAGAGAGAGCTAAAATTCTATTAAATTCAAAAGAAACATTGAGATTCCGGTCGCGGGCCAGAATGTGCGCTGAACCTGTAACTGAAACAGAAGACGAGTCAAAAATAGGCATTTCCACAAATACGTACATTATTTATCACAGGATAACTTCGACTATCTGGTTTTAATATGTAAATCTAATGGCGCAGATACTCAAAAAGGGTCGACACTTATGTGCACTTTTAGACCGACTTTCGATGTTTTTCGTTCTACTCACCCGGTCGAATGAAT
Source organism: Apolygus lucorum (assembly GCA_009739505.2). Classification (NCBI taxonomy): domain Eukaryota; kingdom Metazoa; phylum Arthropoda; class Insecta; order Hemiptera; family Miridae; genus Apolygus; species Apolygus lucorum. The sequence goes on from CM019176.2 coordinate 35,881,691, forward strand.
TTACGATCCACGGTATGCTTTCGGTGATTTTTATTGTTTACGAGAGGTACGTACGACGGTATTAACCACATTAAAAGAAAACCACAAAAAGTCCGGCGCACCTCCCGATACAAGTCAAACCCATTCCAGAACACTGTGTATCGGAGTCACGGCTAAGAACGTGTTATTCCTTGAAGGCACGACTGGATCCATTTCGTCCAATGACAGTGCTGGAATGGACTCGAAAGCATCCGGTCCCAAGATTCAAATGACTTTTAGAATCACTACCCTGAGGTTGTTGGCAAGCTTTACTTTCTTGGTGTCTCCAAAAAATCTAATCTATCGCTCTTCCCTGCGTCAAGTACATGAACTTTACCTCCGGAGAACTAGGCCCGATACAAATTTCTCCATTGGGACACGGCCCGTGTGGTCCTGGTGTTTTTGGAGATCCGGAGCAAATGTTGGCACTCAGGTACCGGGTACCCTATTTCGCCGAGCCGGAAACTGTGTGTGCACATCGATCTGTGGCCTCAGAATTTTCATTAAAATGTGCACAACCTAGATCGATCTTAGCTCGACTTGGGCTAGAGAAGCTGACAACTATCGCGTGTCCCGGCGCTCGCAGGTCTGTTGGGATCAGATCCATACGAACATACGCGCCACCGCGCTAGAGACAGGTGAGCGGTTCAGTAGATAGATGCAGAGGTGCGGGCTCGAGTCAAAATGAGCACTGGTATGGCCATTTACTGATCACCAATCCGCACGGAAGACACCAAATGGTACGAATTCAACGAATATTGGAGGCGAACTTCCCAAAATGAACGAGAACCTAGTACGACGACGATCTACGATGATTTGGATCGACTCCTATTGACCAATTTCGAAATTACTAAATTTCGAAATTTCAAGGCGGAAAATTTGCGAAAAGTTGCGGCAGCCATCTTGACGTTGTGAACAACTGGAAAAAAAACAAGTGAAAGAAAAGCTTGACCAACGCAGGGAAGTCACGGCGATCGTGTATTCGAAATTGGGCTTTTTCCTCGGGTTGAAATCGACAGTCCGAATTTGATACATAAATTTTGATGAAACCGGGTTAATACACGATATCGTGTCGGTTTATTGGTTCAAAAGGCGCCAGGTGATTTAAGTTAAAGTTATCAATCAATAATAGTTTAGGTAGTAAACCAAATTAACTCACCCAAATAGCTTAGCTTTCCAGGTACTGAAGTTGGAAGAACACTTTGTATCAAAAGGAAAATGTATTTGACACAGAATAAGTACGTAATTACACAATGTGGAATTTTCCTATATGGAAGCGGAGAACGGAATGACAGAATTTGTCGGTACAGCATATGACACGGAATTATTTCAGCTGATATCACTGACACGGTACAGATGCTTATGTATGTGAAGTGTCGTGGAATTTTGTTGTATTTACAAGGCGAGTGAAGCACACAGAAAATGTCTCTAATTTAGCAGATAGCATAAAACATGTAGACAGTAGAATGAAGAGGGGATTAATCGATGGGCTAGGTAGCGTAGTAAAAGCTATAACGGGAAATTTAGACTCAACTGACGCAGAAAAATATGACAAATTTATAGAACAAATTAGAAACAATAATTTAAACTTTCAAGATCAACTAGACGCTCAATTCTCCATCAACAGTGAACTAATAGAAGAATTTAATGAAACAATTAGCACCATCCAATTCAACAACAAAGAAATACAAAATAAAGTGGTAGAAATAAACAGCTTAATTAAAACCAATAGTTTAAAAAACGAAATTGGAACGGCCAGAGAATTAGTGAATCATCTACAACTAGTTTTCAACCTGATATTAAATGTAGTCCAAGACATAGAGAACTCCTTGACCTTTTGTAAAATGGGATCCCTTCATCCCAGTATTCTTACTACCAAACAATTGTATGACGAACTTAAGAAAATAGAAAATTATTACCAAGGGAAACTACCTTTAGAGATCAATTATGAAAATATGTTAGAATTAGAATCCCTGATTAAGGTTAATTGTAAAGTTCGACCTGAAGAAATTGTTTACTTACTTCTTAACGTTACCATTGACAAACTCGAAAGAGTTCGATTTATTTTATTTGAGGCCAATTCCTTCAGAAACCAGTAACGGTCTAATATCCATTTGGCCAGATTCTCAGTACTTGTTAAAAGCCAAAGACAATTCTACAATTAAACCTCTTAAAGGTTCTTGCATATCGGGTAGTACCTACTTGTGCCCGACTGAAATTCTCTCAACTTATAATGGTACCTGCGAAAAAGAAATTCTTCAGGGCCGAGCTCCTAAACAATGTCGATATGTTAAACTAGAAACTATCGACAACGAAATTGAATTTATTCCGGAAATCAATCAATATCTTGGCACTTTTGTAACAGAAGAATCTATAGAAATTAGGGAAGAAAAAGAAACAGAAATCAAGTCGCTAAAAGGAATATATCTCATCAGAAATGAAAAAGATACTGTATATTTTAGAAATGAACAATTAACATCTTCCAGCCAGTCGGAGGGTCAACCGAAAATTATTCACAATATTGAAATTGACATGGAAAGTAATTATCCGCCTGATGTGTCACTAAATTTGAAAGATGCTAATTTTAAAAATATAAAATTGAACCCCATACGACCGTTTAGGTCATTCGATTCATCTCACATAGTAGTACCAAGTTGTTGGACAATTGTATTATACTTTATCATGATAGGATCAGTATGTTATTTTACTTTAAAATATCTTAGAAAATCCAAATCATTAAATTTTAGTAATTCACCTCAGGTAGAACCCCGGACTTGTATTGACATCAACCTTCCAGGAGATGCCAAATTCTAGGGGTGGAGGAGTTAAATATGTAATTTGTGCTGAATGCTCCGTAATATTGCAGACCCCAGGAAAAACCCCGCTTAGGGCTCTGCGAGCCCCGCGGAGGGAACAGATTGTACGGGCAGTCTTGAGTCGCCCTTCATGAAGTGTAGTTGTTTGTCTTAAAGATTCCTGTGACTTATAATTTAACTGTTGTGGAAAATAAAGTTCTTTTTTAAAAACTCATTCCCGTAAAACAGTTATTTAACTTATATATATATTTCAATATAAACCCTTAAATTTTCGTAGGGAGCGAACGGTTTGTCCTGCAAGGCTCCGCGTGGTCTCAAAAAATTCTAAAAATTCTATAGTATCTTAAATTGGAGGAAAAACAATACCTTTATATCAAAATGTTTTGAGTTAGAGCGTTTTCAAAATTTCAAAATTGATTTTGGAACCCTTAAAAGTGACCTACATCAACCAAAAGCTTCGGGGCACAACTAGACCCCAAATGGAGCCTACATACCAAATTTCATCAAAATCGGTCAATGCTAAGTGGGGAAAGTGCCGCGTACGGCGTACGGCGGACGGCGTACGGCGGACGGACGGCCAAATTTTTATTCGATTTTTGGATTCTACGTACCTTGAAACGTAAACCATCAAATTTTGAGGGGGTGTTAACATTTTTTTTTCTTGGTCGATTCCAAAGGTTCATTATTGAAAATAATAAACCAAAAACTGGACCATTTTGGGGAAAACAAAAATCAAGAGAGTTTTTCCTCAAATTGAAAGCTTGGATGCAATTAGTAAGCAATAAAGGAACCGAAAAATTGAAAAATTCACTCACCCCCTCCCCTTGCGAATTTTGATACTCTAGTAAAATAATGAGCAATTTGGAAGATTTATGAGTCGAACAAAAAAAGAAACACTCACTACGGTTAAAAATTGAGGCCTGGGCTGGCCTTGACTCAAGGAAGTGGTAAGGGACCTATCCAAAAGGAAATTTGATGCTCTTTCCAACTATATCCTCAAAATGTAATTATTACAGGCAATTAAAGGAGTTATGACCTATTTAATGGCGTCAGGTCACAATCACGAAAAAAAAGTTTACCATTGAAATAACTCGAAAACGAAGCTTTTTAACAAAATTGCTAAGTGACATTTGTTGTTGCAAATTAGTTGTAGAATAGACTGGTACTGTATGGCAGACCAGTTAGGATTGCACCCTGTGTAGATCACTCGTCTGCAGAGAACACGGCTTTGCCATTGTTACCACCAACCAACTTGAAGAAAAACGTCGATCGCATTTCGGTCAGCTAACATTTGAACGGGGATTGGGCCTCTTTTGCGATTCACACTCGTGTTTCTGATTTATCGTGAGTCCAACCCTTTAGTTCTCGTAGGGAGCGAATGGATTGTCCTACAGAGCTCCGCGTGGTCTCAAAAAATTCTAAAAATTCAATACTATCTTAAATTGATGGAAAAACAATACCTTTATATCAAATTTGTATGAGTTTGGGCGTTTTCAAAATTTCAACCCTTATTACCTACGTTCCTTGAAACGTAAACCAACAAATTTTGAGGGGGGGGGTTTTAAAAAATTTTCAAGGTCGATTACAAACGTTCATTATTGAAAATTACAAACCAAAATGTTGAGTGTGTGACAACCCGTTTTTTTTTGCTACCTAAGAACCTACAGCACCTGCCGACATCCCTTATTACAAATCATCTAAACATTGAATCCTTTCAGCATAGCAACAGTAACCACGCGTTACTCAGAGCGCTAGAACCCTCAGAATTGGAGTGCTCGGTAATGCCCTTCTGGAAAATTCTTTCAAGACGACAATCGGAGATGATCCAATGCAGATGGTCGACCGGAGGTCCCTCCACATTAGTAGATTATACCCTTTAATCTTTTCTCCTTTATATTTTCTCTTCTCTGGATTTTCTTTTCTCTTCTTCTTATTTTTCCCCTCGACCCGTCACAATGGGGAAAACCTCTCGGCGAGGGTTCTCGTCAGGCGAGGGTGAAGGGTTACTTTGGGTCTCTTGTCTTCCACTGCGGTCTGAAGATATCACAAAGATCCCTTCCATCAGAATATTGCCTCCTTCAGATCAGCCCAGGGACCTGCATTGTCTCAAGGCTAACTTTAATTTTAAAATAGCATTCTCTCTACAGAGGATAGGCAAAGGGAAAGGCGCCTAATATGAGAATAGCTCCAATTTAGGGCATACAATTATCTGTATAACCATCTGTATTATAACTACCACGGATAATAATCTAGGTGGATACGGCTAATGAGTGAAATAAATTCATTGTGCAGCCATAAACTCCCACCAACAGATTCCGCCAACATAGTGAGTACCAGTGTAGTTTAGCCAAAAATGTGTTATCAGAGCCACTGTGGACAGATTCTTTGTAAACTTCCTCCCGTTTTCCCAGGATTGTTTTGCAGTTCACCATTCAAAAGTATGTATATTTCTCATCGATTGCATTTAATGAGATGTTATTTTCGTTCAATTTTACGCTGGTGGGATCAAACATTTTAGTTATGCATGCTGTTTCCGATACGGGATAGTAGGTAATTAGCAGCCTTTTGGCACAAAAAAAGGGCTCACCCTGAATTAATACTGTACAAGTGGTTCCGGGGTGAGTCCTAAGCAGAGGGAGTGGGGTTTTAGTTAGTAGGCCCAATGCTGGGGAGTCCAACACTGTTTGGGTGAACTTCCCCTTCGCTCTTAAAGAGTTTCCCCACTCCGGTAAAAAAAGTAGGAAATTATTGATTCCAAGGTAGCAGAAGGATTGGAAATAAAAGAAAAACATAGTAAATTGAGTAAGTGCTAAGACTCAATTTATTACGAAATTATCAAATTGTGGATAATCAACGACACAGTTCCATATTTCCCCAAAATATAATCAATGTTCATGGTTTTAATCATTCTTTTCTTAAAACATGATTACCTATTTTAAATATAATATATTTTTTGAAAAAAACTATGATCAGGTACCTACCGTAGATGTACCCAACTTCGGCCACTTTTGGAGGTTTTTTGAGTTTATTCAAAGTCAAATATATGAGTAAAAATCTGAAAAAAATAATTTAGATGGCAGCAGATCTGCTTTATAGGATGTCACTATAATTTTTTTTATCATCACAACTTTGGCCTTTTTTAAAAACTTGAAGTGTGGCCGAAGTTAGGTACCGTTTTGCTCCAACTTCGGCCACCTATGAAAAATGCATTAAAAACGAAGAAGTAATAATTCTATTGTAACTTCGGCCGCCGAATAATTTTTTAAAAAAGTTTTTTTGAATTTAAAAATTATAAAAACCATACAAAGACTTTTTTGGAACACCTATAATACAATAACACCTTAGGAATATCATAAAAAACATCCAAACAAAGGCGAAATGCAGTAAAAAATATCTATAAAGCTTTTCAAACATGAACATATTATTTGAATTTTAAAACTTCAAATCATGGTAATTTTTAGGTCGACATTTCTAAAATATCATCATTATCAGTCATCATTGTCAAAAATACGAGATCGTCACACTAGTCACAAAACAGCCAAAATTATTTGAACAACATTTAAAACATTCATTGGTAATATTAACTTATCTGTCTTCTCTTGAAAGCTTTGTGTAATATTCTCAAACGACTATAAACTCATGACTAGTCATTATAATAATATCACTACATTAGAGCGAAAATGGAAATGCATTGGGGTGACCCACCTTGGGAGGATTCTTCTTATTTATCTAATCCTGCAAAGTCGATCTGGGTACTGCATATTTTTAGGATGCCTTCCGAATTGACAATTTCCAAGCCCTAACCTCCTTCAGTGCGTTTTCCATATATATCGGATTATAGTTTTGGTACTCACGTCCACTAATTTTCTATTTTCGAGACGGACCCCCCATGGCCGAAGTTAGGTATCGCAAGTTAGGTACACTGACTCAGTTATCGGAAAAAACTCCCCAGAACTCCCTCAAAACACGAAGTAAAAAAATGACTTATCAAGAACACTAAACTACGAACATGAAACGGTAAGAGCAAGTTCTAAGATCACATCACATCAAAAACTACAATAGTTATAAAGCACACAAGCTGAAAAATGTCTAAACTGCTTGTTTACATTTTGATTTTTTTCATGAGAAAGTGATAAGAGTAACAAGCGCGGGAGATATCAACATTAGGCCCCAAAGACACCTGTTAAAATTGAGAAAAAACTGAAAGTTTTTAATGACCCCTGAAGAGCGCAGCTTCATCAGTACCGCCAATATTTGAAATGGCCGAAGTTAGGGGACATGGCCGAAGTTGGGTACATCTAACTAACCATTAATGGAATAATTTTAAACCTATTGGATCAAACTAAAATCCAAAGATACCGTCGTAACCAGTAACTTGAAAACTCTCAATGGGGAATTTGCCTCGCGTTTTGCTTCTGAGTCTACCGAGGTAGAGGAAGCTTTGTTTTCACTTTTCAAGGTTGAAAAAAAGTTCTTCAAAATCAACATTTCCACTGGCGTTTTACGTTTCAGACCTTCCTGAATAATTTTGGTTCCCCGTCTGTCTGTCTGTCTGTCATGAAATCCTTGTAACCGGCATAACTATACGAAGTTATTGTCCGATATCGATGAAATTTTCAGGGATTATGCTGGTTAGCGTGTAGACGGTCCCCTATGAAAATCATCGCCCCTGGACTGATAGTAGCCGCTGCGCATGCGCAAACGTGAAATACTCGCCACAACCATAATTTCTACAATGGGGTACTTCAGGGGTCCAAAATTCAGGTTTTTGACCTCAAATTTGAATTCAGCACCATTGAAAACCTCCACACTCCAACTTTTTGCCCATTGATACTATAACACGTGGTAGAAAAATTAACCCATTCAGTGCGGATGGCATCATATGATGCCATGGTGGTTTTCGTGCTGTGCAGATGGCATCATATGATGCCATGCCTAACAATAAGAGCGCCCCCCTTCAAATTGTTCCGACCGTTGGGTTGTCCGTCATGACCTGCCTCGCGTAATTGCAAGTCCTTCAGAAACAATCTGCGAGTCAAACATCAAACATGAGAATATCAAACATGAAAAATGAAATTTTTTTATCGAAGTGAAAATTTTCAGGATGGGGCGTAACGTCGCTCTTTTTTTCCCGCATCGAATGGGTTAAATAAAGAGATCACACGTTTGAAGGCGGGCCTCCATGAACGCACACACACTACGCCACGGGCGTGTGTGCGTAGTATTTTGTAGTATCCAAGGCCACGAGGCGTTCGAGACCACACGGGATTAGTGGAATGTCTCAATCCAAGGGCACCAAGTTAATACGTCACATCATTCAAATCTTCAACTTTCATTAGCTTCCCTAATTTCTTCCGAACATTTCCTCGCCGAACAGACCCGATTACCGTTATTCCTGACCCATGCTCTTTTGAAGAAAGAATTGACTGATTTTGATGAAATTTTCGGGATTTTGCGGGTTTGCTTGTAGATGTTCCTCTAAGAAAATCATCGTCCCAAGACTGAAACCACTGCACGTTCGCAAAAGTCAACAAGTTTCCTTTTTACAGGCATAACTTCTTCATTTTCCAACAATATTCAGAGATTGTGCTGGTTGACATGTAGATGGTCCCCTATGAGGGTAGTGCAAGGTATTTAGAGATTGATATTTTGAGAATAACTACTACACATCTGATCGTCTATACAATCGGGTTATGGACGCTAACTATGTGCCAAACCCAATTATTATTATTATTTTTTTTTTTTCAAAGTGGCTTCATTGATATGGAAGAAAACAATAGTGTGCAGCTCGATAAAGCATCCAAAAAATTTAGAGAATTTAAGGAAGATGGACATTTAAATGTACGTGGCATTCTGTTGCAACGTAACAGGTTTTCTTACCAATCTGACTTCATAGGAGGTTCTGTGCCCCTTACGACAGTAGCGCTACCTCTGGAAGCTTTCTTGAAACTATAAGTCGGTATCTTACATGGTTACAGGAGTGAGCGCACAACTGGTGTAGAGAAAAACCCAGACATGAAAGTGACCAAAAGAACCAATTTTACTCACTCTTTTTTAATACGATTCTACCTATTAGTTCATCAAGCATTATTAGTTTTCATCTTCTCTTTTCTATATTAGTCAGTTTCGTTATTTGAATCACATTATTTGAGTGGGTCATTTCGTGTGGTCACACCTGTTGTCGTTCTTTGATGCTCTTTGAAACTTCTTTTACCCTTCGCCAGTGCGCATAGTCAGTTTAAGCGTCATTTTGCGGGAGGAACCCCAGGGTGAGACGTGATCAGTTTCCCTTCACTTTTTGGGGTGTTTTTGGTTTATTATTTTCAATAATGAACCATTGAAATCGAGCAAGAAAAAAAATTTTTAACCCCCCCTAAAAATTTGTTGGTTTACGTTTAAAGGTACGTAGAATCCAAAAATCAAATAAAAATTTGCCGTCCATCCGCCGTACGCGGCACTTTCCCCACTTAGCATTGACCGATTTTGATGAAATTTGGTACGTAGGCTCTATTTGGGGTGTAGTTGTGCCCCGAAGATTTTGGTTGATGAAGATCACTTCTAAGGGTTGAAAAATAAGGTTTGAAATTTTGAAAACACCCTAACTCAAAATATTTTGATATGAAGGTATTGTTTTTCCATCCATTTAAGTGAGTACAGTACTTTTAGAGACCACGCGGAGCCCTGTAGGACAAACCGCTCGCTCCCTACGAGAATTTAAGGGTTGTTTACGATAAATCAGAAACACGAGTGTGAATCGCAAAAGAGGCCCAATCCCCGTTAAAATGTTAGCTGACCGAAATGCGATCGATGTTTTTCTTCAAGTTGGTTGGTGGTAACAATGGCAAAGCCGTGTTCTTTGCAGACGAGTGATCTATAATGAACAAAATTTAAAGTAACTGCAATGCTTGCATACGAGTCTACAACACATTGGGACATTTTCATGTCAACCACTACACAACAAGGGAGTGAAGTAAGGTTGTTAGTTCATGTGCCCAAGCATCAAAATAAGAAAACAGTTTATTGTTCTCTACGCAACACAGTGAGTCTATTATATTTATTGGTCGCGTGAGCAAGACTTGCTTAGTTTTCGTGACGATTTTTCAGTTTATGTGCCAAAGCAAAGACATGAAAATGTCAAAATGATAAACCTTTTTGTAATAATTTGCAGCGTTTTTGACAGAGGCTTCAATTGTTTAGGCTTTTTCTTATACGTTAATTTTGTTCCTTGGGTATTCCTGGTGTTGACCGTTATCCTGGAGCCCTATTATAGGATTTGAATTGAAATTCCAGAATCTAAAATTGAGGCAAATTCCCCATTAGATTGCTTGAACTTACTTAGAAATGCTGCCACAGAAAACCACGATTTCCCAACATGGTGACGCCCAATTTTGGCGTATGGGCTATTTTCCCTGCTGACCGTCGATACACGAAAATTGTAGATACATTTGCGTTCGTAGTGTTCGATTAAATTGACTGGGCTGTATGATAGAACTCACAAAAGAAACCTATATACATAATATATGTATTCGGTACGTATATATAACAAAGATTCCAACCAGATATCACAAATTTTCAGAAATAAACGAACTTCAACTTCAGCATTGACAGTCGATTTTCGGTAGACTTGCAGATACAAATCTTCATTGCCTCAGTATGTTTTTCATCTGTGTAGGAAGTAGGTCTGTGTAGGGACTCGTAGTACAATCGATCACTTGTGATTCAGCCCAACTTGCTGCTCTATAACAAATACATGTTTATTCGGCGACAATACAGCTATTCAGTGTATTTATATGAATAATGGATTATAATAGGAACAATTTAATTTTAAAAAATTAACTACTCAAATTGAACTTTTGGCAAATCCATTACATTTCGACAACTACTTTAGTCCTTGTCCACCTTTTTAGGACGTCCCACAGTAAGACTTGGGCGTCCTTATGCGATCGATCTGGGGTGAAGTTGGACAACACTCAACAGAAAAAAAAATAACCACACTGTAATCCGTTTTAGACCATTCTGAATCCAAATCCGCGAAAAAAACCATAGGTGTATGTCTGTGTGTATGTGTGTGTGTAACAAAATCTTGTGTACTCTGCCCAGGCCTTAGTTCTCAACCGATTTTCCTGGTTCTTTTTTTGTTCGTCGCGGAAAACTATCTAGTTGTGCACTACGGCGCCGGAATTTCGAATTTTGCCTTTCAAGGGGGGGAAAGGGGGGGTTAATGCTTAAAAAACGTGCGTTTTCGGGCATAATCTTGTGTCGTCTGCCCAGGCCTTAGTTCTCAACCGATTTTTGTGGTTCTTTTTTTGTTCGTCGCGGAAAACTATCTAGTTGTGCACTACGGCGCCGGAATTTCGAATTTTGCCTTTCAAGGGGGGGAAAGGGGGGGTTAATGCTCGAAAAAAGTGCGTTTTCGGGCATAATCTTGTGTCGTCTGCCCAGGCCTTAGTTCTCAACCGATTTTTGTGGTTCTTTTTTTCATCGACGCGGAAAACTATCTAGTTGTGCACTACGGCGCCGGAATTTTGAATTTTGCTTTTTAAGGGAGGGGAAAGGGGGGGTTAATGCTGTAGGTTCGTGGTTTCCTGGGGAAATCTTTGAAAAGAATAAAAATCACTTGGTGTTATAATAATCTTTTTGGAAACGTATTTAATCGGAGGACAACTCTACAACACTTCTCGTACTCGAAAAACTCACTAATCATTGTTTACAAAAACAAAAACCAAGATGCCGAGCATCAAACGCGCGACATTCAAAATTGCGAAATTTCCACATGTACATCCATTCACGTCCATGTACATCCATTACGTGCACTACTCCTACAATGCTTAAAAAACGTGCGTTTGTGGGCGTAATCTTGTAAACTCTGCCCAGGCCTCAATTTCCAACCGATTTGTGTGTTTCTTTTTTTGTTTGACTCAAATAACTTCCGAGTTGTACATAATTTCACCCGAGTACCAAAATTCGCAAGGGGAGGGGGCGAGTGGGGGGATAATATTCACAAAATATCCGATTTTTCTATATTTCGGTTCCTTTACTGCTTACTAATTGAACCCAAGCTTTGAAATTGAGGAAAAATTCTCATTATACCTCCGGATTTTCATGAATTATTCTCTGTACGACCATGGAACTAATAGTGGTGCCACCATGGTGCCAGGACACCATAAACCGCATATTTCGTGTTTTTTTTTTTTTTTTAGTGTTTCACCTTGAATACGGATGTGAACCTCGACGGACTGCCTACTAAAACTAATAGATGAAAGTTCAATGTTACGACGTATTTCCGCTTTGGTGCCAGACTGGCACCATTGGGGTTGGTGGGGGGGGTGAACTCGAATTCGCATGTAGGGTATCGTAGATCCCACCACTAGAAATGTTTTGGTAGATAATGGTGAGGGGGGGGGGGGGGTCACTATCTCTTGCCTAAAGTACCTAATAAACCAAATTACATCGAGTGAAACAGTTTTATCGCTTACCAACTGGTTAAACTGATCTAATGCTTATCCAATGGGACGTCCCCTGAAATGCATGCATTACTAAACAATATGTTTCTGAATTGTTTGAATGACAGCGCGTTTGGTTACGTCGAGACAAATCCAAAATGCATTGAAAAATGAAAATCGGTTGATCGGTTGTAGAGATCAGCCAGATTAAAGTTTGGTATTCTCCCTCTCACTCGCACAACTGTCGTCCCCTTTAGCCTTAATAGAGAGTTTCTGGAAACCACTAAGGGGCCCGTGGAACCTCTTCACAAAGCACGGAGTTTGCGGGTGACGATGGATTTGCCTCCCGACATCAGCGGGCGACGATGAAAGGGTGCCCCCTGACAGTCACCCGTACCTCGAGGCCCACTGTGACGAGCGCCTCCATTCCCCCCCCTGTCCAAAGTTAACATCCTTCCTCCTTCAACTGGGTAGCATCCTCTGTTGCTCGCACTAGTCTCCTCCTAACGGGGCCCCGGGAGATTTTGGCACCAAAAACTCTCTAATATTATTTCCGTGCTATAAGAGAAAGTGAGACGCTAGCTCCAGTTTGTGTAGCAGTACATAACAGGACAGCAAAGAGCTCTCAATCAGAACCTTTGAATTGTCAACAGATTTTGGACTGCGATTTAGAAGGGACTGAACTGTAATCTAACAGAAATCCTTCTACAAAGCTCTTGATGGTACAAACCTAATACTAAATAAAGAGTAAATTATAAACATATTCCTCACTGTATTAGTTGCATTTCTCTTTAGTGTGCATCTTCATGTGTCTCATCAGTTGTTGTTTCCGGCCAGCTAAATAATTACAGGAGGTACACGCGAATGGTTTTTCTCCACTGTGTACCACTTCGTGTCTTGAAAGATCCTTCTTAGTCCTACATTTGTATTCACAGGTTTGACACGAATAAGGCTTCTCTATGGTGTGAGTTCTAACGATGTGATCTTTCAGACGATCTGGCCTCGCAGCTGCGTACCCGCAGGCCTTGTAATTACAGGTAAACGGCTTCTCGCCAGTGTGTCGTCTCAGGTGCGTCTTGAGAATTCCAGGCTGATCAGCTCTGTAGTTACAAAAAGCGCAGTCGTACAGCTTATCGTCAGCGTGCTGCTTTATGTGCCTCTTCAGTTGCTGTGACCTTCCAGCTTTATAATCACAGATATAACAGGCATACGGCTTCTCGCCAGAATGAGAAATTTTGTGGTTTGTTAGATCTTGTCGAGTCCTTCCTTTGTAGTCACAGCTCGGACACGTATAAGGTTTTTCCTGAGTGTGAATTCTGATGATGTGATCCTTGAGGCGATCCAGCCTCGAGGCTGAGTAACCACAAGTATGGCATCCAAAAGGCTTCCCCCAAGTGTGGTAAAACAAAGGATGAGACTCGCTCACTTTTCCAACTTCTTCGTCGATTATATCATCATAGGTCAGGTCAGGTTTTTCTTGTTTCACTGTTGCTAGGAGACAATCCATCACCACTTCCTCAGATTCAGACAACGTTGAGACTTGGGGATCAGCGGTAACGGTCTGATGAGGTGATTGATCGCCTTCAACTCGTATGCCAGTGAGGTCTGTGGTATGATGAGAAGAATCATGGTCCATCGGCTCCGATTTTATCACCAGGGAATCAACTACGTTGTCGAGTTTTTCCTCACTTGCAGATGAGTCCACCTCTTCTTCTCGGATCATCGTAATCTTTGGCTACTACTAGAACTCTCTGTTAAAATTGTCTTGTTGGTTCACACTTACTTGGTAATTATTACGAACGGAAGCCACAAAAATAAATATAAACGAGAATGAACATAGTAGGTTTTTGGAAACAAAAAATTTTGACTCCAGATTGGATGATGTGTGATAACAAACGAATCTTCTTCTTCTGCTTCTCCTTTGTTTATCTAGCTTGAACGTTGCCCACGCGGTGCTGAGGAAGAATGCGTTGAATTTACATATTTTTTCATCCATGTTCCAGGTCAGTGCAATTAATATTGTTTTAAATGCGTTAATCATTATTCATTCTAGTCTTAAGTTCCGAGGAGATTAGAAAACGAAGCACCACCTCAAAATGAGGCGGGAAATGAGAGCTAGAAACAAAATTTAGCTTTATTTGCTCGTTTTAGATCGACTAACCAACTTGATGTCAACCAGCCTGCCAGCTGGTGCGGGTTCTGAAATTTGATAATGGAAATGGTATCATAGGATTTTGCGATGTGATTTTGACTTCTAATTTGTATACCTATTCACGAATTAATTTTCATGCTAAATTATACCATTTCGTGAGCATTAAAGTCTGCTTTCGACAATCTTCACAATGAATGCAGTTCGGAGAAAAGTGCGCGTGTGTTTGAAAGTGATGGACAAAATCAAGATCTCTTCTCCCGAATGTAGAACTCTGACAACTTGCACTACTTTGAGTCAAAACGTAGTTATGAACATTTTTGACCGGCAAGCGAAGCTGATGCAAAGGAAAAGAGCGGCCCTAGCGGAAGATGTGATGGTGTATGATTATTTGAAAGATGAAGTCGGCTACAGACTTGCCGATCGTGTGTATGACATCAAAAGAAAGTTTGGAAAAGTAAGAAACTCTTGTAAGCTGTTGTTATCTAGTTGGTAAAAGAGGCGGTAACTAACATCATCCTCACTACAATTTTCGCGATTGACTTATCGCACCCCGGCTAGAAAAGTGACACAATCCAAAAAGCACGATTTTTCAGGACAGCGATAAAACAAGACGGCCTTCACTAAAAACTCTACAGCACCTCTCTAAACCTATCAATCGAGCCATTTTTTCTTGTTTATAGAGGATAACTTCTTTAGAATGGAAATATGCCATGAAATTCGTTTTTAAATGTTGTTTGGCTTCTCAAATATTGATAGAACAATTTATGTTTGAGTTATGCCACTTTTCGGGGTACACTTTCATGTGCTTTTCGCAGTTGCGACGTCATCCCAACTATGATAAGTGCTAACTTGAAGTTCTTCCTTTGAAGATCTTAGCGTAGTATTTTAGGGATGGGTGTTACGGAAATAGCAACATCGATATTAGAAACAGGTTCATTCTCATTAAATAGGTAGGTAACCTTGTAAATACAAAAAGTGTAGTCATGTAGACAATTTCTTTCTTTCACCAACTTCCAGTTTTTTTTAATAGGCTGGGACTAAATTTATATCACTGAAATCCGTCTGATTGGCGCGCCTACGTCGACAACGAGTATCAATTTTCAAAAAATCTTCTTGTTCAAATAGAGTCTTGACAAAAAGCACACCTGGCTCACTCTTTTCAGCCATCATTACTCTGGTCCAAGAATCATGGGATTTGTCATTGATGTTGTCCAGGTCTCTGTTGTGCTTTATTTTTTTAATATGTTATCTGCATAAACTGCCTTGTCTACTTCTGTCTACATCTCGAGAGTTGCTTCCACAATTCTCTTACTCCTTGAGGACATAATGCAGATTAGTGGCTGAAAATAATAGTAACTAATCGTTAAAACAGTATAAAACGTTTAATTCCGTTGATATCAATTTATCAACATCAAAAAAATGAATGAATTTTCCCATCGTCCATTCTTCAGTCAAACAAAATTTCAATGTTAACTGGAGCTCAGTCATAATGTTAAAAAGTAAGACAAATTGAAAGATATTTGAGATTTTTATTGATGAAACTTTACAAAACTAAACCGAAGTAGGTAATAACTCCTATCATTACCGTTGCATGCAGAATGAGGAATTTCACCGAATTCTGTTTGCATTTTTCCTGAATAGCTAATGGTGTGGGATAGATGAAAATCGGGCTGATTTCGGAAAATAAGTCTCCTGTTATTTTTGGGAGACAATCAAAATTTTTAATTTCAAAACTAACCGGGAAAACAGACGTGCAGTCGGAACGCTCGCTGATTGGGCTGTTCGGATCGCCGTCTCCTCCCAGTGTTGCCCATTGGGACGACGAAATCGTGTTTTCTAAGAGAAAAGTTATCAAACAAAAACAGAGGAAACCTAATTTTCCCCATCTCGCTTTTCTATTTTTTTCTTCAGTTTTTCGATTTCGAACTTTACTGTTTCATGAAATTTTGCATCTGGGGACTATGGATTTCTCGATCTCAGCGCTTCAAGCGGCCATAAATGAACTATTCCAGCATGACGTCATTTTCCCGGTTTTTTTAAACATTCGTATTTTCTACACTGTTTCGTTTATTCGTAAATTAGGAAGTTCGGGCTGAAAGTTTGCCTTAGGAGGTTTTTAGAGGTGCTGAATCCGATTTTGGGGTCAAGAATAGGAAATTCCGACATGGTGAAATTCCTCATTGCGGCAGGAAAGGTGACATAAATCAAAAGTTAAAGGTAGAAAATAGGCCTAAGTCTAAATAAATTAATGCTCTTTCCAGCGGTACCATCAAATTGTAATTATCTCAGCAAATTAAAGGAGTTATTACCTATTTAATGATAAGGTCAAAATCACGGGGAAAAAAAATGCTTGCATACGAGTCTGCAACACATTGGGACATTTTCATGTCAACCACTACACAACAAGTTTGTTGACAACACTACGCATCAAAGTTTTCGTGACGATTTTTCAGTTCATGTGCCAAAGCAAAATATAAGGTTGTTGATTGTTCTCTACGCAACACAGTGAGTCTACATACCAAATCTCAACTACCTACCAACAGTTAATAGGAGAGGTAGGTACTACGAAAAAGTGTAGATATATTATGTTACAAATTGACACAATTATTAATATTAAGAGGTAGGTACCTAATTTCAATAAAATAGACGATTCCGGATTAATTATCTTCTACACTCACGATCATTAGTTTGTAAACAAAATATGAGAACAGTTATGCCCATAGCTCCGCTATTCGTATAGTCAATATGTTATGGAGAACATGAAAATGTTCGTTAAATCGAGAGCTTTCCAACGAGTGGTGAACGATTTTTGTGGGTTAAAAAGTGTAGAAAAGGAACAAACATAACAACGGGGTCGTTGTAAGCGGAAATCGTTATAAAGGCACTGTAACACAATTTCGTTACGCAATTTCGTGACAGTTTTTTGTGCTATGTGCCAGGGCAAAGACATGAAAATGTCAAAATCAATTTTTTTTTTTCAAGAAAAGCGTTACAACTTGAAAAGTGTCACTTTTCTAGACTGATTATTAGAAACAAACACTTACGCCAGTGTTGCAGTTGGAGTTATGACGGTATTCCTCTCCACACGAAGTCTGATGATGCTGTTCCAGACGGAAGATGGATGAAAGAGTGTCACATGAAAAGAGACACTAACGCTTTTCTGCGGCCAGCATTTGAATCTCACATGAGACGCTTTTTCAGACGAAGCTGGGAAGTCTGGACATTATTATCGTGGTCCTAACTCAAAACCGGCCAATTTTGGATTGTGTCGCTTTTCCAGCTGGGGTGCGTTATGTTGCCTTGGTTATCAGGGCACCTTGAGTGGTGGAAGGGAAAGTATAATATACTTTCCCTTCCACCACTCAAGGTGCCCTAATAACCATTTTATATTATAAAATTCTATACCTTAAAGGACGAAGGCGCTATGTCCTAAAACGGCGTTTTGAGAAGAATGCAAAAGAAGTTTTCACCAGTGAAGAATTCCTAACATAATGGCTCATTACACTTAACTCTTTAATTTCTTCGAGGAATTTTCAAGCTATCTTCAAGAAGTCAATAGTTTTGTTGAATTTGAGTTTTTCTGACATTTTTAAAAACAATAAAAAATGTGGACATAGCGCCTTTGTGCTTCAAGGTATCGAAACAAGAAAGATTCAAATGTTTTAAAGAGTAAAAAGGAGTTTAGCTGCTCTGAAACAACAATCATTCTGGAATTCAAGTGCAAATATTATTCTCAAGTCGTGGGAAGAGAAAGAGCAGTTTTTTCGAAACCAAGATGCTGGAAGGGCACGCTGAATTCATGGTAGGGTGGAGTGGGGTAAATGTGGAAATGGGGCAAATGCGGAAATGGTTTTGAAAATGGCGCCATTTGAGCGCCTTGCCTCAGAAACCTTCTCAAGGGAAAATTATTCACTCAAGAAAGAGTCATTTGAAAGATAAAGTGCAAACCAGTTGGCGCAGAAAAGTTCATTTTGGTCATAAAAAAGTGGAGGAAAAAAATTAAATATAGCGTTCTGTTCGTATTGAAATGGGCTTTGTTTGCATTTACCCCTTTAATGCAACTAAATGTTTTTATGGGATTCGCAGGCCGTTTCCGCATTAATGGGGCAAATGCGGAAGTCGGTCGGAATTTTAAAAAACACAGTTTGGACCATTAGAAGTAAATCTTTTGTACAATTCGAAGAGTGCATCGTAATCTACGTAAAATAAGCTACTCATTTAAAAAAAAAGTGAAAATAGCGTTATCAAAGGAAAGTTACTGAGGATCAAAGTTGAACTATTGACATTTTGGGTCGCAATTGCCCCACTCCACCCTAGCAATTATTGTGAGAACCAGTTCTCATTGATCATAGATTTTGTTGGGGAATCAATATGCTTTTTTTCAATATTATGTTAGAACTAAGTAGTCATAATTTGCAGGTCGTCGATCTTGGATGTGGTCGGGAGGAGTAGCCAAGAATATTACGGCAGACTGCGTGGAGACACTCATAATGACGGACATGTCGGAAGATCTCTTGCACCAGGCAGCACCACCTGAAGAAGGAGTCAATGTGAGTTGGAAGTACTAAGCTGCGTATAAATGGAATATTTATTTATTAACGGGGACCTACAGGGGGTCCAGTGACCTGGAATACTCAGGTAATTTTAATCTACTGCAATCTCAGAGGATTTCCTCTTCTTTCCTGTTATGTCGGCGTGTGAAGGCGATGGTCTTCACGTCGGCTTATCGATTTCTATTGGTCCCTACTCAACGAAGGTGAAGGATGGGACAGCACTTTCTGCCCGGCGCGGTTTACCGCCTACCACATGCAGGAGTTCTTAAGGATTTCAACTCAGCTGCGTACCTCGGCGCGATTGCTCGCCAACCGGAGGGAGGCAGTAGGTACATTTACCTAGTCCTAGTTGGGGGCAGACAACTTCCTAGGAGAAATGGGAGCAGAGGCCAGCGATGTACTTACTGAGACCTCCGAGGAACTTTGGGCGAGGTAGAGCGAGAAATAATCAAGTCGAGTTTTAGAAGACGAATGCATGAAGGGGGAGCCCTGAGTCCTCCTTTTATATTACTTTAACCCTTCAGTTGTCGCGGCTCTTTTACGGGTCATAATTGTCGCGGCGATCTGACAGATCAAATTCGTGGAAACTCAAAATTTTGTTCAAATTTCAGTTTACCAACTGAAATTAAGTGCATATAAGTTTTCGTGATTTTAGAGTCAGAAAGTAGCAGAAAACAATCCAAGAAATTAATTTTTGGCTAATTTTTAGTGTAAACCTAGAGGAACCAGGACCTTTCTCTTGATAATTTCCATTTTTTCCTTATTTAGCGATTTTATTTTGGTACTCTAATAACATAACTAGATATACCACGATGGTTTCACTATAAAATTAGAATCGAATAGCAATTACATAAACATTTTGTATGTGCGCCACAGAGCGCCTCTCGGAGCAAGTGCGCCACAGAGCGCCTCTCAGAGCAAGTGCGCCACAGAGCGCCTCTCAGAGCAAGTGCGCCACAGAGCGCCTCTCAGAGCAAGTGCGCCACAGAGCGCCTCTCAGAGCAAGTGCGCCACAGAGCCCCTCTCAGAGCAAGTGTGCCACAGAGCCCCTCTCAGAGCAAGTGCGCCACAGAGCCCCTCTCAGAGCAAGTGCGCCACAGAGCCCCTCTCAGAGCAAGTGCGCCACAGAGCCCCTCTCAGAGCAAGTGCGCCACAGAGTGCCACTGACAAAAGTCACAACCCCCCCCCCCCTCCCCACCTTCGCCCATCAGGAAGCTACTGGGAAGGACAACTCAGGACCGCCAACCTTCTCTGTGGAGGAACAAAAATACCTCTCGCCCGATCTGTCAAATGCGACTAATACAGGGTTAACAAGGTAAGGGGAGAGTGGAGGAGGTGACGTCAAGTGACGTGTTTGTCCCCCGTACCTCACCTTACCTACCTGGCACGATGAGTCACTCAGGGTTTTCCCTTGTGTCCTTTATTGGAGAACTAACAGGTTTGAGTATATGAGTCATTACATTTCCAAAAAAAATCTGGAATAGCCTGAGCGCCGAAATTTTTGTGGGAAATTCAGGCAGTCTGCCGGGAGAAAAGTTTGAGTACGGTAGTATTTTTCGATTATAAATGTTCCAAAATGTAGAACATTTTCTCAGCCAGTAGTATTTAAACTATTTATTGTTATCATAATGTATAATGCCTTGTTATTGCTTCATTTTTATCTCGAAAATTTGCTAATAATGTTCATAAGAGCACACCTGCAGCTAACGAATGCTAACCTGCATACAAAATATACCCTCCAAATAAAATTTCATCCGTGTTTCAAGTTTTAAACCTTCCTGAACAATTTTGGTCCCGTATCTGTCTGTCATGAAATCCTTGTAACGGGCAAAACTATATGAAGTTATTATCCGATTTCTTTGGAACAGACACAATTTCTACATTTTTCAATCGAATTTGATGAAATTTTCAGGAATTTGGTTTGGCGTGTTTCCCTGTGAAAATCATTGTCCCTGAATTGACTATGATTGCCTCTGCGCATGCGCAAACGTAAAAACCTTATAACAATCATAACTTCTACATTTTCCACCTGATTTCGAAGAAGTTTTCAGGAATTGTGCGCGTTAATATGTGAATGGATCTCTAAGAGGGAAGTGCAAGGTACTTTTGTAGTTTTGAGTCGTATCATCGTTTTATCCAATCAGTTTATTGATACGAGAAAGCTATGTGCCACACCCTTTTGCTAGACGTTTTCTAGTGTTTTTTCATTTCAAATGTCTTTGAAAACCTCAATTTTGAGAAATTATGATCACATTTTTTATGATGATCATTTTTTTTAAATATAAATATATTCAAGTTTATTTTGTATTTTGGAAAAAGACGAATGTTGACCCTGGAAAGCTCAGGGAATTTTTTTTCTCGGGAAATCGCTGGACACCCTGTACATAGCTTTGGGCATTAAAATTCCACGGATCGAGGTCTATGAAAAAGTAGAGTTTTGTCAAGTGAAACGTTTCAAAACAGAGTTGTAAAGTAATGATTACTTTGAGTAATGATTACTTTTCAAAATTACTTTTCTTATTAGCAATGAAATGAGTGAAGTGATTATGATTATGTACACATACATTTTAATCCAAAGTAATTGCCATTACCATTACCCATTCCTGTAATGGGAATGGAATTTTCAATTACTTTTTCCAACTCCTTGTAATGGTAGGTATGGTTTTTCCAATGGGGTATTCGGTGGGTCGGAAATTCAGGTTGTTGACCTCAAATTTGGATTCAGCACCCTTGAAAACCTATATACTCCAACTTTAAGCACAATGATACTATAACATGTGGTAGAAAAATTAATTAAAGAGATCACACGTTGAAAAAAGGCGGGCCGCAATGAACGCACACACACTACTCCGCGCGCGTGTGTGCATAGTATTTTGTAGTATCCAAGAGGTCCTCCAAGGGTTTCTGTGCATGGATACTTTTTTTCAAAGACAGTTGGCTAGCTACGTCACGATTGGCTAGCTACGTCACACCATTCAAATCTTCAACTTTCCTTAGCTTCTCTGATTTTTTAAAAACATTTTCTCGACGAACAGACCAGATTACTGTCATTCCTGAGCCATACTCTTTTGAAATATTTTTTTTTTTTAATTGACTGAAATACCCCATTCCCCATTACTCGTAGTTGGAAAAGTAATGGGTCCTTCCAATTACCCATTACAGGAAGAGTAATGGGTAACGGGACCCAATCCCCATTAACCACCATTCAATCAGTAAGTTGACCATCCTCCAATTCATAGGGGAGACCACCCTCCCGAATCATGGGGGGAACGTCCACCATCCAATTCGTTGGGGACCATCCTTCAATTCCCCGATGAATTCCCCTATGAGTTGGGAGGGTGGTCCCCAAGGAACTTGGGAATGGTCCCCCTTGAATTTTAGGATGGTCCCCAACGAAATGGATGGTGGGATGGCTCCCTATGAATTAGTAGGGTGGTCCCAAGGAATTTGGGAATTCGACATGGTGAAATTCCTCATTCATAGGGGACCATTCCCAAATTCCTTGGGGACCACCCTTCCGAATCATAGGGAACCGTCCCCAACATTTAATTCGTTGAGGACCATCCTACAATTCATAGGAGACCGTCCCAAATTCCTTGGGGACTAACCTCCCATTCATAAGGGACCATCCCACCATCCTAATCGTTGGGGACCATCCTTCAAATCAAAGGGGGACCATCCTCCAATTCCCCGATGAATTCCCCTATGAGTTGGGAGGGTCCCCTATGAATTGGAGGATGGTCAACTTACTGATTGAATGGTGGTAATGGGGAATGGGTTCCCATTACCCATTACTCTTCCTAGAATGGGTAATTGGAAGGACCCATTTCTTTTTCAACTATGAGTAATGGGGAATTGGAAAAAGTAATTGAAAATTCCATTCCCATTACAGGAATGGGTAATGGTAATTACTTTGTTCCTAAAGTAATTGGAATTGGTACCTAATGGGTATAATTCCTATTTTAACAGCTCTGTTTCAAAATATCCGATGTATCACGCTGTCTAAGGTTTCAAAATATTCAATGCATTCTACTTGTGTGTTGATTAGGTTGAAAGACTTGTGGTTGACGAAGAAAAACTGCCATTCGAAGAGAACTCGATTGATCTAGTTATCTCAAGCCTCTCCCTTCATTGGGTCAACAATCTCCCGTCAACGTTCATGCAGGTCGCTAGAAGTTTGAAAAACGACGGTGCCTTCATGGGGTGTGTTTTCGGCGGCGATACCTTATTCGAATTGAGGTACGTACTGATATGAAGTTGGTTGGTCAATTCTCTCCACAGTAAATCTATTTTTGTACTGGATATCCCATAAAACATTGCCTCGAGTACGTGTTTACTCTTCGGGCTTTGCTCAAACCGACGTGGAGAAGAGTGCAGATGCCGAACGTTTCGAGAAGCTGGAGTGAAGTTGGGCATTATGTGTGCCGCTATCTAACTGATAGAAATTATATTGTTGTTAAAAATCATTAATTGCAACTGAAAATTTTAATACAATCCATCCTGCAATATTACGAGACTTAATAATGAGACTCCTTGAGGGACAAAAACCTAGCCCGTGTTGTATAGGGCTTACAGGTCGATTGGCTGGCGGGGGCCTGGTAAGTAAAAAAATTGAATTTTACAGGAGAGCATTTTAAAGTTTCAAATTTTATTCCTAATTCAGGAATCCACAATAATTGATATTAACTCTGTCAATGATAGCTCTAACTGCCCCTCAAATTACATCTTAATGGTAAATTCAATAGTTTTTAAAAATTGTCGAGTTACCTGGTTACGTGCAGTATAATTTCCATACTTACTTGGTTACGAACAACCAAATTTTCAGACTTACCTGCTCACCCACCTTGAGAAAACCTAATTGCCTGGTTAAGCGCAATCTACTACACTGGGAAAAAGTAGATAAACTCAGTTACCGGTCTGTTCTCGAAACAGAAATGAGAGTTAAGCGAATAATCACTAACGCCCCCAGCCAATAGGAAGCATGGTAGACTTACGCTGATACTCGCAAACGAAAGCTGACCCAAAATAACCCCTGCAGTGAAGATATCTCGAGTTTCACCAAACAACGAATTACCTGGTTTTCCCCCATCGCCAGCCGATTCCTCAACTAATTTAGGTGAGAAAATGTCTGTTAGCTTTTAGAATGGAACAGGCATTTAGCCTTGGATTAACTACGTCAAAAGTATGCGAGGGGGGGGGGGGGGATTATTCTCCACCCCATCTCTACTCCGCCGAAAAGCGCGGCAAAAGCATGTTCCATATTTCCTGAATTTTAGCCAAAGGCTCTAAGCAGTAAGGCGAGTTTTGTTTCAACACGATTTTTATTGTGTTTTTTGACTTTATGTCACTAAAATTACCATAATTACCTTAATTTTCCATAAAAATGTAGGAATAAGGACACCGTTGGAAAGGGCGTCAAATTCCCCATCTTTCTAGTGCCTACAAAAACCCATTTGTGAGTCCTGATGAGTAAAAAATCAACTCGTAAAGTAGTTTTTATCAAATTGGCTGTTTCGAGCATCAGCTCAAAAATATCAGAATACCTATTTGAATAATATTCAAAATCTATATACATTAAACGCCAACCGTACGTATGTACGTATGCTCGGAGGGGTTGTGGGAGTGGGGAGAGTCGGTGGAATTGGAGACGGGAGGAGTTGGGGGCGGGAGGAGCTAGAGGGGTTGGTGGCGGAGTTTGGGGCAGGAGGGGTCGGAGGAATTGTTTTTGCCTGCTTTTAGTAGGCTTTTCAACTAGTATCAAATATATAAATGTATTATATTTATATATTTGATATTTGAATGATGTCAGAACTAACTGTCCCTGTAGATTCTACAGGGACATTTAGTTCTTTGGGTTTTCCCAAGCATTTTCCCCTCCATTCACCATGATCCCCCTCTTGCCATGTTCCAACAGAACTTTGGAGGTGGATGTTCTTTCTAGCTTCACTTCGATTTTATTGTTCAATCACACAGTCCACTGCATTCTCATACATTTTCTATCGAATTTCGGGGAGAAATTTGTGTTTAAACGCGGTTCGTGTCTGTCTGTCACACAGATCTGAGTAGAGATGGGCAAAACGGTTCACCAAGAAGAACGGCTCTGAGCGCTCCGCTCATTCAAAGATCCGGATCTTTTCGACGGATCAGTGGCTCTTTTTGGCTCTTTTGAGCTCGTATTTATTGTAGAGATGAAAATACGGTGAAAAACGCTGCAAATTGTTACACAACGGTTTATTTTAGTTCTGCCCGGAAATGTTTATTCGATTATTGGATTCTACACTACCTTGAATCCTAAGCCATGAAATTTTGAGGGCGAGAGGGAATAATTTCTCTGTTGCTCGATTCCAATGGTTCATTATTGAAAATAATAACCCAACAAGCGCCGTTGTTCAATAAAGATGCTCAACAAATCCTTCAAAATCAACGAAAATTAATAAATGAACACGATTAAAGCAATGAATAAGTAAGACTTGAAAATACAGTTTTTTGGTAAAATATTTATTTATATGAAATCTGCATTTTTTATGCCTCTAATGACAACCACAATTTAAAAAAAAAATTTCTTAGTAGGTATAACATTTTTATAATATAACAATTTGATGTTATAATATAACATCAATATAATCAATATATTATAAACATCAAACGATATTATCGTGTTATTCAACAAAGAAAATTAAGGTAACCAAGGTGAAAGAGAATAAACGAACCAATAAGTACGTAAGCTTCAATATTGATAATATTGGTAAGATAAGGCTGTGCTTTTGCTTGCCTTTTGAACTTGTATCAGAAAGCTCCTCACAAAAAATCATGATGTAAAAATCAAACAGGGAGAAAAAACAACGGAAAGAATCAGAAAGTGGGTCACAGAAAACACATGAAAAATACGGTAAAGTTTACGACCGAAAATACAATAATGCATGTGGTGGTACGATACAATTCCGCAAAATTGTATTGTTTGATCGACTTATATCGTATTTTCCCTCGGAATTATCGTACGGGTTGGCAACAGTGAGCTGACGAAAAGGAGGTCCTAATTTTCCCGAACACTGCCGATCTCAAAACAACCGAAGAACGAAGAGCCGCCGTTCTCAAAAGGACCGAAGATCGAAGAGCCGCCGTTCATTTATTTTACTGGATCTCAAGAGATCCAAAGATCGAAGAACCGCGATTCATTTGTCATTTTTACTGATCCGCAGTTCACTCGCTCTTTTGAAGAACCGATCTTCACCGAACACTACCAGCAGTGAGCTCAAAAGATCCGAAGAGCCGCGGTTCTTTTTTACTGACCCGTGGTTCACTCGCTCTTCTGAAAGACCCGGCTCAAAGAGCCGGATCTAGGGGTGTGTCGGTCCAGGTATTTCCCTGGAACGGTTCCAACGGTTACGGTGACAAAGATGTAACCGTTCCAAATTACCGGTACAGTTCCATTACCGATACAGGCGATCAAATCCCACTCACATGGCATGGATGAAGCAGGCAGTCAAATCCCTATCGTCCTTCTTCCATGCTTATGATCTCAACTTGCAATACAATAGCATCATTTCCTTGACAATTCGCTAAAAGGAAGGAATTGAACAAGTGTTACAAAAGAGTAGTGTATGACAATCGACCCGATGTAAATTATGTCAGCTTTATTGGGATTTGGGTCCAACAACAAATCCTCCTCTTTCACCAAATTTTCGAAAAATTTATTTTCTTCATCAGGGTCAGAGGATGAGTTTAGGTTTGAACATCAAACTAAATAAACAAACTAAATTCAACAAACTAAATTCCCGACCGTGGTTTGATGTTCAAACCTAACTCATCCTCTGACCCTGATGAAGAAAATAAATTTTTCGAAAATTTGGTGAAAGAGGAGGATTTGTTGTTGGACCCAAATCCCAATAAAGCTGACATAATTACAAAAGAGGCAATTTATTATAAATAATAGTTACCAAACAATTCAAGGAAAGAATTATGACGTTGCAGTTTAAGAACTTAACATGGCAATAATAAATTAATAACACTGGAGACAACTTCCATGCTAACCAGTCCAGAAGATAACTTCCCGCTCAAGAGCCATTTCATGATTCCATGTACCATTCTCAGTCCTTGGAAGTAGTAAGGGCGCTTCCAGGTACAACATGGAACAGAAGTGAGAACAAGATCCATGCTTACTGGTCCAAAACCCATCCCAGTCCAGAGCCATTGAACCATTCTCCATGATATCTTATTGGTCCGGTTCCATCCTTACCGGTCCAGTTCCATCCTTACCGGTCCGAATTATCTCTTCCCGGTCCAGAGTCATTTCAAGATATCTTATCAGTCCGTGGAACTGGACCGGTAAGGGTCGAGTTTTTGTCACTGCGTGGAACCGTTCCAACCTGATACACGGTTCCAAAGTCCCGGTACAGCTGTGCCGACACACCTCTATCTGAGTGTTCGCAAATCTTTGTAACGCGTGCGGTTATCAAGACGAAGTTGTTGTCCGATTTCCGATGGTCCCCTGCGACAATCCTCGGCCCCGTATTTGTAACTCAACTATTCAGGCTATGCAAGCCAGTTCGATCTTACTAATTCTGTGAGATTCGCATGATAAATAATCGTATTTACACTTTCTCGCCACATAAAGTGGTTCTGCGTACCCTCTACAAGCAGTTTGGATGTCCATTGGCCAATCAGATTGCAGAATATCATGTTGCCAACTACTCACATCACTCATCTCTTGTTCTCCAGTGCTTGCGGGTTTGTCTCTTGAGCTCATTCAAATGATGGGTCCTTCCTCATTTCGGTTTATTATTTTCAATAATGAACCTTTAGAATCGACCAAGAAAAACATTTTACCCCCTCAAAATTTGATGGTTTGCGTTTTAAGGTATGTACGTAGAATCCAAAAATCGAAAAAAATTGGTCGTCCGTCCGCCGTACGCGGCACTTTTGCCACTTAGCATTGACCGATTTTGATGAAATTTGGTATGTAGGCTCCATTTGGGGTCTAGTTGTGCCCCGAAGCTTTTGGTTGATGTAGGTTGAAATTTTGAAAACGCCCTAACTCGAAAAATGTTGATATGAAGGTATTTGCTCCCTTCTTCGTTCCTCCTTGAGGGTTGCACTGACGATAAATCAGAAACACTAGTGTGAATCGCAAAAGAGGCCTAATCTCCGTTCAAATTTTAGCTGACCGAAATGCGATCGATGTTTTTCATGTTGGATGGTGGTAACAATGGCAAAGCCGTGTTCTTTGCCGAGAGTGATCTATATAGAAGAATAACAAACCTTTGTGTAATAATTTGCAGCGTTTTCACAGTGAAAACCTCTCGTAATATCGCAAATTTTAATTCGAAATGAGGGCTCCAAAAATATTATGTATCTAG
Organism: Apolygus lucorum; assembly: GCA_009739505.2. NCBI lineage: Eukaryota > Metazoa > Arthropoda > Insecta > Hemiptera > Miridae > Apolygus > Apolygus lucorum. The sequence continues at coordinate 35,910,029 of CM019176.2, forward strand.
GCAGGTGCTCTCATATGTCAGGCCCGCCGCAAATTGAACCCAGCACACGCACAGCCCACGTCCGACCCACGCGTGGGTAGGAATGTGAAACACAGTTTTGCATTAGGTACCGCATATTGAACCCAGGCCACGGCTAACCCACTCAGTTGCTCTCCACGCGTGGGTCCGTTTGTATGTGCTGCACAGTTTTTGTGGGTGCGTTGTTTCCTATCCTATTTATCAATAAAATATTTACCCCCACCACCCCCCTCTAGAAAATACTGCTAACTTTTTCTTCGCTGCTGATTGGTTTTTGGGCGTTGCATTCACCTCCCGTGACGTCACTTTTTATTAGTTCATGAATTTCGCCAAACTGTTCCCGGGTAAGCCGAAAACTTTCCTTAAAAACATTGTCAGGAACTTCCGAAAACACTTTAAATTCACCACCAGTACTTCTCCCAGCTAAATAGGTATTTCTTTTACTTTTTTTTCGTTTAATTGAAGAATACTAAGTAATGACTTCCTCAGTCTCTGACACTGAATTGAGATCCAGGAGGAGCTCAATCAGCAAGTTGGGGAACGTCTCGAAACGTGGTTGTGGCACACGACTGGGTTCAATATGCGGTACCCGACCCAGCCAATGGTCGTGGGTTGGGGATGGGGTCGGAGTGGGCTGTGCGTGTGCTGGGTTCAATTTGCGGTAGGCCTCATGAGCACAACATATCGAATCCCGTTAAAATACGCTGTTAATAAATCTCTTACTTATCCATAAAAGTAACTAGAAAATTGAACTACCCAGATTGAAGACTAGTGAAAACATAATTTCCTACAATTTGCACAAACAGGTCTTCTCTTCAGCTTGCCGAAGTCGAGCGCCTGGGAGGGCTTTTTGGTCACGTTTCCCCGTTCACCGAAGTTCGTGACATCGGTGGCCTGCTGAACCAGGCGGGTTTCACTCTGTTGACCATCGATGCTGATGAAATCGTCGTGAACTATCCATCCATATTCGAGCTGATGTGGGACCTTAAAGGTTGGTAAACGTTATTTACTAAAGTAAGTTCTAAATTATATTTATTGAACATTCTCTGAGAATAACGTATCAAGCTCTTACCTACTTGTTTGATGGGATACCCCGCTGCAATTCAGCAAAGTTGCCTAGTAAATTAATAATGGGGAATTCGCCTCACATTAAAAAATAATTCGAAAGAGGGTTCACTGATATAGAAGAAAACCATTTAAGGAAGATGGAAATTTAAAACGTAGCGGCAATCGGTATGGGGGCAGCCATGTTGTTACACATCCACCTTCCTAACCAATCTGATTCCATTGCTCGGTGATCTCATTCCTTTCTCTCTGGGGTTATCCGTGGGAAGGTCATGTACACCAACTATAAACGTGAGACAGTGTTCATTGAAGAGTATTCAGTCGTGGTTAAAGTAAAGCTCAAGTGAAAACTCATGGGGAGGAAGAAAAAACAGTGTTTTATGAAGGGATCTGAGTTATATTTTAATGATGAGAGAAAGTATTTGTCGGTGTGTCACTCATATACCACCGAGATCGAAGACAGAAATCGACCTTCAACACGCAGTTTTATTGTTGTGAAGCCATTTCAATGTAAGTTTTTGACTTACAGTTATAATTCCTATTGCTTACATTATTGAACTTAGGTATGTATCAACCAGTTCAGTTGACACTTTTTTGAGTGAAGAGGAAAGTGGTGGAGTAGCCGCTAGCCCTCAGCCTACCTCGATTTTCGCGGGTTTTTTTGACAGAGGCTTCACTTGTTCAGGCAGTGTTTTCTCCTACAGTGATTTTTTCCCTTGGGTATTCCTGGTGTTAAACGTTATTCTAGGGCCCTATTATAGGATTTCACTTGAAACTCCAGATTCTATAATTGAGGCAAATTCCCCATTGTTATGAGACTTTAAAGTTAACGTGGGTTTATGACACAAAATGTGTGAAGTTTCTAGCAGGAATCTACTCTGATCCTTAAAACGTGTAACACTGGTTGTTAAAAATCTCTTTATAGGAGCAATGGGGATCACAAAATTAATGGAATGAAAGATATGATTAGATTGCTCGTTACATTTTATCTTTAAGGTTTTCTATGGGGATGGCAAATAATATCAAAGGAGGGCTCCCGACCCGGATTATTTTGGTATTTCGAGTTCTTTTGCTGTCCAACAACGGAGCGATTGCTGGGAACGCGAATTCAAAATCATCTTTACCACTCATGAAATGGTGGCGATTGACGATTCGTAAAAATATTCAAATAGTGCCGTCGGGCCTCCAAATACGTAGATATTCGAGTTATCAAATACACAAACTTGTGGTCAAATGCAGGTGCGACTCCGACAAGGGAACCACCAACAACTAACGGTCAATTGGCGTCAGTCAGTCGCTAACCCTTCTCCACCTCCTCGAGGTCGTATCAGAAAATTGGTACTTGGATAGGAGAAGGAGAAGGCTATAAATACCCTTGTCGGTGCCCCACCAAGCATCCATCCATCTACAAAATCTAACAAGCGAATTATTCTCTACCTCCTCAGCACCTCTCAACTCAAACTAGAAAAAACTTATCAATAAACTAGGTGTCCTGATTTCCTCAAAGACCAAAAGTCTTTTGCCCTCCCTTCGTTAACCCGGTTTTTAACCCTAATTGGACCATGGTGTCACTAGTGTTACCGAAAACATCTTGAAAATTCCACAGCTGTCCCAAGGTGTCACCAGATTAACTAGATTTAAATTGCAATGGGGTATTTCAGTCAATTTTTTAAATTTTTTTTTTTAAAAAGAGTATGGCTCAGGAATAACGGTAATTGGGTCTGTTTGTCGAGAAAATGTTTTTAAAAAATCAGAGAAGCTAAAGAAAGTTGAAGATTTGAATGGTGTGACGTAGCTAGCCAACTGTCTTTGAAAAAAGTATCCATGCACAGAAACCCTTGGAGGACCTCTTGGATACTACAAAATACTACTCACACACGCGCGGCGTAGTCCTTGCCTAGTGTGTGTGCATTTATAGCGGCCCGCCTTTTTCAAACGTGTGATCTCTTTAATTAATTTTTCTACCACATGTTATAATATCATTGTGCTTAAAGTTGTAGTATATAGGTTTTCAAGGGTGCTGAATCCAAATTTGAGGTCAAAAAACCTGAATTTCCGACCCACCCGAAATACCCCATTTCAAAAGTAATGGACAAAGCTGAATTTTTTTTAACCATGTTAATTTGTAAGTTATTGAAAGTGAAATGACAACAATTTTGAAAATTTGTTCTTCGATTTCTTTGGAAATTTTTGTCATAAATCTATTTGAAACTTCCAACAGCTCACAAAAAATTCTGCTGTCCATTAAATATAAAATTGTAATTTAATTGTAGTCACCCCGGTGACCCTTTGGGGCAGCTGTGGAGTTCCTGTGATGTTTTGGTGACACTAGTGATACCACGGTCCAATTAGGGTTCAAGACCAGAAACCATAAAATTTATTGAACCAGCTTGTTCATATTTAATATGAACAAGCTGGTTTCTACACTTACCAGAACTAAACTCGATCTTCAATCAGTAAATTCATTAACTTCACAAGATGGTTTCTATACAAACCGGAACCGATATCATCAAGTTATCCTTTTATCAAATACACCTTCTGACAATTCAAACTAGTCAAAATTAACTTTAGTTAGTCAGATGAACAAACTATCATTCAATTGAGGGGTTTCCTTCAAGAACAAGATAAGTCCAAAGTTTTGAAAAAACCCGGTTAAGGCGCCATTTTGTTCCTGAATGTGTGCGATATCTAGTAACAAGTTCATTTCGGCAAGAACCAAACAGGTCCAAGTCTACGGGAGGCTTCAAAATGTGCGCATTTAGCAGGAGAATTCTAGTCCTCTCTATTTCAGCAAGAACGAAATAAGTCCGCGCGCGCGTGGCAACACTGCGCCTGAAGGTCAGGGCGTCGCATTCCCAGCTGTTTGTATCCCATTCTTATTTTTGTTTTCGTCTTTGCCGGTAACCTTTTTTCCCTAATAAAGGTTTTTGATGAAACGACTGCTTGTCTACTTATCTATTCATTCATTTTCCAAATCCTTAAGATAGTAGGAACTATTATTTTCTCCTTGATGTTACTGATGGTGAAACAAAGAAAACATGGAAATTGAACCAGCAACATAGGCATCTAAAAAAACATTTTAAATGTTCTAGTTGTCAGTTTTTAAACACAGTTCGGAAATAGCTTCATTATTATTATAAAAACAGAAAATTTGATTACCGTCATAAACATGCAAAACGTGTTCACGTCATAAACATGCAGTACTTGGGCTTCAATGAAAATTCAGCAAGAACCAAACAAGTCACGTTTTGCAACAGGAGGGGGAAAATTCAGGAAAGGCCTTTCACAAAATTCAGCAGGTTTAGAATTTTCGATTTCGGACTTATCTTGTTCTTGTAGGAAACCCCTCAATTGTTTATTCCAAATTCACAGTTAGAACAAAACAACGAGTGCTTACCAGCACGTTTGGCATTTATTTTTCTCACACCCACCATTAATGTTCTAGGAATGGCAGAAAACAACTGCGCCTGGACGAGGAGCCCTAGAATTCAGAAGGAAGTGATGATGGCCGCCGGGGCGATCTACCAGGAAATGTACGGAGAAGAGGGGAAAATTCCAGCGACCTTCCAGATCCTCTACTTCCTCGGATGGAAACCGGACCCGTCCCAACCGCAGCCAGCTCCTCGCGGGTCGGCAACGCATTCGTTGACTGACCTCGAAAAAGCCATAAAGGAAGCGTCCAAAAAGAAATGAACTGTCGATCGGTAGTGTAAATGATAAGATACTTAGATTTAATCAGTTTTGTGATCGACTAGGTAACGTCCTTTCGTATGGACGATTTTTTACTCGTGAGAGTTCTCATCTGGTTCATGATTAGCTAGTCATGTTCCTACCTACTCAACTCCTAGTCAAAAATTATACTTCCTTCGGATCATATTGTTGTACAACCTAGAAACCAAGCTTTCGTATTGAGTTCAATTGGTCAATGTTACGAGCGGTTTACCTGATCAATGTTGGAATTACTAATCTAGAGAGTTAGGATTTAAGAGAAAGCCGTCAGAGCTCCATATTGACTAGGATCCAAAATGTTTAGTTCAATGTTCACCCTGTTCTCTATGTTTGTGTGTTCTACCGCTTTTTTTATTCCTCCCGAAAATACCGTTGTGCTTTTGCAGAATATAAGTTTTATTCAAATTTAATACGTGTGGATTATTTCAAATTATGATCCCAAGTATCAATGTATCATCAATGACTGTGTTTAATGATGTGTTTTTGAGAGAATTTATCAAGACAAGATTTTTAGCCAGAGTGGCTCCTGATGGTACCTCGAGCTGCCCTTTTAAACAAGCGATGACGGGGAGACCTCAGTTCTGCCTTGTGAAAGTTCTTTGACCTGTTTGGTTCATCTCGAGTTGAGTAGGAACCTGGAGAGTGTGAGTTGGTTAGTGCCCTCTCCTCATGCTCAACTGCCTTAGAGCCCTGAAGAAATTATATTTTTTCGAAAGCTTGGGATTAGCGGCGTTGTTTGTTTGGGACCCCGTCCCGATAGTTTACAGTTCGTTCTCGAGATTCAAGTCAGAACCTTTACAGATAAGAATGGTTGCCACGGGTGGGTATTGATCTTTCTTCAATGAGAAAAGTTATTTGGCGGCTCAATTTTATACTCGCCGAGACTAGGGATGAGCATCGTTTGAAAACTATCAATAGTCACCATTGAATAAACTATCGAAGTTGACCATTGATTGTTGGGAACCATCAGTATTAAACTATCGATGGTTTTCGATAGTATCGATACTTCTTTAATAAAAAATGAATGATTGCTAGGTAATCAAAATATTGAATAGGAGACTAGGATAGTTCAATTTTTATCTATCTTTGCAATTTGCACGATAAAGATTTCAGTGAAACCACTGCTCAGTTCAGGTCAAACTAAATCAACCATACCTACATGAAAAAAACCAATTTCATTTATGCATTTGAAAATACGCTAAAAAATGGGATTTAACTCTATATCGAAATATCTTACACTTCTGTCATATTCCACCCTCCTGATTTACTAGAACGGTTTGAGATTTGTCCCAACACAGCTCAGTGCACGGTTAAACAGAATGGATTACCTACTTAACGAACAGAGAATGATAACCAAATATTTGAATTTGATACTGATACTGAGTGAAACGATAACGGAAAGATTCGATACTATAAGCTCGGTTCACATGTAGCGCGTAATTTATGGATTACGGACATGCTTTCACATTGACATAATTGATAGTAGTGAAACATTGGCTGAAAACATCGACTTCTAACTATTGAAGGTGAAAACATCGGTTCTCTAGTATGGAGAAAGGTTCAATCGTATCGACTATCGATGCTGATCCCTACCCAAGACGTCTCATAGGAACAAAAGGGTACTCACTTGTCAAGTCTGTGGTACCTAAGAGGAACAGAATGGGGAATTTGCCTCGCAATTTTTAATTTTTTTTTGAAAGATGGTTCACTAATATGGAAGAAAATTGTAGTGTGCTGCTCGAGAACGCATCCAAAAAATTTAGAGAATTTAAGGAAGATGGAAATTGTAAATGTACCGGGAGTCTGAGACATGATGAGTTTCCCCTTATGACAGTAGCGCTACCTCTGAAAGCACCCTTGAAACCATCAGGTTATGTGATCGAACACAAGAGTGCGCCGTGAACTGGCATAAAGAACCCAGACACGAAAGTGACCAAAAGAAGCAATTAAAATTAAAATTGCTCACTCTTTTTTACCATATGATTCTACCTATTAGTTTATCAAGCATTGTTAGTCTTTACCTTCTCCTTTTTTAATTTCTATATTAGTTAGTTTTGATATTTGAATCACATCATTTGAGTGGTCACAAGGGCGCCTACAACTCTATCTGTTGACATTCTCTGACACTATTTGCCGAAACTCCTTTTATGCTTTGCCAGAGCACAGTTTTGCGGGAGGAATCCTGGGGAGTGACGTAATCAGTTTTCCTCGATCTTTGCAGTGTTTTTTGACAGAGGCTTCACTTGTTTAGGCTTTTTCTTATACGGTAATTTTTCCCCTTGGGTATTCCTGGTGTTGAACGTTATTCTAGGGCTCTATTATAGGATTTGACTTAAAATTCTAGAATCTAAAATTGAGACAAATTCCCTATTTTGTCAACAGTAACCCAGCAGAAGACCGACAAATCGTTCTTGGTTTTACAAAAATAAATATTTTTCCTCGTGTTTCTTGTTTTCCAACCATGATTCCTGTTAAGGTTGGGATAATGATTATAGATTTAAATGGATTGGGAGTAGACATTAGACGCCATTTCCCTCGTCTCTGCCAAGGCTTTGCCCAAAACCAATCTTCAGATTCCAGGTGCCGATTGTCGAAGCTACTGTGGCCTTTCTTCTGCATAGATCACTGACATAAATACTCGCTGGAAACTGCATTTCAAATAAAGAAAAATACCGACGTGAATCCATTAGCAAATAGCTGACAACTGATCACAGAACTTGAACCCAAACCAAAAACTTTGATTTGGAGCTGTGTTTTGACCCCCCATTTCTCAGGCAAGGGTCAGTTATTGCTGTTATCCGCGATACTCAATAATCCATTATTTTCGGTATCAAACCTAACCTTCTCAGCTGGTCATGAAGGGGCGCCATTTTGAATCCTAGTTCAGCAAGGTCATTTTGTTTACATACATATACCAAATATTTATTGGTATGCAAACAAAATGATGGAGGTAAATTCATTATTTTCTTCTAATTTATTTATTCTATTCTTTTAAAGGAATTATTCAGCAGCAATTTCAGCGGACAGCTGAAACAGACTCTGAGGGATCTTGACACTAATCAAGAATAGTGACATGTAAGTTCCAACTGTCATGCTGACAAACAAACCAGGCTGACACAAACATTACCTAGTGTCGATTAAAAACTCTACAAATAAGTTTTCAGAATGAAAATTGGAATATTTGTCACATTGAACCAATTTATTACTACTTGGATACCTAGGTATTTACATAGAGACCCAGAGACAAGAGCCTATTTACGTCCTTATCTGACCCTACATTGTGATATAAACCTAGATTTTCCAGAGTCCTTACTGCATTTTTTTGGGTCTCAAATACCTACTAACTACCGATTTAGCTGTGGCTTCCTATCTACTGGTTCATGGTTTGTCCAACAACATATCCCTGGTTAGTTTAGAGAGGTGTTTTGTTTCTACCCTTTACAGACGGGAAGAACAGATCAAACCTACTAAGATAGATACGGGTATACGAACTTATAGACGCAACAACTAAATGCAGGCAACCACAATGATGTTTCCCGGGGAAACAAACTGATGTACTGATGAAAAAGATGACTGTTGTACAAATGAAAGCTAAAGAGAACCTCAACACACGATACAGGAGTCAAACGACAACACAAGTGGAACTAGATAATTTGAAGCTGGTTTTAAAAGTGTCCGTTCATCGAAAATCATGTTTGTCAGGAACGCTGGGAAGCAGCGACGCCAAAAGGCTGATATTCTTCTTTTTTCGGAAAGTTCTCTTGTCTTTCCCCACTGTTTATCACTTTTGGCAAACCAAAAAATTAAATACCGCTTCCGGGACGAGAAGAGCAACTAATAACCGCACAGATTGGCATAATGAAAAACCTTCCATACAATCTTTGTTTACAACTGAGGGGAAATGGCCGCCTTAGAGCTAGAATCGAATAACCGTTCGATTAATGGATACATCGATTCTTTGTGACATCACACTGATAAAAGCAATAGTGGGACGAGCTAGAGATTCTCTGGTTTTTGAGGTCAATCGTTCACTGATGTAAAGAAAGTGCAGTTGGAAAACCTCTGCAGGCATCAGAGTCCCACGTCTCCAAGTACCCTCTTGAGCCGTCTCTTCTGATTATTCTCTATAATAACAATTTTAAGTCTAATTAAAAATTTTTTGTTGGAAACAATTTTTCGAGAGTGTAAAACTGGGCGAAGTACTCATCTTCTCATTGTGGAACAGAAATAATTTCAACAGTAAAAGCTAAACAATCACTTCTCTCTCGGCAATTATAGACAAACAGAAATTTGAATGAAAAAGGTATCATTTATTAAATAAAAAAAACAACGTAGAACTTAATAACATTTATTGATATATGTAAAGTACTTTGCTAGATTACATAGATACACAGATAGCTTTACCAAACCATTTCCCAAACTCAAAAGAACGAGTAGGTACCTCATCGGTACCTACCTATAATTTTACTACACAATCGAAGTTTTCTTCAAACTACAAAGCGAGATTACACCAAATCATGCCTCTCAGTGAAAATGATCACACACTTCTTCTTAGAGAACCATTGAATACCAAGATCGCACCATTACTTCAGTCAACAGTACGGAAGGTCAGATGCAATCTGAACGTTCAAAGGAACTTCGAGTCCGAACAAAACGGGATTTCTCAAACTTGAAGTACGATGGGATCATTCTCGCTGAGTAGACGATAGCGACGGTTGCCATGGTAAAACCTGACGAGCAAACTGTAACCGTTCGATGTGCTTTTAGGTTCACGCAGCTCCTCGTCATCATTATGTAATAACCTCATGAAAATATCCATTTATGAATGGATACAATGGAGCAGTCAAGTTAGCGAATAATTTTGAGTACACAATCGTCAAAAACCAGGTTATAGTTTTCTTCTTCACAGGAAATCAAACCAATTGGGAAGGGGATGAACTAATTACCTACGAAACAACATTATCTAACATAATTAACTAAATTTTAGAAAGATTATATTTAAAATGTTAATTTTTGTGTTGTAGAAAGGGAAACTAATCGGGTCTTAGCACTAGAATTTGATCATTTACAAGCGAGAAATATACAGCCTGTTGAATAATCAATATTCAGCAGATATCAGTATCGATAAGAATGCAATACAGACAACTGAATGTCAAGTGCAGTAAAATTCAAATTTCATGTTTCGAGTACTTGGGAGCCTACTTGGTAGGAAACACCAAGGCATTAAGATAGTGAGTTTACTTTTATTAAGCCAAATCAAGGTTCATCTCAGAATGCTATATTAATAAATGAGAGTTACGTCACAATAATAGCTACTCATGCTAGCCCATAACGTAGTCAAATAGCAAACGAAATGCAGGAGAAGGTAAAATTGAAGGTAATTTGATAATCTACCACAATTTGCGCTGGAATTCGCCAGAAGTACGTTTCCAGTTGTTTTCCAACTGAAAAAAAGAAGAATCTCATTAATTATTCAGTTGCAAACTGCCTCATGGAGGCTGAAGAATAATAATACGCATTGATACTGAAACTAGTGATATGGTGAACTGAGAATGAATATACTCGGCAGCAATGTTTCTGACTCAATTCAATAAATCGTTATTCGTTATACAAAAAAAGTACATGAATGCGTCATTGGTCACATAATATGGTATGGGGAAGGTACAGTAGGTGGTTTGGTGAATTTATTATATCATCTGTTATTGCGGGTGTTGGGCAGCCCGGCCGGACCCGGACCCACCCACCATGGCGGCTCCCGTGGCTGCCTCCTAATATTAGCTAGACAGCCCTAACGTTTTCAAACGTCGCAGAGCGTACCAGGCGAGCCGCCCCCGGACTGACCAGACTACTTACACGTCCCCAACCAGGGGAATGTTCACTTGAATGTGAAAACAATTATTAAACAAACAAGATAACTAACAAACACGGTTATCACTATAACTATCACAGATTAATTAAACCAAACTTCACCTATTACCCTCCCGAATAAATTTATTAAAATAGTAATTATATCTAAAATAAATATAAAAAGTCCTATACAAGCAAGAGTACTTATAACTCAAATTTCTCTGCATTATAAAAGCTTATTACCGTAAAACCGTCAAACTTTACCCCAAGATTTACTCCAAAACATTTCCAAATACAATTTTTCCCACTCGAAATGAGTTAAATTGATTTTTTTAAATAAGTGAATTGACCTTTAGGGCTTCCTTAACATTTTGAGTGGTCGAGCTAATTGATCAGATAATTGTAACCCCCCTATTAAATTGTTTAAATGTTGGAGTGCAGTTACCTACGAGTGCGTCTATCTTTACTCCACTCTGAAAAACTCACGGTTATCGCTACAGAAACGGGCAGTGGTGTAATGATACTAGTCGGGATTGAATTCATTACCCCAGAAATACTTGATAATATAAAGTATTTATAATATTATTATAAAATATATTCTGAAAAATTGAACTTTTTAGTTTGAAAAATACAAGTTACACCTAAGAAAATATAAATTCCAATGATGATTTATTTCAACGATTTGCTTGAAATGCAATATTTCTGGTTAAGAGATCAAAATTTCAGCCTTCCAGTATAGACAGACTTATGTAGGTAATCGAGCAAAACTTTCTACAAGTAAAGAAATATTGAAGGACAATAAACGATAAACGAATGACTTAACAAAATCATAGAAAAAGTCTGTTTCACATTCGATAACATTCAAATGAATTGCAATGGTAAATTTTAAAGTTAACCCACGAGTAAATAATATGGTAAATCACAAATTATGAGACCAAAGCACGTTTATGTTCATATCATTGTTGTAAAGTTTCGGTAGGAGCGCGTACCAAGCTTTTTCTCATTTCTCCTTCCCATCTCTTACTTCTGCAACATGAGATACACTAGAAACCTTACATTCAACTCTGCGACAATTATAAAACTCGAATATTTTTCGAGATTAGATAAGAAAAATATGAGTGAGGCTACCTTTATCCCAACCTTTATAGTGGAGTAAAGATACCCGGTTTTTGGAGTAAAGTTACCATCAAATTTTTGGTAAACAAAAGCATAACTAAAAAAACACTTTTTTGAGAATTTGATTAGTGTATTTTGTTCAAAATAAGATATTGAAAGTGATATGATGAGGGCTTGCCTGGTAAATCCACTCCTAACAACTGATATGGATGAAATTTTGGAGCACGAGAAACAGGACAAAAACAGCTGAACAGGAAACTATGACTGATAACAGCTGATAACATGGATAAAGGCGCCATCGCAAGCCGCATCGATTCTCTGGGATGTGGAGTATAACAAAACACAATAAGCTAACTTTTATCTAAGTTCTACCATGCCTACATCACATTTGAAGATTCTCACTTTTTGGGGTAAAGTTTGACGGTATTGAAAAAAGCTTATATTGTTTAGTAATGCATGCATTCCAGGGGACGTCCCATTGGATAAGCATTAGGTCAATTAATACCAGTTGGTAAGCGAAAAAACTGTTCACTCGATGTAATTTATTTATCACTTTAGGGAAGAAATAGTGACACCCCCCCCCCCCTTATAAACCATAACACTTCTAGCGGCATGGGAGCCTCGAATCTGAAGAGCATTTTAAAATCCATGATCTACGATACCCAACATGCGAATTCGAGTTCACACCCCCCCCCCCCCCCCCCCCCCTCCCAACAATGGTGCCAGTCTGGCACCAAAGCGGAAATACTTCGTAACGTTGAAGTTTCAACGTGGTAGGCAGTCCGTCGAAGTTCACATCCGTATTCAAGGTGAAACACAAAAAAAAAGTCTGCCAAGTGGGTGTGGCTCATAGCTTCCTCGTATCCATAACCCGATTGTATAGATGATCCGATGCATAGTAGTTTATATCAAAACACCAATCTCTAAGTACCTTTCACTACCTTCATAGGGGACCATCTACACGCTAATCTGGACAATCCTAGGAAATTTCATCAAATTCGGATGAAATTTTTTTTCTCTTACATTAAATGTAAGTATTATGGCTGTTACAAGGATTTTACGTTAGCGCATGCGCAGAGGTTTCTGTGGATTTTAAGGCCTTGATTTTCATTGGGGACCATCTACAACCTAATCCGCGTAATCCCTGAAAATTTCATTGAAATCGGATGGAAAATGTGGAAGTTATGGCCGTCTCAAGGAATTCATGTTTGCGCATGCGCAGTGGCTACTATCAGTCCGGGGTGATGATCTTCATTGGGGACCATCTACAACCTAATCCGCATAATCCCTGAAAATTTCATAGAAATCGGACAATAACTTCGTATAGTTATGCGCGTTACAAGGAATTCATGACAGACAGACAGACACGGAACCAAAATTGTTCAGAAAGGTCTAAAACGCAAAACGCGAGTGAAAATTTCGATTTTGGAGAACTTTTTTTTTCGACCTTCAAAAGTGAAAACAAAGCTTCCGCTACCTTGGTAGACTCGGAAGCAAAAAAACACGAAATATGCGGTTTATGGTGTCCTGGCACCATGGTGGCACCACTAGTAGTTCCATGGTGGGACAGAGAATAATTCATGAAAATCCGGAGGTATAATGAGAATTTTTCCTCAATTTTAAAGCTTGGGTACAATTAGTAAGCTATAAAGGAGCCGAAATATTGAAAAATCGGATATTTTGTGAATGTTATCCCCCATTCGCCCCCTCTTATTCTAATTTTGATACTCTGGTGAAATAGTGTGCAATTTGGAAGATTTATGAGTCGAACAAAAAAAGAAACACTCAATTCGGTTGGAAATTGAGGCCTGGGTAGACGACACAAAATTATGCACGCAAACGCACGTGATTTTGATACCAAATTTCATCAAAATCTGTCATTGCTAAGCGGGGAAAGTGCCGCGTACGGCGGACGGGCGGAATTTTTCTTGGAATCGACCAAGAAAAAAAATTTTCAACACCCCCTCAAAATTTGATGGTTTACGTTTCAAGGTACGTAGAATCCAAAATTCGAATACAAATTTGGCCGTCCGTCCGCCGTACGCGGCACTTTTGCCACTTAGCATTGACCGATTTTGATGAAATTTGGTATGTAGGCTCCATTTGGGGTCTAGTTGTGCCCCGAAGATTTTGGTTGATGTAGGTCACTTCTAAGGGTTCAAAAATGAATTTTGAGATTTTGAAAACGCCCTAACTCAAAAAATTTTGATAATATCAAAACAATACCTTTATATTATAAAGGTTTTGTTTTTCCTTCAATTTAAGATTCTATAGAATTTCTTGAGACCAAGCGGAGCCCTGTAGGACAAACCGTTCGCTCCCTACGAGAATGGGGTATTTCGGTGGGTCGGAAATTCAGGTTTTTGACCTCAAATTTGGATTCAGCACCCTTGAAAACCTATATACTACAACTTTAAGCACAATGATACTATAACATGTGGTAGAAAAATTAATTAAAGAGATCACACGTTTGAAAAAGGCGGGCCGCTATGGATGCACACACACTAGGCAAGGACTACGCAGCGGACAACGCCGCGCGTGTGTGTGAGTAGTATTTTGTAGTATCCAAGAGGTCCTCCAAGGGTTTCTGTGCATGGATACTTTTTTCAAAGACAGTTGGCTAGCTACGTCACGATTGGCTAGCTACGTCACACCATTCAAATCTTCATCTTTCCTTAGCTTCTCTGATTTTTTAAAAACATTTTCTCGACGAAGAGACCTGATTACCGTTATTCCTGAGCCATACTCTTTTGAAAAAAAAAAAAAAAAATTGACTGAAATACCCCATTTAGTGTTTTACGTACGATAAATCAGAAACACGAGTGTGAATCGCTAAAGAGGCCTAATCTCCTAACAAATTAAAGCTGACCGAAATGCGATCGATGTTTTCTTCATGTTGGATGGTTGGTGGCTTTGCAGACGAGTGATCAATATAAAAAAGATAAACCATTGTGTAATAATTTGCAGCGTTTATAAGCTTCGATTGTTCGAAAAAGTCGGGACTGAACGTTAAAATCATCGACATTTGTTGGTTTGCACGAGAAATGACCTGTTCAAAAGCTCGTTTTCACCTTCAAAATTCAAAATTCAAATTCAAATTCAAAATTCAAAATTCATTTATTGGCACATTAACAAACAGGAGTAAGATAAATTGCTGGACAAATAAATTTCGTGCCCACAGGGCCATAAGCTCACAAGAGCTTGTAGTGCTCCGTGGAGTTGCACCTCTTATACAACAAGAAAAGAATTTCAATTGTGCCCCGACTCAAAATTAGGAAAAGAAAAAAAAAAAAAAAAAAAAAAAAAAACAACCCCTAAGTGCTAATTAAATCTATCAGCGAAATAAACCAGAATATAGCGCTCTTACATTACATATATAAAACCCTTAAGTGATACAAGTATGAGACAAAATAGAAGAAAAATTTAGCTAGCGGAAATCAAATGCTCAATATAATTCTTAAAAATCTTAAAACCAGCAAAAGAACGTAAATCAATTTTATTACAATACAGAAAATTGAGTGCTGTGACGTAAGAATTTCTCCGATAAATCTCCATGTTAATCTTAGGTAGTCTAATATTAGATCCTTCGGCAATTCTTGTTGACGAAGAACACGCAATATTCTCCTGATCAATACCCTTACGGAATAAATGCAGACATGATTCCTTCAAAAAGATAGAGTAGACCCTCAAGAGTCCAGAATCTTTATAAAGTGACACAGTTGGATATCTATAAGGCTTTTTCAACATTATCTTCAAAATAGCATTCTGTGCTGTTTGGAGAGGCTTTATATAAGTCTTACATGCAGAACCCCACACTATTAAACCATATTTAATCAGGGAATATACGAGTCCATAATAAACCATTTTTAGAACATTCAAATTCAAAAACCCTCGCAAAGTTTTAAACGCAAAGAAAAGTTTCCTAATTTTTTTAACAACTGAATTAATCTGGAATTTAAAAGTTAAATGTTCATCAAATACCACTCCCAAATATTTGCAAGTTTCCGAGAAAGGTAGAGTATGGCAATGGCAAGCTCCAACTCCATCACAAGAGTAGTTATGTAGTTTTATCTCCTGTGACCCCATAACCTTTCTTTTGGAGGCAGAAAATCTCACAACTGCTGTTTTGCCAATATTCAGACTCAAAAAATTCAAATCTAACCATGTGCGGACTAGTGAAAATTCAATACCTCCCGTACTAATCAGCTCTTCATATGATTTACTCCAAAAAACAATTGCCGTATCATCAGCAAATCCGAAGATTTTACCTCTCAGGTTTAAGTTCATAAGCTCATTTATATACAATAGAAACAAAATAGGGCCCAATACTATATATAGCCCAATACTTCGATTCTGTCCTTGAGAATAGTGTTTACAGAACATAGCGTTTTCTTTCCCGTGCAAGACTTATCACTAATCCATCATTCTCGAGGGCGGTTCATGGAGAAGCTGAGGAAATTTCACTGTTGAGCTTTGCCGCGTACGCTTTTGTCCAGATTTGCTCCAATAACGGCCACTGGTATCACCTGATTGATTTCGCACTAACATCCAATTATACTCGAGAGGCACTCCTTCTGTTCCTCCCCATACAACCTTACTTCCACCTACATTGGCTTTACGATAAGAATCACTCACTTAGCATTTAGTCTCTCCTCTTTTTCTTGTCGTACGAGCGATCGTCCTTGGGAGCTGGACGTTTTGTACTCTGAGTTCCACCTCTCTTGGCCTGATTCAAGAACTGATCCAAACCGAAAGGATCCTCTTCTTCTTTTTCAAACTGCACAGGACCAGCAGACCTTCCAGCGCCAGTACGATCAGTGCCGCTGAACTCCTTGTCAGGAACAAACCTGCAGAATGATGAAAAAAAAAAAAAATAAATAAATACTGTAAGGACTAGAAAGCATATGACCTAGAATTGGAACTTCATAAGAAACTGCCCTATGGTTAGTTTCATGCAAAAAATGAAGGTTGAATGTTGTCAGTTCAGGTTACGAGACAAAGAATATTATTTGATCACTGTATTTGAATGAAAAGCGGAAATGTACTTGATTTTCAGATTAACGGAATGCTAATGCAAAACCTTGTCAAGAGAGAATGGGAGGTCTCTTAAGCAAATTTAGGGAAATACTAACAGAACCAAGCTAAGCCAGACCTTGATGATGAATCGGTCGTTAATGGACAGGCCAGTGGACATCCCTACTGGGTAACTCGACAGTGAACAAATCTTCACACAATCTTTTCTCGACAAATCACAATCAAGCACCTACCTGTTGGTTCTGATGATCTTGTCGTAATCGTCACCGTAAATCTCTTTATCGACGTTTTTTGCCAGGGCGGTAGAGGTGAGTGGCAAGGGAGTTGCCGTCGCGCCAGGGCTTGTCGTACACGTTGTAAGCCTCATCGTCAGCAAAGCCCGAGTCCATGCCCTTCGTCGTGTTGAAGAGTCGCTGGTCGAATGCTGCTTCCCCAGTCAGCTGTTGTGACTTCGCTGGTAGTCCCAGGGCTATTTGTTCGCTAATATCTCGTTCCCTGTCTCTTTCAAGTTTGGACCTGCAATAAATTCAAACACGTATGAAGAACTGAATGACGTAACAAACAAACAAAACATAATGATTGCTTACGGTGATTTGAGAGAAACTATTAGCTTTCCATTACCTCTTGTCAGGAGCAGCTCGGGCTAAATTCCTTTCTCTCGCACGATCCTTATGACGCTCAAATCGCAACTGATCTCTTTCTCGTGCTTCGTCATCTTTGTCTGTGAGAAAATAAACCCAATTTGAAAAAAAAAAAAGGAATGTAGTTGCAAAAAATATAATAATATTATGTAGTTAGGAGAAAATTTGGATTCATGAGACATTCAAAGATTTTCCAGCTTTTTGCCCAAATGGCTCGCCATGTCATAAATCTTTCTCTCTCAACATCCCACCAGCTGAGTGAAAGAAGCGCCTGCTGTTTGGCAACCGCATCAAGTCGTAGGAAGCGGCCACCGTGAGTTCGTGGACATTGCTGCACCACATGACGGAGGGTTTCATTTGTAAACCGACAGGCACAGCAAAGGGTATTTACTTTCCTGCTACTACCTCTTGTACACCTCACCAGGGTGGCTAGGGAACCACCCGGATGGCATGAACAATTCTGTAGTTGCAGGCCCCAATCTGATGCCCACCCCACAGTGGAGACTGATTTCTTTAACTGGACTCATATCGTACAACATTTCTAACCAGAGCAGATTGAGAAGGGTTGGGTATGTTGAGAGAGCAGTTTTATAAGGGATATTGCGTGTATTCACTGAGACTCCAGTTGAAACCAGTTGGATTCAGAATGTAAGCTGCGTCGATTCACTATTCAGGCTGTGCCGCGACCAAGAAGCCAAGTGTATACACAGGCAGTCTAGTTTCGATTCATTTCACTCTACTAAGTCCTATCGACTACCTCTTTCGGATATTTATATTGTCATTTTTCCATTAAATAATAAATCATAGACAACTTGAGCGCCGGTGGATATGAACTGCTTTCCATGAGAGAAATCAGTGCGGGCTTAACCTGCTGAGTACCTTGTGAATGGAAGTGGATTCCGAAATTTTATAAGAATGACATCCACTTTGTTTTCCATACTCCTCGAAAGACACGTCCCAAAGACATCTATTTGGTAGAATGCTTTTTATGAAGCTCGAAATTAGGTTTGTAGACCACATCACAACTAATGAAAAGTACACTAAAATAGTATAAGGGAAGACCGTAATAAAACGCCCAGGGCGGAACTTACTAAAGGCAATGTTAAGAACAAGATGTTGAATCATTGTTCTCCATTCCGGGTGGAATTCACAGACTTAACAAAGAGCAGCAAATACTAAACCCCCAACGCTCCAGACTCATCGAGTTTTGCACATAGTTTGACGCAGAGTCCCAGTAGTGAATACTAAGCTTTAGATACTCTCTCTCCAGACGCATTCCAAAAATCTGGGAACTGCATGGGTTCAATGGAAACACTGTTTAACAAGATATTTTCAAAAATCACCAGCTCACCATGACCCACAGGCCGTATCCCAGCTCGCTCCTCCCTCGCCTTCTGAGCCAACTGTCGCAGATGCTCTTCCTTCTTCTCCTTCTCTTTCTGCGCCAATTTCTTCTCGAGCTGAGCTCTCGTTTCGACGGCCTCTCGGGCCTTTCTGTCAGCAATGTAAAGCGCCTCGGCTAATTTGGCGAAGTTTTCGTTGATGTGTACTTGCTGCAGACCGCGTCCATCGGCGGCCAATCTCTTGTCCAGAGGAATAGTGTAACCCTGAACAACAATTATCGTACCGTCAGTAATTATTACACACCTCATAGAGACCCAAAAACCAACGATAATATAATTCCCAATTTAATTTCAAGAACTCACCAATTATGCTTCCCACCAACTATTACGGTATAAAAGGTATTAAAGAATTAAATGGTATTAAAGAACGGAAATATTCACCTTGGCGTTTTTCCAGTTTGAAATGCAAGGAGGTATTTTCCATTCCTTCTGCTCTTTGACTGTCACCTAAAAAAAAGCATGTTTAAAAAATCTAGAAAAGAAGAACGTATGGACTTCAAATTTGACTTAAGATACTTTATTGAGACGCACTTTTCGCGTAGGAGAGTGCAAAACAGGAGCTGGTGGGGATGGAGGCCCGCGAGGGATTTTCTTGTTGATCCTGAAACATAAGAAAATTCATTTTGGTTTCACAGAGAATGAATTCAACTCAAATTGGCAGGCGATCTCTTGAAGGAAACGCTAATGGGGTATTTCAGTCAATTTCTTTAAATTTTTTTTTCAAAAGAGTATGGCTCAGGAATGACGGTAATCGGGTCTGTTCGTCGAGAAAATGTTTTTAAAAAATCAGAGAAGCTAAGGAAAGTTGAAGATTTGAATGGTGTGACGTAGCTAGCCAACTGTCTTTGAAAAAAGTATCCATGCACAGAGAAGCGATGAAACCCTTGGACTCCAGTCAACTTGTCTCCAGTACTCTGTGCCCTTGGAGGACCTCTTGGATACTACAAAATACTACTCACACACGCACGGCATAAGTGTGTGTGCGTTAACACGTTCAGACCAGCTGCTTCCACCCTGGATCCACGCGAAACCTTCGCCTGGTACGGCTGCTTCCACGGTGGATCCATGAACTCATGATTCGGTGGATCCATGAACATTTTTCGAAACGCTCTGGATAGTTCATTTTTCCCCCAACAGGGCTCTTTTTGGTCTCAATCGCTTCGGAATGAACCCACCTTACCGTCCCAACCTTTCGGTTTTGGATATCAGTGCATGTTATCACGCAAAAATGCCGGCTTCTCATCAGTGCGACTGTTTTGCTGTGAAGTTCCAAAATTTTCCTAGGTCCTGGGGACAATCTGGGTTTTGAGCCTCAGTCTGAAGGTGTTAAGGGAGGCCCGCCTTTTTTTGAAACGTGTGATCTATTTAATTAATTTTTCTACCACATGTTATAGTATCATTGGGCTAAAAGTTGGAGTATATTGGTTTTCAAGGGTGCTGAACCCAAATTTGAGGTCAAAAACCTGAATTTCCGACCCACCGAAATACCCCATTGTACTGTCGGTGGACTCACTTGAATTTAGGAGGTTCTAAGGGATCTTTCTGTGCTTCAACCATTCGAATCACCCTTTGCTTGGCTCCAGAATTGAAGGCAGAACCCTGTTGTGCTGGAGTGTAGCGTATAAATTGGGCTGGTGCCTGAAACCAGAGTAATAAACAATAATTTATCATTACCACTAACATTCTAACGACAAGATAGGCAAGTTTCGAAATCTGATACTTGCGGATAACCTGCTGGCATAGAGAAATCGTCAATTTTGAAATAATTCAGGAAGACCTAGTAGTCAGGAGGTCAATGTTAGCATCGATTACGACCGAATGAGACACATGCTCAGCAGATGCAACTAAGAACCTGCGGATGCTGCAGTTGGATGCTCTGAATGGAAATATCCATCATTCATCAACAGAATCGAAAGACTAAGTTAACGAAATCGCATAATATTCTTATACTGTTCACATGAATCTGGATCTCCAAGACTGTAATATATCTTCAAGCTAAACCAAAGATAATAGAATTATTTCACTCACAGCTTTTTCAGCACACCGGACTGGCATAGCAGAAGCGATCTTGCTGCTGGTGAGTTTCTCCAAAGCCATTCTAGTTCTCTCTGTGGTCTCTTGAATGGATTCCTCATCAGGTTTTTCAAGGGATGGATCATTTTCCCCTTTGATTTCAGCCGGCAGAAGATCAGTTAGTTTGGAGTAAATAATCTGAAAACGAGAAAAGTATGAGAAATAAACCCTTACTACTGGGAACGCAACCATTGGTACCAAAATGATTCATTTAAGGTTGATTGCCGCCATCAATACACTTCTTGAATGGCAGTACAATATACTTTTTAAAATTAATTTCTCTAGAAATCCACGCCCCTCTAAGGATTCCCGTTTCTAATCTCTAGGGCTAACTATGTCCAGAATAACTAGCGGTTCTTCTCTGGAAATACTAAGAAACACCATGTCTTACTTTGTCCTTGGAGTGTCCTTGCCGGGCGATCACGTCGTACTTGATCTTCCCTTCAGCATCAAGTTGGACGGCTAAAGCGTTTGAACTGCTTTCCTTCTTCTCCAGCCCCATATTGAGCGGGTACTGGGCCATGTGGATCTCGGGAAACGCCCCTCCGTCGCCAAAATCCTGAGGAAAGCACACATTTTTCTTCAACGAGTCATTTAGTATACGATTCCAGAAAACTTCTGGAGGTGGTGAGAGACAACACAAGATGAAGTTACGATCTTTTGGATAGATGTACGTTTTGGATAGATTGAAGGAATGAGTGATTTTTATAGTGTGGTGAGGTTACATTTCGAGTAAATACCTTTCTACTGGATAATTAGTATAATTAGGATGACAGACGTGACTAGTTCCGTCACAATAGAGGAGTTTTCTCAAATGCTACTTCATTGCTCAGTAGAATGTGTATATAAACTCATTTTCTCATAATAACTGTTGTGTTCTGCGTGTATTCGAGTGAGGGCGATGGTCCTCTCGATGCGCTGATTTGTAAACTAGCCTGAACCCTACTCAACGGAAAGATTGATCCCTAAGCCTATGGCTTTGGCACTGCATCCGCGGCGCCTCGCGGCCGACCGTCCAGATAAGTGCTTGAAATATCTATCCACAAACCTCGGCGTCTGAACCCAGACCTACTGGCGGGAAGCGGAGCATTTACCTAATGAAGTGTTCTGGAGGGGTCCTTAAGGGGAGATAAAGGTTCTGCGCCTTTAAGGGGCAAACCGTTCCCTCTGCAGAACTGGGCTGTAGGTAAGACAAGAAATGATAAGTCGGATTGACTAGGTACGAATGCATGTAGGAAGACCCCTGAGTGCGGCTTATATACTCTAGCTATTATGGTGAGGAGAGAGTGGAAAAGTGGTGACGTCAGATGACGTGTTCTTTCCCTTCCTCGCCTCATCCGTGTTGGTGATGACTCATGCCACTCTGGGTTTTCCTACACCTCACTTTATTGGAGATCTAACGAACATAGATGTATGACATTACAATAACAGTAGAAGAGGAAAATTATTAGGATTTGATCTAGACGTTTCAAATCATGGACCACAGAGAAATGAAGAGACGAGGGGATATTCCAAGGGGAAACTCGCAGGACATGGAACGTGAGGAAAATTCTGACTGGTGACAGTTTGTTCCACTCTTACGAGCGCAAGAAGATATCCCTTAAGATGGTAGCAAAGTTCCTATTGCTTCAAACTTATCAACCACAAGGGCCCCTCTTGAGAGGGTTGACTTTCTTGAGAAAATTTTAGATAGAAGACAGTTTTCATTAACTTACATTTTGAATGAATCTAGTTCGTATGTACATGTTAGATGTATACCTACATACTTTTAAGTTCCATCTATGATCATACGACAACGGGGTATTTCAGTCATTTTTTTTTTTAAGAGTATGGCTCAGGAATAACGGTAATTGGGGCTGTTCGTCGAGAAGATTTTTAGAAGAAATTAGGGAAGCTAAGGAAAGTTGAACATCTGAACGATGGCAGCAGGGTGTGACGTTGCTCGCCTAAGGCGTTCAGGAAGACCCGCCTTTTTTCAAACGGGTGATCTCATTCATTGATTTTTCTACCACACGTTATTGTAGCATTGGGCAAAAAGTTGGAGTTTAGAGGTTTTCAATGGTACTGAATCCAAATTTGAGGTCAAACATATTGTTTAGTAATGCATGCATTCCAGGGGACGTCCCATTGGATAAGCATTAGATCAGTTTAACCAGTTGTTAAGTGATAAAACTGTTTCACTCGATGTAATTTATTTATTACTTTAGGCAAGAAATAGTGCCCCCCCCCCCACCATTATCCACCTTAATATTTCTAGCGACATGGGAGCCTCGAATCTGAAGAGCATTTTAAAATCCATGATCTACGATACCCAACATGCGAATTCGAGTTCACCCCTCCCCCCCCCCCTCACCATCGCCGTCAACAATGGTGCCAGTCTGGCACCAAAGCGGAAATACGTCGTAACATTGAACTTTCATCTGTTATTTTTGGTAGGCAGTCCGTCGAAGTTCACATCCGTATTCAAGGTGAAACACAAAAAAAAAAAAAAAAAAAAAACACTAAATAAGCGGTTTATGGCATCATGGCACCATGTCCTGGCACCACTATTATTAGTTCCATGGTGGTACAGAGAATAATTCATGAAAATCCGGAGGTATAATGAGAATTTTTCCTCAATTTCAAAGCTTGGGTACAATTAATAAGCAGTAAAGGAACCGAAATATTGAAAAATCGGATATTTTGTGAATATTATCCCCCAACTTACCCCCTCCCCTTGCGAATTTTGGTACTCTGGTAAAATCATGTACAACTCGGAAGTTTTTTGAGTCAAACAAAAAAAGAAACACGCAAGTCGGTTGGAAATTGAGGCCTGGGCAGAGTTTACAAGATTATGCCCAAAAACGCACGTTTTTCGAGCATTAACCCCTCCTTTCCCCCCCTTAAAAGGCAAAATTCGAAATTCCGGCGCCGTAGTGCACAACTAGATAGTATTCCGCATCAAACGAAAAAAGAACCAGGAAAATCGGTTGAGAACTAAGGCCTGTGCAGAGTACACAAGATTTTGTTACACACACACACACACACATACACCTATGGTTTTTTTTGCGGATTTGGATTCAGAATGGTCTAAAACGGATTACTGTGTGGATATTTTTTTTCTGTTGAGTGTTGCCCAACTTTACCCCAGATCGATCGCATAAGGACGCCCAAGTCTTACTGTGGGACGTCCTAAAAACCTAAATTTCCGACCCACCGAAACACTCCACTTTTTTATTGCATCAACTTCAGATGACGAGGCCGCAAAATTTGCACATTGCCGGGAATGATTGGAAGAACTATTGATGCTAACAGGATTATCAAGATATCTGTCAATAAGTATGATTACCTGCTGGGAGCGCGGAGCCCATCCTCTCCGTTGACCATAAGGCGGGGCGGTTGGCGCTGTAGATACTAAAGCAGACGATGGAGGAGGCCAAGACTGTTTCGCCGCCTCTTCTTCCCGATCCCATACCGGCTGTGAAGGAGCCGGCAGCAAACTGCAAAGTAAGCAAACATAAATATAAGGTACCTTCACTATATTACATTTAACCCAGCTAATCATGACTGCGGACAGCTGAGAAGGCCAGCTCTCTTGAAAGTAAATATAAAATATTGGATTTCTCAAACTTTCTCATTAATCCTCACATTCCAAGAGGCTGGAAGAAGAGAAGATTAGGCTCGACTGTATGACGTTCTCACTTGGCAATGAAGTCGAGCTTACAGGATAGGCATCTACTCGTGTATCTTCATCCGATTACACGGAGGACTGAGTAGAAGGTGATGCTCTTTGAGTTTGGAATTTATTGGAAACCGCTGATGGATGAGGCGGTTTCTCAGGGTCGGTTTATCAGTCACCAAAGTTAACGGAGGTTTACGTATACCACTGTTAACTTTAACGATGGGATAACTTATGGATACTATAAAGGCGCCGTTTATCAGTGCGAAATTTACACTCGGGTAACTATTAACTGGCTAGTAACTGTTAACTGTCTGTTAGGCCGAATAATCGATTATGCATGGATGAAATACTTCTTCCATGCAATAAAATCTAGCTTCCTCCACATAAAAAAATCGTTTTCGCAGAGTGTTTTGCATCAGAAAAAATAATAAATTAGAAGAGGATGAAGCAATGTGCTTTGTTTTTGTGTTTTCTTTTCTCGATCTCGGTACCTATTCCCTTCTTGGCACAGCAGAACCTATTGTTTTTTGTTGAAAATTGTCTGGTCATGACAAGATCCCGGCCACCGAGCCACTATGTCCAGAACTTTCAAATTTGCAGACGGAATATTATGTATGTTAATAGAGAAGTTGGTACCTATCCTTTTCTATTTCGAAAATTTTCGGCGTGTGACCCTCCTGGTGACTGAATTTTCACATGCGTGCAGTCCATAGCACCCACAGCTCCAGGAAACCTGTTTTTTTTGTTTTTTTAAATAAAATTCCATCCGAGATTGAAATAATACTTCCTTGGTTGCTGGTATTCTGATAAATTGGGCGGATAGTCTGGCAGTTCCCAGGGACACCTGCTTGACAATTTTACAGGCAGAGCTTTTACTGACGCCACTAAAGTCGCCGACAGACACCAACAAGGTTTTTTATTCTTTTATCCAATCAAAATCTCATAAAAAAATCGCAATCATCCTACTTTTCCAAATGGTCAATCCGCGATCAAACTATGTTGTCGCCTTTCTTCCTTCCCCCTTCTTCCCCACTGCAGGGGAAGACCATAAACACACATCTTCGTCGCAGCTGTCTGAAAAAGAGCCCCACACATCCATTTTCGATTGTAGCATAATTTACTAACAATCAACAGCGCAATTTGCAAAAACGAACGTTCTGGGTAACAAAAACACGAGAAATGACTCTTTTAGGTTAAAAAGCCTGGCATAAATCGAGTTACCCCCTTGTAACTTTTTATCCGGTCCTCGGACGACCAGTTAACTTTAAACTACGGGTAACGGCTATCTGGGGACTGATAAACGCGTACGATTGAGTTACCCGATGACCATCGGATAAATCTGCTTTACCGGTGGGTAAAAAGTGACTGATAAACCGGCCCTCAATGGAAAAGATTAACATTGAGGATGTAAAGAAGGTAAAAAGCCAAGTACCTAACTACTAACGCCAAAAGAAGAGTACCATTTCACAGTAAACGGATGCACGTTCGCGAAGGTCAACGAGTTAGTTCACCTAGGGTCACCAGTAAAAATTGAAAATGAAATTGAAGCAGAAAAACAGGAGGCCAACCGAAGCTGTATTGGTTTTGCCCCACAGCTTGAAAGCAGAGTAATCTCCAGATCAACCAAAAGGCGCCTATACAAGACCCTAATCAGGCCTGTTGAGAAGTACGGCTCACGAATCAGTTGCTACCGCAAAAACTGACAGCAAATATCTATGATAACAATTGTAGCAAGGGATAAAGTTATCCGTATGACTACATAACATGATTAATTGCTAAAACGCTGCAATTTATTACACCCGGCGTACGGCATAATATGCCGTATTATGGTTTAAACGCAAACCATCAAAATTTGATTTTGAAGAGGGATTAACAATTTCTTTCCCTCGATTTCAAAGGTTCACTATCGAAAATAATATAACAAATTGGGGTCGAGACCTCTATGTAAATAAATTTATTTTCTGTATTTTTATACTTCATACTTTCGCAGCGACTTTGGTTTAAACTGTGGCACTCAACTCTGAAGATGCAAGGCAGTAATAATAATTATGTGATGTAAGCTCTCACGAGGTCAGTACTCAGCATATTTGTCACGGTCGTAATTATTACGACCGTGACAAATATGCTGAGTACTGACCTCGTGAGAGCTTACATCACAGGTACGGTAGGTATACCACAATTAACTTTTTGTAAAAATGTTAATTTCTGAGCTCAAAATGTGAGCTCATCACATACTCTTGGATGATTTTGCTCTTCTCTTCAATCAGACATTGGTGGACCCTACCTCTTCTCCTCCTCCTTCCAAGCATTACACTATAAGTAACTACATTATACGTATAGACGTATAGGTCCCAAAGATACCGGAAACCTAGGTGTTTGTTAAAACTACACCTTCATATACAAACTACTTCATAAGTTGCGGATATCTTAATACAAAGGTTCCTTCGTCTCTAAATCCTAAGAATGTATATAAATATCAAAATCACAGGATCACTCATACATACGTTGACAAGGACATGGCTGTAGTACAGTAAAGATTGGTCAGCAATCAGACCCGTTCAATGCAGAGAGATAACACCAACCGAATATAAAACTTTTTAGTAGATGATTTATGAAGATAAAGCACTTTCAAGTCTTTAAAAGTTCCATCTTGCACAATATAAAGATTAAGAAATAACACAAAAATGAGCCTCAAGTCTGCAACACAACTGACTATGATGCTGATGTCGCCATATTGGAATTTCGCAAAAATCGCTAGTTTCGGCTTCCATGAAGAAAGATGAAATGGAATAAGAGAAGAACTGTTGAGTCTAGAAAAAACCCCTACGTGTGCGCAAAATCCACCACCTACTTAGGGGATTTTCACCAAAGTGAAATTATGAAATTTATCAACCAAAAAGAAAGGCAACAAAGATTATTCTGAGTTTTTAAAACTACATTGTCTTCCGGTAGATAAGTGAAGTAAAACACTTCATGTATTGCGGGTTCAACTGGTTCTGGTGTTTCACAAAGACGAAGAAGAGCAAAGAGGGGGCTTCATCCTTCATCATTATCACCATCCATACAAGAAATGCCTCTGTTCAGCATGACTGCGGACAGGACAATTAAATTGGAAGAAGAAGAAGGGGTCCCTCTATGGATCCTAAATACAGCTGATCCATGTGTCGTGTGGGCGCTTGTGAAACACGTCAAGAGCAGCACCTCCGCAGTTTGTCAGCAGAGCCGTCGAAGGAGGTTGTCGTATCACCTCCAGCTTAGCCGTGATCTGTGCGTGTTTGGCATCGGTGTCGTGATTAACAATGATAAACATCTAATGCAATAAATTGCCGACGTGTATCAATTTCACATGGTACCTACAGTTTGTTTACATCCTGCCAAGGCGAAAATGGTCCTTCCATGACTGTAAACTGTTGTTATTGTCCTAGCGTTCAAGATTGTCCTCTCGTGTTCGTAATTTGTACAGCAGAATTTTATCCGCCTATCGAATTATGTGGATTCGTAAAAACGTAGTTTTCGGTGCATTCGCGATGCTGTGAGCATTCGATCGCCGAGTAGTCGGTCTTTCAAGCCACCTATCTTCTTCATCCTCATCGGTAGTTACAGCGTTTCATCCGGTAAGTACTTCCAAGGACCCTTCCAGTGGGTATCTATTTTACTGTTGGTTGTTGGAAACTCGAAAAGGAGACTCAGACTTGGCGTAAGTCCTCTCAGTAAACCTGAGTTAAGGATCTACTGGAGTCGGTTGGAGGCATGTAATTTGTATGGTACAAGCTCTAAGCTCATAATAAAAACATCACCTCATCTTGATATAAATTGTGTACGATATACCTTCCTACTGATATGAAGATTGCTGGAGTAGGTATGTCCGTAGGTGTTACCAGGTGTTAACCTAATCGACATCCTAGATTTATATTTCAGGAATAACCTACCTGAACCTTGACCCACACAATGAGGATCTGAACTGTACAAAATGTATTGCCTGCTTGTCAGAGGTTGGGCCTGCTCGAGAAAAGCAAGTAACGTCTGGGTTATAGTAATCCACAGAGTTGGTCAACCTCAACGGATAATGGGATGATAGATCGGAAAAAGAAAAACCACAATAGCATCTTGGCACAAAAGCGTGGGCCCAACCCTTGGATTACAGGAAACTTTGGAAATTCGACCCCTTATTTAGATACTAACATCTAGAATGAGACCTGTGTTTGGGAAGTTAACACGGAAAAATAATCACAAAATAAATTAAAAGGAAATTTCAATTGCAAGGTTGGAAAATTCAGTGAGGTTCTACGTCATCACGTTAGAGAGTCTCTGGCTTCCTGGCTTGACAACCGTTCGTGGATGCTAAAATAACATCAGCAGATCGATTTTTGTTTAGCAAACGAAAAATATCCTAAATAAGTTTTAGAATCATCAGAGAAAAATTTGACGACATTGGTAATTACTCGAACTCAAAGCATGGATATTTTAGTAAAATGTCCATGCTCTAGAGACCAATTTAGTCGAGTAGAGTAAACGGTAGAGTAGAGTGTAATCAATGAACTCTAATCGTGTAAACGTTTTTAGTAGAGTTCACTCTCCTGCTAGTGAATGGTAGAGTAGATTATCTACCACTGTTGTAGAGTGACTTTACTCTACCGTCTCCCCCACCACCAGAAATTGGACTCTCCTATTCACTCAACTGCCTACTCTACCAATGTTGACAGTATCAAGTAGAGAGTGAAATCATGAGAAGAATGATAAGTTGTAATTTTCCTAGGTCTGATTATTGGGTGCGGCATGCTCATAGGAAGAGTGTACTCTTGTGGGTCTTCAAACCAGATTTCTTTCAGCAGAGTGGTTGATACTCCTTGGGTTTCTCTCTGACTGATCCCTTCAAACAACACGCCCTTTTCACCTTTCACCTTCACCTTCACGCCCGCCTCACCTTTCTTCCTCCCCACACATCACTTCATTAATACAACAAGTAGCATGCATCTTTGTCAAAAACTCTGTCTTGTACACTTCATACGCTGCTACCTCCTAAAACGACCATAGTTTCGCACAGGCGGTTATCCTACATTCCAAATCTTTGGTTCAGCCATTACACTCACCGGCCTCAAAAAAGTAGTGGCTACGCTCCCAGCCAGTCCGTGCTTATGAAATTCCTTATATACTCCTGCTCAAATTAGTGCACCACCATGTATTTCTTCTTTTGTCCCCTTCTTTTTTCTCTTATCAAGTTTTTATCCATTTACACACATTGTTTGCAATCACAGAAGGAAATAAGTAACCAAAAAAGGCACAAATTCGAGAAAAAAAGATGTTTTTTAATAAATTAAAAAATAAAAAGACTTCTTGTGGTAAAATGATAAAATTGAAAAAGTGAAAAGAAGGTTTGAATTATGCTAGTTTAGCTTCCAAATACTTGGTATTACCTCCTCTAGCTCGGATGAGGGCTTGGACCCTTCGAGACATGCCTCTAATCAAGTTTTGGATATCCTCCTGGGGGATATTCAATTGGATATTGTCCCACTCCTCTTTCGCTGCTGTTTACAGCTGCTGTAGATTGTCTGGTGGTGGATCTCTCGAATCCTTCTTTTCAGCAAGTCCCAAACATGCTCTATCGAATTCATGTCTGGGCTCCCTGGTGGCCAGTCCGGGATTCAAAATTTATAAGGGAAGAAGGAAAGAGACCAACGAAAGAATGATTGGTGGTGCTCTAATTTTGAGCAGGAGTGTATTATGCCGCTACACCCCTGACAGGGCTACTATGAGGTCAGACGGAAGTCACTGCATGATGTATTGATTTTTCAAAATCCATCACAAAAGTGCGTGGCTGCAATTACGATACCTTGTGTGGGGTCCTTGTGCAGCACAAATTCTTCCCCTAACGATTTGCTTGTGTCTATTTCGTCGTGCATCACATAGAAGACATCCTCATGCTACGAATGAAATCACTCGCGATGAGATTGTGGAAAACCATTCTAATAAAAACGAAGTTGAGAAGAACTTTGTCTATTTCCACGAAAATAATGAGTTACAAGTTAAATCGATTTCGACGGTTAGGTCATCATCAGTAAGAAACAATGAAATGTATGCCGTCGTCTAAGTTCTAACATTGTGCATCTCAACTTTTATCATTTTACAGGACGAGCAAAAAACTGATTTCCTCTTAATCCTCAACGATTGTAATACTTCTGGAAGCTGTTCAACCTAAATCTCCGGAGCTATGTTTGTCATAATTAGTTCAAGATCCCAAACAATGGGATTAACAAAATTTCGTTGATATGCACAAGGTTGCTGTAATTTGTTTCCTGAGATGCAAAATGTTGACTAGGTATTGGATTTAATTTTTGTTTAATTCTAGGATTAAAATTCTCGCAAGGTATTTAAAATGCTGAAGTAAAGTGTCAGAATGTCACTAAAAGAGGGCCGTTTGATAGAAATTTTGCAATATAAAATGAAATTTTTGTTAATTGAAAATTATTGCTACAATGCACTGTTTTATTGCAAAACAAAATTCAAACTTTAGGAAATTAAAATCTTTCGATATGAAGAAGACTCACAGCACTTTGATTCTTATTGGAGGGGCAATCTCAATAAAAATTATTATTTTTTCTCTTTATCAAAAATTTTAAGTATTATCACTTGTTACACAAAAGTTTAAAAAAAGTATAATTGTTGGTAAAAAAAAGAAAAAATGTCAGCTTGAGATGAAACAAAAAATATGTTTTGACATCTTAGGAACTTTCAGTCTTTCCTTCTCCTTTTCAGGAACTTTCAGACTTTTTTAAACATAACATAGTCGCTTAGGAAGCATCATGGCACATCTAACTTATGCCTACTTTTCAGAAGAGCAAAAAAACCGATTTGATCGGAAAAATTTAGTTTTTATCATTTTTTATTCATCGGTCTATCTTTGTTTACAATGTACTATCTTGAATTGCATTCAATAGTACTGTAACTATTAAGTCAACAAATCTCGTAGATATGTCATGCTGTTGAAATTTTTCCTTTCACTTGTGCTAAGATACGGGAATTTAAAAAGTGAGAAATCATTGCAATATTCTGAAGTTGTGATATTAAAAAATGTCTACCAAGGGGTGTGGCACAAAGATTAATTGTATCCATAACCCGCTTGTATGGATGATACATTGTAGCCAATCTCAAAACATCAATCATTCAAATCATCAATCACCTTGCACTACCCTCATAGGGGACCATCTACACGCCAACCCGCACAATCCCTGAAAATGTTATCAAAATAGGGTAGAAATTGTAGAAGTTATGGCTGTGAAAAGGAATATCGTAGTGGCTACTATCAACGCGATGATTTTCTAGGGGACAATCTGCACCCCAATCCGCACAATCCCTGAAAATTTCATCGAAATCGGACAATAACTTCGTTTAGTTTTAATACTGACAGACAGGGAGACAAAATTGTCCAGGAAGGTCTAAAACGTAAAAAGCGAGTGGAAATTCTGATTTTGGAGCTTTTTTTTTCAAATTTAAAAGTGAAAACAATGCTTCTGCTACCTTGGTAGAATGGTAGCAAAATGTAATAGGTAGGTATTATGGAGAAGTCACAATTTTAATGCAACTTTATATTCACAAGAGAGTAAACAAATTTCAAGGTCTCATTTTTTGTGAGATTGTGAACTAGGTACCAATAAATCACGTTCTTAGTTTTCCCAAGGCATAACCATAAGTCAAGAACCAAGATCGCCTAATGTCACATAAGGAATACTTACAGGGATATTGCAATTTTTCTAGTAGGTAATGAATCTTTCATTATTGCTTTGCCGTAGGCCACTCTGGGTGGAGACTCCTTGTTGCATATGGGAACAGCTGAGAAGTACAATGTTGTCCTGACGTTTAGAGGTACCCAATGTTGACAAATGATTTTTTGCGGCGATCCTATTGGCCAAACACCAAAACTAATGTTTCCATGGTATCGGGCGCGAAAAATCGTTTCCGATTATGTACATAAGTCATTTTCGATAAAAATTGAGATGCACAATGTTAGAACTTGAGCGACTTATTATTGTTTTATTGCAACAATAAAACATAAATTTTATGTTTTATTGTTGCAATAAAACAATAACTTATTGTTATTGTTTGTTACTGATGATGACCTAACCGTAGAAATCGATTTAACTTGTAACTCATCATTTTCGTGGAAATAGACAAAGTTCTTCTCAACTCCGTTTTTACATCCTCATGTGTTGTGGTTAGTAGGTACACATAACACCCCCCCCCCTCCACCCTGCTTACTCAATAAACTACTCGCTGCAAGTTATATGTTTCAGGAAATTCAAGTAAAGCTTTCCAGACGACCTGCAACTAGTTCCTACTTGAAGATCCCAAATTGTTATATATTTTGAGAGAAAAGTATCACATTTGCACATTTGCATTCAAATTTCACGATCGGGGAGGAGATTACGACGTTATCTCACATTGTCACATTCGGGAGTGCATAAACTCTCACCTCTATTTTCTAATCACAGTAAATTCTAAGTTAAATTACAAGTTAATATCAACATTTTGCCAATTTCACTAAATTCAATTTAGAACACTGTCAGAAATAGAGTAGTCATCTTAATTTCCTCTTCGAGCATGAAGTTGGGTGTTTCGAGTTCTTAACTTTCGACAAAATAGGAAATAATGGATGTAAATGTCCTGGAAACCATTTAATAATTCTTTCGACTTACGAATTTAAATGCTGATGACAAATGATTTAGACGAGGAACATGAAAAAGTTAATTTAACACGTAATGTCATTTCAATCATTTTCTTACTCAGAGGGACCTTTCTTTAGTTCTTTCCGTTACTAGTTGTGATCACGAGCGTGACGAATGATGAAAATAGTTACCTACTTACTACGTAACATCATATTTAAAAATACCTTTCATTCTTTTCATAACTTAAGCCATGGTGTCCCGCTTTTCGGTCGTTCTATGAATTAAACATGAATTTGAGGACGGAACACGCTAAGATAATCTTCTGGTGCTATTCAAGAAAACGCCATTTCGGAGATGGAGAATGTGCGTGTCCTTGTCGGAGGAAAAATAATTTGATGGTCCATCGCTTATTCATTTAGTGTTGAGCTAATGTTTGAGAAGGGCGCAAATTACGAGAAAATGCGATGTGAAAACTCTGTAATCAGCAGATAGGAAATGGACAACTGGGAAGAATGATGGGTAGTTGCAATGGACTGTGGAATTATTTGTTCTCCGAACATTGATGACAATATATTACCTACTACGTTATGTCCGCAATTGAATGCAGTTTTGCTCCCAAGTCCACCAAGGTCCTCCAAAATCAAAATTTCCACCTTCCTGAACAATTTTGGTTTCGAGTCTGTGTCTGTAATGAAATCTTTGTAACGGGCGAATACGAAGTAGTCTGATTTCGATGAAATTTGTGTGGGTTGGCGTGTAGATGGTCCCCTACGGAAACCATCGCTCCCGACTCAACAGTAGCCGCTGTGCATATGCAAATGTGAATTCCTTAGTATATCATCCATAACTTCAACATTTCTTTCCGATTTCGATGAAATTTTCGGGGATTAGGATGCAGATTGGGGTGTACATAGTCCACTATGACAATCACCGCCCCCGGACTGATATTAGCCACTGCGCATGCGCAAACGTGAATTTCCTTGTAACATCCATATTTCCTCTACATGTTTTATCCGATTTCGGCGACATTTTCTGGATCTATACAAATTGGAGTGTTAATGGTCCCCTATGAAAATTATCGCTCCCTGACTGATAGTAGTCACTGTTCATGCGCAGTGGAATCAACTTTTATATTGGTTTATTATTTCTAATAATAAGCCTATGTGATCGTATCGCAAAAAATTTTTATAACCCCCCCTCAAACTTTGTCACTTTACGTTTCAAGGTGCGTAGAATCCAAATTTGCAATGTCCGTCCGCCGTCCCCCGTCCGCCGTCCGCGGCACTTTTCTTAGCAACACTGGACCGATTTGGTTCAAATTTGGTATATGGGCTCCATTTGGGGTCTAGTTGTGCCGCGAAGCTTTTGGTTGATGTAGGTCACTTCTAAGGGGTGAAAATTAAGGGTTGAAATTTTCAAGAGTGCCCTAGCTCGAAAACTCTCGAAATAAAGGTATTGTTTTTTCACCAATTTTAAATAGTATTGAATTTTAAAAAAATTTTGAGACCACCCGGAGCTCTGTAGGACAAACCGTTCGGTCCCTACGAATACTTGAAGGTTTTCCTTCGATAAAACAGAATCATGAGTGTGAATCGCAAAAGAGGTCTAATCTCCATTCAAATTTTATCGGACTAAAATGCGATCGCTGTTCATTTCTTCGATTTGTATACAGTTTTGCCTTCTGCGTAACCAGTAATCAAATTTCAATATGAAGCTTTCTATTTTTCCAATCGAGTGTGAAGCGTTTAGTTCTTTCTAATAAACTTGATTGTGAAGGTGTGAAGCCAGTATGGTGTGTTAGGTGTATTTTACCTAGCTGGTAGGTAAAAAAAATGTTGGTGGGTAAAAAACGCTGCAAATCATTGCTCAAAGGCTTCTTCACTCTTCAGAGCACTGATCAGCTGAGTGAGCTCCGAAGCCATTTTCAATCCTATTGAATGGAAGTGCTCTTCCAGGCGTCTCCAGCATTCGAGGAGATCTTCTTCACTCCTCAGATCACTGATCAGCTGAGTGAGCTCAAAGCCATTTTCAATCCTATTGAACGCAGGAAGCTGAAATTTGAGAGGGAAGGTCAAGGGAGAATACAGATGTTGGTAGGTGCTATTGATGGAGAACCAGTGATCTATACAGAAGGGTGATCTATACAGAAAATAATAAACCTTTGAGCAATGATTTGCAGCGTTTTTTTCATCTGAATTTGATGACATTTCCAGGATTGTTCAGATTAGCGTGTAGATCGTCCCCTATTAGAGTAGTGCGAGGTACTTTAATGTATAAAAGTAAATAAGAAGGTCTACCTAGTCAAATGGACTATTTAGATTGGGAAAATCACAATCAACCTTTTTAGAAAGCATTCAACACAAGAATATATATTGGTTTATTATTTTCAATAACAAGCCTTTGGAATCGAGCAAGAAAAAAAAATTGTAACCCCCCTCAAAATTTGATGTTTTACGTTTCAAGGTTCGTAGAATAAGAAAATCGAATGAAAAAATTTCCGTCCGTCCGCCGTACGCGGCACTTTTCTTAGCAACACTGGACCGATTTGGTTCAAATTTGGTATATGTGCTCCATTTGGGGTCTAGTTGTGCCACGAAGCTTTTGGTTGATGTCAGTCACTTCTAAGTGGTGAAAATTAAGGGTTGAAATTTTCAAGAGTGCCCTAGCTCGAAAACTCTCGAAATAAAGGTATCGTTTTTTCACCAATTTTAAATAGTATTGAATTTAAAAAAAATTTGAGACCACCCGGAGCTCTGTAGGACATACCGTTCGGTCTCTACGAATACTTGACGGTTTTCCTTCGATAAAACAGAATCATGAGTGTGAATCGCAGAGGTCTAATCTCCGTTCAAATTTTATCGGACTAAAATGCGATCGCTGTTCATTTCTTCGATTTGTATACAGTTTTGTATTCTGCGTAACCAGTAATCAAATTTCCATATGAAGATTTCTATTTTTCGAATCGACTGTGAAGCGTTTACTTCTTTCTAATAAACTTGATTGTGAAGGTGTGAAGGCAGTATGGTGTGGTAGGTAGTACCTAGCAATAGTTGGTAGGTAAAAAAAAGTTGGTGGGTAAAAAAAATGTTGGTAGGTAAAAAACGCTGCAAATCATTGCCCAAAGGTTTATTATTTTCTGTGTAGATCACCCTTCTGTATAGATCACTGGTTCTCCATCAATAGCACCTACCACCATCTGAATTCTCCCTTGAACTTCCCTCTCAAATTTCAGCTTGAATAGGATTGAAAATGGCTTCGGAGCTCAATCAGCTGATCAGTGATCTGAAGAGTGAAGAAGATCCTCCTCGAATGCTGGAGACGCCTGGAAGAGCACTGATCAGCTGAGTGAGCTCCGAAGTCATTTTCAATCCTATTGAACGCAGGAAGCTGAAATTTGAGAGGGAAGGTCAAGGGAGAATACAGATGGTGGTAGGTGCTATTGATGGAGATCCAGTGATCTATACAGAAGGGTGATCTATACAGAAAATAATAAACCTTTGGGCAATGATTTTCAGCGTTTTTTTTATATGTTTGGTAATTAATGCTCAACATCATGTGGTTAATTTTAACATAACAATATTGCAGTCATCATAATATGATGAATATATATTATATATTCTTTTGACTGTTGATGCACTTCAATATAATGTTTTGAGATTACCTGCTAAGCATCGGATCATCTATGAAATAGGGTTATGATTACGAGGAAGCTATGTGCCACACTCACTTGGCAGACTTTTTTTTACATTTCATTGTGACAAGAGTGTAACTATTTTCAGGTTATGTTGTTGAGATATTAATATTTGAGGTATTATTATTATTTTTCAGCGTTTTGGATATTAATCGCTGCAAATTATTTTACTGACACGAATTTTCCATCATACACCTGTAAGGAGTGTACCTCTGTGCACTCCTACACTCTTTAGAATGTAATGTTTCGTTATTATTTAGCAATAACAACGCTATCCTAGGTGTTTTTAGTGTAAATTTTTCAAGATCAAAATGGTTTCTGTTTCAGAAATAATATTTGAAGCCTACTCAGATAACTTAGGTACCTATGATGATTCGTCCTAAAAAGTTTCTCTAACATCTCGATACTACTAATCTTGAACTCTATTGCGAATATTCTTAAATTACTGTTTTTCATTTGTTTTCCAGGTCCTTAGATGACTCGATGGCTGATTTCCTTCATTCTTCAAGGGATCATCCTCCCATTGTCCCTGATTGTCGGTGAGTCCATCTTAAAATTTGGACATTTTATAATTCTCACCTACCATATTATAATATAATATGGTAGGTAGGTAATCATAGTATGATATTAGATTTTCATGTGACTGTGAGTACGTCAAAGAACCCCCGTTCTCTTTCTAACCCGTACGATATTTAGAATGTAATACGTGGCGATTTCCGTTCACCTGCTCATTACTGGAGCGGTTACTGATAGCGCGGGCTGTCTGACAACCAGTTATTATCTTTTTTGCTACCTACCTACCCGTTTACTGTTCCACTTCCTACAAGTAACTTTGTGTTGTTTGTTCTGGTGGAACCATTTTTCTTTTGGGAAATTAATTATTGGAGTCTTTTTCAATTTTTGATTTGTTTTGGTAGGTACATGTTTCAACGGTACTCATTCCTCTTTTCAGCCCGATAGGTAATAATTAGGGCCAATTCCCAACCTCAAAATATTCTTATACCTATTGGAGTATTATCGTGTCCTCAATGGCTGTTGTTATTGTTATGTTATAGGGCGGAATTCACACAGTCATTCCTCAACGCCGAGGATTGTTGTTGTTACATTCTTATGATCTCTATTCTCAATTTTAGTGTCAACCTTTATATTTAGGTTTAGCTTTTATTTATTGATGTGCAAAATGTGGGAGAAATAGTATTTATTGCAGGATGAGAAATTGTGCAAGTATAAAATTTCTTAAAATTTTCTCCACATGACATGTAGAACTTCTTTTAAAATGGATTGATCCTGGCTGAAGAAGACGATCAAAACGAGAAAAAGTTGTGTTGGGTGAATTGGAATAGGGCCCCTGAAATACTGTTATATTTTTGTAAATGTCTTGCGAAAATAGAGGAGAGACTCAACTTTTGGAAGTTGTGGAATATGGTGGTCCTCACTACTTACTTAAATTTATCGAGTGTTTTCATTTCATTTTTTAATGTGAATCAACAAATCAGCAGAAATTTCGAGATTTCCAAATGTTTACCCTGCGTTATCAGAGGTGTGAGTGACAGGGCACCGCCTCCTTGACCCAGGGGCGATTGTGGGTGCTTCATCTCCCAATGTACACAGGCGAGAGACCTCTAACTCCCCCTCCACCACCCGTCTTCTCCTTCGTCTTCAGATATGGATCTATAATGGCTGTATCGTGCTCCATTTCCTAATTAGTTGATGGAACTTTTCGTTTCCCCCTTTTTACACCTTCTCCTTAGGAGAGGTTTTGCCTGACCCAAGAAGAATAATGTGAAATTTCCGGGTTGCCAGTTGTTTGTTGTTTTTGTTGATGTTTTTATGGCAGTTTAATGGGACTGAACAAATTCAACTTGCAGAACGAGGGAAAACTTGTTTATTGTTCGCATGATTCTGATCTCAAGTTTAGTCGATCTCAGCCTTTTCTATAAAGTTTGATTACCATCAGGATGCTCGCAGATATTTCTGGGCCGAATGGGACTCCCTCAGTTGGGTTGCTCTCAGTATTCAACAAGAAGCTATAATTTTGGGTAATTTTCAAGATTATAATTTCTGGTAAATGGGTAGTTTCTGGTTTGGGGCCTCGTGTCCTCAAACGATCTCATGCTCTTCGTCATGAAAATATTCCTAGACATACTTAGTTGACCTATAATGTGCCCAATAGGTAGGACAATGCTTAGAAACTTGTGTTTTCCCATTTATTTTTCCGTCAGTCATACGTTCCTCACTAGTATCGGCAACTACTTCGCTCGTGACCGATTCGTTACAGCCAAGCGAACGATGTTGACTCGAGCGCGAGCTGTTTACCAAGTTGTTTGCTCTTCCACCCTTTGGGAACACCGACGCCTCTGATAATGGATTCTGTGAAGTGTCCGATCCGATCTGGTTTCGTTAAAAGTTTCCTTGACATCATTAATTGATTTTCGCTCCCAAGTAGTTCGGACGAGTGGAAATGTTTCGTGATTAATTCGCCCACGTATACGCGGTTAGGGCAAAGAGTGTTTCCAATATTTCACACTCATCGTGAAATACTGCACCATATCAATTTTTGGCCATTTTGAGTTTGATATTGGTATGCAGCCGTGGACCTATACTAAGTGTTCGCAGCACATCCCTTGAATAAGGTATCACGCCTAAGTTGC
Source organism: Apolygus lucorum (assembly GCA_009739505.2). Classification (NCBI taxonomy): domain Eukaryota; kingdom Metazoa; phylum Arthropoda; class Insecta; order Hemiptera; family Miridae; genus Apolygus; species Apolygus lucorum. Next base: position 35,949,618 of record CM019176.2, read on the forward strand.
GTCGTTGGCCGCCAGAGAGCAGATTGATGTGTCAGTATTTCATTGAGGAGAGAAAAAACAAAAAAATCTACGATGATTATGCTGACTATGTTTTGTGCTTGTTAAGACTGCTTTCTTGGTACTTTTAACTAAATGAATAACGTCTGGCATGTAGCTGCCTCGTATCCATAACACAAATTTCCACAAATTATAGATTTTTCTGAAAATTAAGGTACATTTTAATGAAGTGTTAATGGTAAAATTCAGCTCATTAGAACGTTTCCATCAACCATGCCCTAAGAACTATTATACTATTTTTTGTCAATCAAACTACAACTTTTCTGTTAGACTAAACTCCTTCCAATCTGGTTTCTTAGTGACTTACACTTTACACTTACACTTGCCAAATTGAGAGAGCGGTGTAGACACGTCTTGCTGGAAGCAAAAATTATTAAATCGATCAGAGCACTACTAAATTCTATAATATAAAACATGAGGTTCACGATCAAGTTGATGGATTTCCCAAGTTTTAGAAACGTCAACACGATTGAGAATTTCCTCCCATTTATATCGATTTCGAAAATTAATTATTCAATCTAGAAAATTTGGCATCCAACCTCTCCAAATGAGAGCAAAATCAGAAGGCCTGCATCGATTGCGTAATGGTCTTGACTCACTAAAATTGTATTACATTTGAATTGAAAAATAATACTGTGGGTTTTCAACTACTAAGATGCTTCTTGATTGTTATCTGAGTCAGTTTAAGTAGACCGAGCATGACGGACATGATGGTACCAGATTGGTTATGACATGCTTCACGTAGATTAGAGATACTAATATTTGTGTGATTTCAGACTTCACCCATATTATTTTCTGTGTAGATTATTTTCTGTGTAAGTACGCTTTTTAATGATGTCGAAACAACGTTGAGCCGTTGGTTCCCACCATTTTCTCTCATTGTTCACCCAGCAACGGTGTGAAGAGACTGCTGGACTCCGTCGGACTCAATCTTTGCAGTGGCTCCAAGGTCTCAACCTACCATCTAGCTAGTAGGTTTGATCGAATTCGATCACAAAAACCAGAAGATTCCGAAAGCCCCATTTCCACAGCTTTTCCTCCACTTCCGCAGTCAATCAATCATGAGGTGGCTCAGAGGGGAAACGAGGAAGCCTTCCAATTGACCTGACGGCATCGCTGGGCTGACTCACAAGGGTCAATAGCGTCGGCTGGGCGCGAGGCCTCAATTATTAATGGCACGAGAACGAGAGTTCGGTGGTGCTTTGATGTTGTTTCCTTCGTGACATTCTACGACCTAATTATAGGAGCCCGCCGAGATTCACTCTGGCAGGGGAGGTGTCACATTAAAATCCGAGTTGACTGACCCAGGAATCATTCTTGGTCCGGTATCTGACCTCCTCATTCCTCTTTGCCTTTTGAGAAATCTAATCTCCATTGTTTCTCCACAGTTATTCCTATTTTTTCCGTATTTTTGATAAAATCGATGACACTCAATGAAGGCCGTAGGTGGAGATACTGGAAATAAAGAACAAACCAACTATGCCAATTTTTTTCTTTTAAATCTACTGTTTGGCATTTTTTTGCTTCTTCTTAATCTTTGGCTCTACAGTCTAATTTGAAACTTGGCCGCCTCCACAACGCTCAGCCAGACCAGTCGATCCTTAGCCATCGTCCTTCATGCTCTGTCCTCTATCAGCCTCAGATCCTCCTCAACCCCATCCAGCCATTTGATCATCGGCCGGCCTCGTTCTCTTCGACTGCCTGGGTCGTCAATGAATACCATCTCAGTTTGCTTGACTTTATAAAATATGAGGCAGGAGGGTCGACCTACATTTCATGGAGCTCTCTGCGTTAAAGCGACGTCTTCATCTCACTCTCTCGCATATTGAGGCAATGCATCCGTGTGGAACTTTTCGCTCGGATCTATTGGCATGTCTATTGTTACATCTATGACATTTCTCGTGTATCCGAGGCATAAATCAGTACGGGACGCACCAATACTCCGAGGTAGAGTAAATTTGGTGGCACGGGAAAGAAGCCAAGAGACGGATCATAGCAAGTACGCCCTGTTAGCAGCCATAAATCGCTATTTTATTTTGTTAGCTTAATCAAAAAAATCCGGGTTATTCAAGTTTTGTTGTACTTGGGAAGAAACATGATATGAAATACACTATGTAAAACTTTTACTTTACCATGTAAAAAGAGCTGAAGATCTCCAGGTGCGATGCACAGATTGAAAGAATGTGGATGGCCGAAGAAGTTCCGGTTACACACAACTACGGACTCTTTCTATCTGAAAACCAATGAGTGGCTGAAAGCAGAATAGAATATCCTCTCTTATACTTTTCTGGTTCTTACTCTGCTTAAATGGAAGTTTGATTGTCTGTCGAATTTTCTGGCTGCTCAAAATGAGAGGAAAAGACCAAGGGATTTGGATATGAGAAAGCTGACGGAGTTATTTTTTGAAGTTCTACTATGTAATGCCTCAAATATACTCTATGAAGAGAAGACATCTGCCTAATGCCTGATGTGTAGCTCGACGGCGTCAGATGGGACCCTTCCGGAATCGCCAGATGACACTGGCACGCTCGCATACAACAATCCATAGAACAAGATGAGACAGCGACAAATTACTCCTCTCTCTCACCTTCTTCCTGGACTCCGCCTGGTCTCCAATGAAAAGTTTATGCAGCTAGACTTCAACCCTGGGTAATGAGCTCGATTTACTACCTACATCCAGTCAGTATCAGCTCAACATAAGTTACGGCATTATACAAAATCCAGCAATCTTCATGAAACTATACGGCATCGAGATATTTACAATTAGACAGGCGCCGCTCGTCAAGAATATACTACTATTAGGAAAACAACTGGACCCTCCCGGATCGACTCACACATTGCTCGACCTACAGTCATTGCTCGACAGCAGTTACATCAGATTACTTTACAGATTCGTTTGTACAATCTATCAAAACGTTGGTAAATTTTACCATTGGAAATAATATATGTAGAGCGTTTTGAAGTGTAATATACTTTTTCTCAGTCTCAAGAATTTGAGGCTCTTTCGGTACTTTCCTTGTACCCTTCAAGTGGGGTCTGTTACTGGATTAGCGTGCAAAAATGGTGGTTGGTAGTATCTTCTCTGGTCATGGCTTGGTCGTATCAAATCGAGTAATACCTCAAAACCTCGTTCTTCCATTAACATACAAGTGTGAAGACCGTTTCCTTTCTTTCGAACTCAATTTTCTTCACTAAAATTATTACTTACACCAAAACTAGAAAATATAATAATGGGAAAAAACGAAAAGTTGCGTTGTTTTATTCTTGCACGGTGCTATCTACTATATAGCGTATTGTTACTTGTTATTCTTACGAGCTGATAGTGCTCTTGATACCACAGTTTTTCTGGCCTCACTCGTAGCTCTCTAATCGATTCGAGAGCCTTGTTCACTTGACGAGACGATCCAGCTATATTTATGATAGCTCTAAAACAGATTTATGACTGTCACGCCTTGTGTTTGTATACTCATTACAACTTGATATAGTAGTATATAAATATAGTTATAGTAACCTACTCAGAGACGAGTCCGATGATAGTGGATGACTGGAACTTATATTTGCGGTTTGTTTTATTGTGGAGAGGAAAAATCCATTTTAAAAAGAACATTAAAACTTAACTTAAACCTTGAAACATTTTGAAGTTTAAAGGAATAAGTTGCCATAAGTCCTTGTTGTCGAAAAAAGAATTAATTTAGAATCTCACTCATCCCTAATTTTCTCCTCCAATTTGTAGATGATTGAAAAATAATAATAAGTAGAGTGGTAATATAATGTACGTTTATAGATTATTTTCCGTCCTGAAGTAAATGTATGGATTTTTCTAGATAAATGGTTAATTCAAGTCCAAAGAGGTGGGTGGAAAAGAGAGATTTTGTAGATCAACTTTCTATATCAACAACGGCTTACAATATTTTCCTATGCCGAATCATAATAGGTAATTATCATAAATAAATAGTGAACCTTACCCCTACAGTAGGGGTAAGGTTCACTATTTATTTATGATAATTACCTATTATGATTCGGCATAGGAAAATATTGTAAGCCGTTGTTGATATAGAAAGTTGATCTACAAAATCTAGTAACTAAAGTAAGATTAGTAACTAATCTTACCTTGAAAATGTATTTCATCTAGTAGGTAGATAAAAAATTGCACTGGCGATGGGAAGATTGAATCTTTGAAGTGATTCATTTCCCAACCACTCACTCACTAAATGGGGGGTGCGCCTGATTTTTTTAAAAATTTTTAATCGAAAGTAGCCCTTATCCTGAGAACCTGACACCAGCCGTTCTCTTTTTGGATGAATAGATCTTTTTCTGTGATTTTTCAAAGTTTCGAATGTTTATGACGGCGGGACCCCCCAGCCCACTGTGACGTCATAAACATTCGAAACTTTGAAAAATCATAGAAAAAGGTCTTCTCAAGCTAGAAGGTCGCGGTTGGTGTCAAAAGTCTCAGAATGAGGTCTAGTTTAGATTAAAAACAGCAATAAACAGTTTTTCCGACCAATGCGCACACCCCATTGAGCCTGCCTATCCTCACCTTCTGAACAGCACTTCCACGCTCTCACCAAACGACTACTGGAGATGAGAGGCTCCAATTCACAACTCCTTCCCAAAAGACTACTCATTCACTCTCACTATTTCACTAAGTTGCTCTTCAACTCACACTTATGAAAGGTTTATTCAGCAAAGAATGCTAATTTAACTATTGTTTTAATAATATTGTTTAATTATTCAATAATAGTACTGAAGATACTAGGTTTGAATAAATGAGGGAACCAAATCGTACTCCTATCTCATTCTCGTTTAAGTGCTTCCGTCTATCTTCATCTAAAGTTGCGTGTCGGAAATTTTCCGGTAATGTAAAAATGAAGCATCAACAACTACCCCTCGTGTTAAAAGCATCTATGTTACACGGCGACAAGCCCTGGAGTGGAAATGTATTCAATATAAATTCATCCATTTGAAGATTAGGGAATTAGAGATTAGGATCGGGTATATGCTTCTCTGCTAATTCATTTCCATTAGTACCTCCTGGTTAATCTGTAAAGCATATATAAACGTCCATCAGAGGCGAAGACTCCACGGTTACGGTGTGGTTGCGTGTCTGTCTCGCCTTAATGGAACATTCTGCCACTTCCTACCCTCTCTGTTCCCTAGAGAGATTGTTAATATTGACTATCAACCTTCCTTTCTTTCGACTCAGCAGTCGTGGCGCGGTTTTCCCTGTTTTTGGGGTCAGGAGAACGAACCCCTTCGGCATAAGTCTAAATAAGTCTAAATCGATCAATCCTCTCGGATTTCCCGAAATAGGAATTCATGCAATATATCGCACCCCGTCTGATGGATGGTCAACAGCTTGGAATCAATGGTGTGCTTTTGTCAGTTGAGGTTCTGGGGTTAAGGTTGGGGGTTGTCGTATGATTTTCACCATTGTGTTGGAACCAAACGTCACCGCTGGACCGAGTAACATCACGGTCATTGAATGATACGTAGATTAGGTATCACAACCTCAAAAAACTGTACTGAACCATTTTTCGCGTATTGAAAAATTCGAGTAAGTAGGTAATGGTTGAATATTCCGCCAAATTTTATATCTGATCATAATCTGCAAAAAAGAAGGCTCATTAGTGAAGCATTAATCCAAAATGGAGGGGTAACTTCCTTTTTTGGAAAATAATACAGTTTTGTTGCTCATAAGTTATTGAGTCGGAATTTTAATTTTCTCTATTGCTAGTTTTGTAAAATGTTGGTTTTCAATTTTTCAGTGAAGTTGAAAAGTTTGTGGAGTCGTTTGCCATTTGCTTTCCAAACTATTTTCCAGGGTGGTTGAGTTCTTGAGACACCTTGTTGGTTTGTCGAACAAATATTTTTCTTGAGCCGGAATAGTATTCATTACATTATGTACTTCTTTATATTACCTACTCTCTAAATCGAAATTTTTTTTTCGCTGTTCAGTCAGAAGTTTCCTGTTATTTTTCTTTTCTTTTCTGCCAAATTTCAACTGAAATCTAAAAATGTCAAGAATCATTCCTTATCCTATAGTTAGTTATAACTTTAAAAAACTATCTTTGCTCTTGATTTCGCGAATAAAAACTTTTGTCCGAGTTTTAAAAATAAATTACGTTAAAATTGAATTTTTACGTAGTAAGGGATTTAGGTGCTCTAAATGTACACTTATTTTCGTTTATATTTTCAAGGTGTGTTTCTTTTGTTTCCTCGTGGGTCCGTTTGGTGTGAATAAATCTCCTCAACTGCAAGCTGTTACCGCGTGAATTGCATTCTAAAATATTCCCCTCGAGGCACAGCTGACACCATCGCATCGTGAAGGTTAAATCCCGCGTACACCTTACTAGTCATATCTATAAATAACAACCAGCTATTCAACCAAACTGCGGAAGTTATAAGAAATTGTAGCCCTGTTCAATGAGTGGGAGGGTTCCTATCTCTGTTGTCATTCCTGAAACCGCTGAGCCCATTATTTACGTAGGCAGCTGTCCTTTTTTATTTGAGTTATGAATCAACTACACCAACCTCACGTATTTTGTTTGTACTGTATAAAGAGAGGTTACAAAAAATATAACTTTGGCTAGATCGGTTGTCTACAGAGATTTTCTTGTCTTATTTACTTCTCTCAAGTTTAACCTTATGTATTCTCTTGTTTGATTCCACTTCCGTACTGTACAGGGTGTCTCAAGTCGATTCTCTTGCCGGAACGCTGGATTCGTTGAGTGTTGAATTTCATAGTTAATCTAAACAATGGGTTACCGTTGAAAAGTGGATGGAATGGAGCATGTTTCAAGCTTTCGAGGATATCTAGAGAAAATAGGAAAAAATCACGATCATTAAAAAAAAAAACAGAATCTGACAAATTTTCAAGTTTGAGGTAGAATGACTATCCTTGTGTACATGCTCAAGAAATCATCATTTGAGAAATTTAACGCTCTTTTCAACAGTGTAAACTGATTTGAATTTGCAATGGAAATAAGGAAGTTGTGGCCATTTTAGCACCGCACCGAAATCACGAAAATAAACCGAAAGGTCGAAAACACGAAGAAAAACTTCAAAGTAAAAAAGTGGCATTTTGAGTGGGCCAAAAAAAATGCTACGAGGGACAAGTTCATGAAGTATTGTTCATTCGACTTGGGACACCCTGAATATGGAAAAAAATTATTATAATTTGTTATTTGAATGTTCACAGACAGGATTCAATCTGAATGTTCATAACATCATAACTAAACTAACTTAATATTGTAAGGTTTCGATTAAATTTGCAGGTATAATTGTACGAGTATGTCACTCAATGAAGTGTTTTCTCTCAGATCAATGGAAGTTTGTAAACATGCGTAAAATAATCTCTTTCTGACACTATTTGATTGCCGTACTTCGCTCAAACTTGAAGGATATTTGGGGCAAATGATTCGATTGTATCTTATGAACGACATCGTGAGCGGATTATCGGTACAGTTACACTGCGCAAAAGCTAACGAGAAATCCCTGTGGTAAACATAAATTAAACGGTTGTTATCCATCTATTGTTGACATTTTAAAGAGATTTGTCTGTCCTAGGTTTCCTATGAATTTCATCAGTTTAATCCTTGTACACGTATAACTTCCACACTTCACTTCTCATTCGTTTCCAATGACATTTTAGGGAATTGTGCTTCTATATCGTTGCTGTCAAATCGACGTAAATACAGCAGGGTTTGCGGCATGCAGTATGCAGTCGTTCGGTAATGACGACCAAGAGATTTATTTTTGAACTAATAAATGAAATAAACGTGGAACTCAAATTACCATCTTTTGGCACAAAACAGGGCTGCGGTTATTGCTTTTTTTTGTTGACTAAGAATCCTGAATCCATTTAAAAAAGTATTTATGTGAGCTGATTTCTCTTTAGTAAGCATTCAATTTTATTATCACAATTAATATTATTGCTTAACCATATAAGGGCTTCATTGTTTATTGTTGACTTGATTTATTTGGTTTATGTTTGTTGTGGTTGAGGCTGTATATTATCGTCTGAGCGACTAATCCGTTCCTCCTTGGGTAGCTGCCTTCGCCCCGTCGTCTCGGACTTCTTCTTTTATTCGGGCATTATACTTTGTTTTGTAAAATTTTTATAAACTATATGCACACAATTTGCTTGCGAAAACATTTATCTACAAATTAAATTGATACGAGGAAGTTATTTCCGTCACTTTTGTGGCAGACTTCTTGTGGCATTCGTATTATAAATGTGAGTTCTAGTCATTCAAATCCGAAAACACGAAAAATAGCAGAAAATTTAACGCTCTTCCCACCGGGTTTTCATAATTTTGTTTTGACATGGGTAGGCGTGTCTTTTGGCAGGGGGCCAAGGAATTTTTCGCGACACTTTTTTTGCCACAAGCGACCAAATGCAACGCGATACCAGTAAACAAAATCATAGCTACATATCGATAGCTATGAAGCAAGGTTCTCTAGAATACTGCAATATATTACGTGCGACAGTAGAGTTTTTTTGGGGGGGGGGGGGGAATTCTGTTTATTATATTATTATTATATTATTCTCAATTAGTTTCAAATGAAGTATTAGGTATTTCGACGTTATGTCTTCAAAATTCTAGTTATATTAGTTTGGTGATGTTCATCCTTGCTCTTCCTTCCTTTTGAGCCGCTATGTCCGTTCCTCAAGAGCCCTCTGAATATCCGCTATTCTCTTCCTAATCTCTTCCTAATCAACCTGCATCATGCTAATAAATTATTCATATAGTATCTTGTGTGTATTTTATTTCATTATTTTAATTTTGAAATTACACCTACAACAATGGGCATATACCTGATCTATTATTTTCCCCTCTAAGGGAGAAATTGATAGTATCTTGGGTTTTTCTTGGTCGACTCCAAAGGTTCATTATTGAAAATAATAAACGAAAATCATTGTAAAATTTATAGGAATAAATTTCTATGGAAATTAGTTTGTTGTTGGATGAATTTTCTGTATGTAATTCTCACTAGTAAGTTCGCACGTGCAGTCCTGGCATGATATGAGTTCAACCTAGACTACCCTGTGACTTTCTAGCTCTAGTCAAAAGAATCTGACCGCTTTGTCGTCCGGTGTTCGCTGGCTAAATATATTGTGTCAGACCACTGGGGAGATGCTCCGGAAGGGGTGCGGCGCATTCGATCTCCCGTCTAGAATCTCCTTTTTTCAGTCGAGCTCATTTTTCGTCCACTCAGAAAATCATTCATTTTCATCCTATCTCTATTTTCTGGGTTTCAGCGATCTATTCGAAACCGTCCGCATCGCCCTCGATGGAAAACATATTGTTTAGTAATGCATGCATTCCAGGGGACGTCCCATTGGACAAGCATTAGATTAGTTAACCAGTTGGTAAGCGATACAACTGTTTCACTGGATGTAATTTGGTTTATTAGTTTAGGCAAGAAATAGTGACCCCCCCCCCCCCTCACCATTATCTACCAAAACATTTCTAGCGGCATGGGAGCCTCGAATCTGAAGAGCATTTTAAAATCCATGATCTACGACACCCAACATGCGATTTCGAGTTCACCCCCTCCCCTTCCCTCACCAATGGTGCCAGTCTGGCACCAAAGCGGGAATACGTCGTAACATTGAACTTTCATCTATTAGTTTTGGTAGGCGGTCCGTCGAGGTTCACATCCGTATTCAAGGTGAAACACAAAAAAAAAAAAAAAAAAAAAACACACGAAATATGCGGTTTATGGTGTCCTGGCACCACGGTGGCACCACTATTAGTTCCATGGTGGTACAGAGAATAATTCATGAAAATACGGAGGTATAATGAGAATTTTTCCTGAATTTCAAAGGTTGTGTACAATAATTGTGTACTTACTAATTATTAGTAAGCAGTAAAGGAACCGAAATATTGAAAAATCGGATATTTTATGAATGTTATCCCCCACTTGCCCCCTCCCCTTGCGAATTTTGGTACTCAGGTGAAATTATGTACAACTCGGAAGTTATTTGTGTCAAACAAAAAAGAAACACACAAATCGGTTGGAAATTGAGGCCTGGGCAGAGTTTACAGGATTATGCCCGCAAACGCACGTTTTTTAAGCATTAACCCCCCCTTTCCCCCCTTAAAAAGCAAAATTCAAAATTTCGGCGCCGTAGTGCACAACTAGATAGTTTTCCGCGTCGAACAAAAAAGGAACCAGGAAAATCGGTTGAGTACTAAGGCCTGAGCAGACGACACAAGATTTTGTCACACACATACACACACACACACACATACACACACACACACACATACACACACACACACACACACACAGACATACACCTATGGTTTTTTTCGTGGATTTGGATTTAGAATGGTCTAAAACGGATTACTGTGTGGTTATTTTTTTTTCTGTTGAGTGTTGTCCTCCTTCACCCCAGATCGATCGCATAAGGACGCCCAAGTCTTACTGTGGGACGTCCTAAAAAGGACGATTACGTTCTCGTTGAGATTCACAGGCGTCCCCCAGAATCTCATACTGACATTGAAGTGTACAGAATTGAGCATCGTATCCGCAAAGATTTATATGAATCCTCAATTGAGGATAGACTTTCCTTCATCAATTTAAGGTAGGGTTCAATTTTCAAAAAGGAAATTTTACTTGAGAGACAAGACAACTTCAAAGGCTTGTTTTTACCTTCAATTGACCGAAAAAGTCGAGATAGAATCTCGAAATCATCTAACTAGCTGGTTTACTCGTGAAACGAGACAATTTCGAAGGCTAGTTTTTACCTTCAATTGACTGAAAAAGTCTATTACACGGACGAGCCACTGCTTTTAAGCTCTTTCGCTTCTGGTGCATCGAATTCCCGAAAATCGTTTTGTTTCGATCGTGTCCTTTGTCTGATCTTCCTCGCTGAGCGCCGTCTGTATCTTTCGGTCGATGGTGATGTCATGGTTTGGTGAACTGTGTGAAACCCCGTGGTACAAGGACGTCCATTGACCACATTCCCAGCCACGATCGTAATCTCTCTTTTCTCCCATTTCCGAGACGCGTTGCTTCTAATAAGTTCTCTCTATATGAGATTGGCTTACCTAACTCGAAAACGTTCGGAACGTATACTGGCTTTGGGAGAAAGCATCCAATCCTTTCTGAAGCCGCCTTACCTTTATTTGCACATACAATAAATTTATCCTGTCGATTCTCCAAGGTTCTGAACAAATTATTTTCCAGATGCCTACCTAGAGGTCAAACCTCCTCCTGAAATTCTGGAGGTAGGTTATACGATCGTTCCATTTGAAATCGATAGATTTATGAAACTTTTGTGTCGACCATTTCACTTTTGATAAATTCATGAGAATGCTTTCTTCCATTTTTGGGAAGGTGAAAATTTCTCTTTTTCCATTGGAAATAGGTAATGTAATTTGCTTGATTTCCCACGTTTATAGAAACCTTGAAAATCGGCTATTTGGGGGGTTTGTATCTCTATTTCCTTCCCCATCGAAATCTTCCAATGTCTGATTTGTCCCACAGATGTGAATATTTTGAAACTTTTTTCTTTTCTAGCACAAACTGGGTTAGTTAGTCAATGGATTGACCTCACTCGAAACTTGCGTACGTGTAAGACATTAGGACATTTGATGTCTGTACTTTACACCCCCTTCTCGTTGAGAGAATTTCTCTTTCTATTCAGCACATAGTTTGTCATTCGAACTCTGCAGTCTTATAGAGGCTACCTATGAAATGTCTGCTTCGAGGGACCTTCAGGGGCGAATTTAGCTCACCCAGCTGGTCAAGGAGGAGTATAGTTTGTCATTCGAACTCTGTAGTCTCATAGAGGTTAACTGTAAAATTTTCAAGTAGATGATTTTAAAAATAATTTGTTCTTCCTGGTGCTTTTGTAAGGTGTAGAGTAGGACCTATAAGATCGGGCGCAGCTCGGTTACTGCAAAAGTTTTAACATCTACGTTTGCCAAAATAATTACCACCCGATGAAAAATATTAAGCATTATTTATTTATTTTTACTCTTTCGTCGACACTTGAAATATGTTGTGAAGAAAAAAACCACAAACTTCCCTCATGCAATCCAATAGGTATAGCTATTCATGCTTTCATTTTTCCCACACCTCATTTGATGCTGAGAGCCTGACCCCTGCCTGATTGTACACGATTTTCTACAACGTTTTCTCTGGGTGAAACGAACCGAGTTAGAAAGCTAAAAATCTAATTAGGAAGTTAGGTACTTGATGTTCATCAGTAAGAATGTTGCTCTCTGATGATCTTGTTGCTTCCGAGTCTATCAAGGTAGCGGAAGCTTTGTTTTCACTTTTCAAGGTTGAAAAAAATTCTCCAAATTCGAAATTTCTACTCGCTTTTTACGTTTCAGTCCTTTCTGAACAATTTTGGTTCCATGTCTGTCTGTCAGTGTGTCTGTCATGAAATCCTTGTTACCGGCATAACTATACGAAGTTATTGTCCGACTTCGATGCAACTTTCAGGGATATGCGGATTGGGTTGTAGATGGCCCCCTATGAAAATCATTACCCCCAGACTGATAGTAGCCACTGCGCATGCGCAAACGTGAATTCCTTGTAACAGCCATAACTTCCGATTTCGATGAAATTTTCTAGGGTTGTTCAGATTGACGTGTAGATGGTTCCCGTGGAAGGTACCAAGAGATTGATGTTCATCGTGTCATCTATACAATCGGGTTATGGATACGAGGAAGCTATGTTCCACACCCACTTGGCAGACTATAATTATATGTGGTCTATATAAGTGCTAAATGGTAGTTAGATTCTGAGCTGTCAGTGAGCAGTTGATGAAACTGTAAAATCATTCAATTTAATGATGAGATAAAACATTTGGTTGAGTGGACCTGATGAATTTCCTAACTTAGTAGGTAAATCTTAGCTAAATCCAAAATGGTGTTTGGGTTGGCGTACACTTCTGGCGTTCGGTGAGTACACGGTCCACCCCAGCTGACCACGCCGAACAAAGCACCGTTGCACATGAGAGGTCCCCCTGAATCACCTGAACACGGAACGACGCTGTTTGCTGGCGCTGCGCAGATCTGCCCCAAATCGTGGAAATCCTGCTGGCACAGCGCTTCTGGATGAAATTTGGCCTCGCAAAACATTTTCCCGCATTGTCGGAAGCTGATGAGTTTCATTCTACTGCCTTGGAGTCCCCCAGTTCGGGATCTGTTCTTCAGCAAATGTCCCCATCCAGGTGAATCACACACTGCACCCATCCTCGTCAACCGGTCTAATTCTTTCTCAAAAGCAACCAGGTCTCTGCTAAAAACTCTCACTGGTTTTATATACTCGTTAAAAACCAATGGACTTTTCAGCTGTACGATGCCGACATCATTGGCCAAGGTTACGCCAATGTAATTACACTTCCAGTGAACTATGAATCTTCTTATTTTTCTCACCTGTCGAGCTAGTGAGTTTTGGAGCAAACTCACTGTCCCAGCCACAATGCTGTAGTTTTTTGGAGAACGGAGTGCAGGCTTTAAGTCAATATCAGCCACACAGTGACAGGACGTGAGTACCACGGAGGGCGTCAAAATGCTTCCTGCACAGTGATGCATAAGCTTTCCATTTTCCAAGTTTTTTGCCATTGCCACAATGAAGGGGTATTTTGAGTTCCCTATGGTATCATTGATTGGGTCGCCTATACCGTTCTTTCCACTTCTTATAGTTGTACACCGTATTGTCATCATCATTGTGAGTAACAGAATCGACATCACGATCATTATGACTTGCCGAGTCTTTCCAGTGGCAAGAAGTTATATTGAAACCCGGAATATAAAATAGTTTTTATTTACATCGAAATTCTAATCAGTTTTTTTCTAAACACAATTACGTCACCATAGAGAAAAGAATGATGTCAAAAAATAATGAAAAGGCTCCCCACATTTTTGACCGACTTCAAAACCGCCGTAGGCGCGAAGGATTTTTTTTCCGCCTGGAATGCGTTTTTCCTGTATTCTTGGTGGTCCCGTTTCAAACGGACTTTATTTTGCTTTGTTAACAGTGTCAAAAATGAGTGAAAATAGGTTGAAGAACGTGGTTTCCGATTTATGGAAGATTGATCCGTATTCACGTAACTTCCCATGTAACTTCCGACTGAGTCGTTGACCGACCATTTGTGTGTATTCAAATTAAAGGTCTAATTGTTAGCTTTAAAATGAGATACTATATGAGGAGGTGGGGGGAGAGATTATACTATATTATTAACCTGCACGAGCCTCATCAAACGTGTTCATGCATCTTCAACATGAAAGAAGCACATAGCTTCCTCGTCATCCATAACATGGTTGAGTAGGTAATGGGATAGGAGGTCGTCAGAACTGCTAAGTACATTACAAATATGAGGGATGTCGAATGGTTAGGCTATGAGAGGGTAGTCTACCAAGAGGGTGTAGCGCATAGCTCATTCCATCGACACCTGTGCGCCCAAAGGGCCAAACTGCTTCCGGAACTACTATTTCTAAAACGCAAGCGATTGTAGCGAGGCCAGTGTACATGAAGTCAACTAGGTTTTTTTTGTAATTGGTCCAAAATCTACGTAAGAATGAATTCCAAACCGTTTTTTGAATCATCCGCAATTTGTAATATTAAGAAAAAAAGATAAACTGGGAAGAGGTCCAGTTTGGCCCTATGGGCATAATTTGACCTTGAGATTTGTGAGCGACAAGGGGCCAAACTGCCAGTTTGGCCCTGAGGTTTGCGACTTCCCTTCACCTGGAAATTGCTCTGGTCAATCTGCAATTTCTTCTTCAATTAATACATCAGTTGAAATTAAACGTTAAAAAATTATTATAATTATCCACCCATTTTTATAACTCTCTGGGTATTTGGTACCTATCCAATCACTCATGTTTTCGTCTTTCTTTGAAACCCCGATTTTAACTCACGTAGGTATGGTTGAATAGTGTCATTCTATTACCAAAAAACAGCAATTAAATAATTTCTGAAACACGGGTAACGAAATTTTAATTATTCCAATAGTAAATGAACACCATAGCATTTGAAACAAATCTAATAATCATTGATGAATAGTAAGATATTGTCATCTATTCAGCATTGTCCTCTTCATTTGTCTTAATGAGCTCATCACGTATGTTGAGCTTATTCTTCATCTGGAAGTATTCTGCGTGGTACTGGTGAGGAATCGCCCTTTTGGTACACAAACTGAAGGAAAAAGCAGGAGTGGTCACAGTGAGACAACTGGACGGCAAGAAAATTATCATTACACTTGACAAGTTACCTATCTTTATGGTGTTCAGACTTCAACTCAATTGATTCAATGCAATTTGATTGATTTAGTTGATTAACTGAATCGTCTTTACCTAAGCAAACATCAGGACTTGAAAGAACGAACTCGATTCTGCCAAATCTTACTGACTCAAGAGCCATAAGTCATAAAAAATATTCTAGTCAATTTATTAGAAACTATTCGAATCATCATTATCTACCTCTCTCAGTTGTTGTAAGGCCCGAAAAACCATGAGCTGAGATCTGGTTGAGAACACTTTCCCTTGCTTCCCCCTTCGTGTTCTAGCCATCGTTTGAAATCACCTTTTCCAAAATCACATTCGGAAATATTGTACTAAAGACAATCAAAAGAAACGCCTACCAAGTGGGTGTGGCATATAGCTCCCTCGTATCCATAACCCAATTGTACATAGATGATCCGATACATAGTAGTAGTCTCAAAAAACATCGATCTCTATGTACCTTGCACTACTTTCATAGAAGACTATCTACACTCCAATTTGAACATTCCTGAGAAATTTCGTCGAAATCTTATGAAAAAATTGTACAAAGATTTCACGTTTGCTTTGAAAATGTGAAAGTTATGGCTGGTACAACGAAATACACGTTTGCTCATGCGCAGTAGCAACTATCAGTCTGTGGGCGATGATTTTTATTGGGGACCGTCTACACGCTAACCCGTACAATCCCTGAAATTTTCATTGAAATCGGATGAAAAAAAAAAAATGAAAAGTTATGGGTGCGACAAGGATTTCATGACAGACACACGGACAGACAGACAGACACGGAACCAAAATTGTTCAGAAAGGTCTGAAACGAGTGGAAACTTTGTTTCAGGAGAAGATTTGTTTTTCAAACTCGAAAAGTGAAAACAAAGCTTTCCCTACCTTGGTGGACTCGAACGCAAAAACTGATGGAAAACAAACACACATACATCAGAATATTTTGAGTTACGGCGTTTTCAAAATTTCAACCCTTAGAAGTGAACTACATCAACCAAAAGCTTCGGGACACAACTAGACCCCAAATGGGCCCATATAACAAATTTCATCAAGATCGGTCAATGCTAACTGAGCAAAGTGCCGTGTACGGCGGACGGACGGCCAAATTTTTATTCGATTTTCGGATTCTACCTACCATGAAACGTAAACCAACAAATTTTGAGGGAAGAGGAGGGGTTAAAAAATTTGTTTCTTGGTCGATTCCCAACGTTCATTATTGAATATAATATACCAAAAACACAGGATGCAACAAGAGGGTAGGTAGTGGACGTGAACATAATAAAGGGTCAGAGATCGATTTTCTAGTCAGTTGTGGTTCTGTGCCATTATATTTGTCTCTGACACGCAAATAGCAATCAGAGTAGTTTGTGGCTGCGTTTTAGTTGGTAAGATCAGCAGTTTGGCCCTATGAATCACGTAGATGGATGCAGTTTGGCCCTAATAACTTTTTGTTTAAATTCCAGTTTGGCCCTTCGGACTTCTGACATTGAAACCGATTTCAGTTTGGCCCTTTGAACAAGAAAAAGCAGTTTGGCCCTTTGGGCGCTCAGGTGTCGACATGTTCACATAGCTCATAGCGCCATCTACATGATTCATATTATGGGTGTGATTGTGAGCTTCGTGGATCTCTTTGCAGTATGGAAACTGATCGAAATTGTCTCGTACAAGACTTGTGACAATTTACGGTAACCGATCTACAGTACACAAACTGATCCACAGCAGGGAAAGTGGACCACAGTATGGAAACTAATCGATGTTTAACTAATCGATGCTGATAGATTTCATAAACTGGTCCAGCCTGGGGCAACTGATGTATACAGTATGGAAACAGATCTACATTATGGAACCTGATCAAAAACTACGCGGTAACTAATTTTTAAAATTCTTTAAGTAGGTACCATTAAAAAGTAAGAAAAAATAAATGATAAGGAAATAAAACCCTTTTTAATAAAAACGAACGTACCTCAGAACTTATCATGGCTACTCACTAAAACGCAGCAAATTAATACACAAAGGTTTATTATTTTGCTTCCGAGTCTACCAAGGTAGCGGAAGCTTTGTTTCTATATAGATCACTCGCCTGCAAAGAATTCGGCTTTGTCATGGTTACCATAGATACTACCTACCTACCACGTACCTACAGCAATCGCATATTGGTCAGATAAAATTTGAACGGAAATGAGCCTCTTTTGCGATTCACACCCATGTTTCTGATTTATCGTAAGTCCAACCCTTAAGACCTCTTCGGGAGCGTACGGTTTGTCCTACAGAGCTTCGCGTGGTCTCTAAAAATTCAATACTATCTTAAATTGATGGGAAAACAATACCTTTATCTCGGAATTTTTTGAGCTAGGGCTTTTTCAACATTTCTACCCTTAGAAGTGACCGACATCAACCAAAAGCTTCGGGGCACAACTAGACCCCAATTGGAGCCCATATACCAAATTTCATCAAACTCGGTCCATGGGAAATGAAGAAAGTGCCGCGGACGGCGGATTGTCGGCCAAATTTTTATTAGATTTTTGGATTCTACGAGTCTTGAAACGTAAACCAACAAAATTTGAAGGGGGGTTAAAAATTTTTTATTTCTTGGTCGATTCCAGAGGTTCATTGTCGAAAATAATAAACCAAAAGGAGAAAATAATCATGACAACTTATTCAGATAGGTATGTAGGTCTCTTTTTAGCCGGTTGTCATCTTCAATTTTCCGGTTGGTCCTTTTGCTTCCTCACTACCGAAGGAAGGGAAGCTTTGTATTCGTGAAAGAAGTGAAAAAAAAAATGTCCTCCAAAATCAAAATTTCCACTTGCTTTTTGCGTTTTAGAGCTTCCCGAACAATTTTGGTTCCGTGTCTGTCTGTCTGTCGGTCTGTCTGTGGTCAATCCTTGTCCCGGGCAAAACTATACTAACCTGTGGTCCGATTTTGATGAAATTTTCAGGGATTGTGCGGGTTAGGTCCTAGACGGTCCCCTATCAATTTCAGCACCTTCGGACCAATAGGAGCGAGTGCGCATGCGCAAACGTGAATTTCCTGGAACCTCGGTTTCTCGGTTTCTAGTAAACCGATTTTGCTCAAATTTGGAGGTTAGTTAGGGACTAACTTCTAAGAGACACCCTATAAGTTTCAATCAAATTGGTCAAGCAATAGCCGCTGCGCATGCGCGAACTTTAAATTTATTGTTACAACCAAAACTCCGCAACTATTCAACCAATTTCGATGAAATTTTCAGGGATTGTGTGGGTTAGGTCCTAGACGGTGGACCGCTAATATTTTGGTATTCAATAACTCATTGAATCATAATTTTTTCGCCGACTGATTCTATACGTCCATGTTACAATGAGTGAGGAAGCTATACTGCCCACCCAACTTGGCAGACGTTTTTTAAAGATTTTTATTTTATTATTTTTTAATTATTTATTTGATTTATCATGTCTGTTTGCTGACTGCCACGATCTAGTGAACATCCTACCTAGTGTAGATTTTTACCCAGAGGTTTTGTGAATAAACGATTGCTCAATATGTTTCAATAAGTTCCCATGTACAAATTCACTGGGGACCTGCCCTCTCGGACGGATTATTCCGTTGTGGAGGGAGGAAAACCAACTAACCTTCTAGTCCTCTAAAGGTTACTGGGTCCACCCTTTAATTTGGGTTGGAAGTCAGCGCACTTCAATAACGTTCTATGGCCGACCTCTTCATCAAGTAGCATTTTTTTCTCCTATGAATAGTAATTAGGATGAATAGTTGGGCTAATCATTTCCTGTAGTAAATTTTTCAATCCGCAGTGAGTTCTATAATGTAGATTTTTAAATTTTTTTTACAGCTGCCGTTGTCAGCTTTCACTCAAAATAAACCCTGTTTGTACGCAAGATATTTAGATATTACAGAACATAGACTAGATCCCAGAAGGATGTATGAACACAATTTTCCAGCTGATCATCGTTACTTTTGTGAACCTTTTTCTCGCAAGTAAAGCGTTTGATAGAGGGTTCATTTGGTTCTGTGAACAATTTATCTTATTTATCGGTATTTTCGTCGAATTCCAGCGACATCATCGGTGCTTATAAATAGAAGTTCAAAAGTGTATCATCACGTAAATACCAACCATATACTTAAACTTTACAACCTCTCTACTAATAGTAAATTGATGCCTACCGTTTTCCATTTATCAGCTCCTTATAAGCCCTGAAGATGTCGATATTAATTCGACAAACATCGACTAAATAAGACTGACTGAACCTCAAATACCATGTATTATTATGGGGGATTAACCATAACATGTTATTGGTCCACTCCTTCAAAGTTATTTAATTCATCAGGGCATACAATATTCCGTGATAAGAAACTTGAATAAGTTTTAGGAACATCGACATAATTGAGATTTCTTTTCCATTAACCAGTTTATTTCATTTCACGTGCCGTGTCTTCTACTGATCGGGTTGCCATGAAATTCATCAGTGATCATTCTGGAACCTACACCTTGCCCTCCAAATTTGAATGAAATTGCGTCTATACATCGTGGTATCTCAAAGGGGAAGTTGAGTAGATATTTATGCTTGAGGATATATAGGATTCCTGAGGATTTTTTGTATAATTTTGAGATTTTTCTACTTTTCCCCGCGCCCCATGGCTCCGAATGAAATGTCTCGATTCTTCTCCATCTTTGTTAACTATTTTGTCGTTCCATTCACATGGTAACTTGTTATATCATAAAGTAACAATATTAATACTAAGTGTATTTATTATATAAAGTTCAATTGATTATATAATTGTTTATTGAAAGTACGAGCTTTTATTCAACATATATTTTTTTTTCTAACTAAGAGTTATATGTAACTCTTAGTATATTAGAGTAGTGTATTATTAATAAATTTGAGTTATGATATTACCCTTAGTAAAACAATATGTTAGGTATGTTACACAAATTTGTTGAATGAAAACAGCTGGTACTTTTAATAAACAGTTAATGATGGTTCCGGAAAAAATTGTCTGACACCGATGTTTTCTTTAAATATTTAATTCAGCACTTCAGTACTGAATAGCAAACTAGTAGGTGCCTTTCATCCTTTCAAGGGAGATGCAAAAACATTGTGTTAACTAGGGACTAGAGCCAATGAATCATTGCTTTTATGAAAGATGGAACTATGCACTTATTTCACTGCTTTTCAAATAGTTCTTACATCTCTGGGCTGGTATCTTCCCCCACCACCTTCGAGCTTCGTCTTCTTCTACCATTTAAAGCAATCGCTATTGAACCAAGGGATCTACTCGTAACTTTTATAACCGACATAACTGCTTTTACCATCTGGTCGTAATGAAAGTAGCCTGATAAACATCCGCTAGCAGACCCAAGTTGCTCCATCAACTTTCGTTCCATCATCCATCTTCATAATTTACGACGGTCACGCCCTAATACAAATTGGGTTCAACATTTAAAATTAAAATATGATTAATTTGAAGACAAAAATGTATTCCACTTTTAGAAATATTTCAGCCGATCACTCTAAATGATTTAGCTCTTATTTAGTTTCAAAATAAATAGATTACCAAACACTTAGAACCCTTCAAGGTTCAAATATGGTTACTGCTCGACAGTGGAATCCCACGCTGCTCCACACACCGATTTAACCGAACTTGAGGCCGTGATTTTTGCATGAAGGAGATATTCACCACTTTCTCCGCACCGATTCGGCAAGGAATCGAAAACTTTCGCGAATTCCACTCTCGCCATCATTAATCCACTACCTAGTTCTTTTGAAAAAATATTGTATCTCAAGATGAGTAGCTACTAAGAAGAGGGATATAATTATTGTTTTTAAATTATTAAACTTAATTAACTTTTAATAAAAATATTAATATATAAATAAATTAATAAAACTTTTAAATTATTAAACTATTGCAATTTTTTCTGTTCCTTTCAAGATTATTCTTATAGTAGAGGAGTCAATGCCAAAATCCGTGACTTGAGAATTGAAATCTACAAACTAATTTTTGGTTTAATATTTTCAATAATGAACCTCTGGAATCGACCAAGAAAAAAATATTTTTAACCCCCTTTCAAAATTTGTTGGTTTACGTTTCAAGGTACGTAGAATCCAAAAATCTAATAAAAATTTGGCCGTCCGTCCGCCGTACGCGGCACTTTTGCCACTTAGCATTGACCGATTTTGATAAAATTTGGTTTGTAGGCTCCATTTGGGGTCTAGTTGTGCCCCGAAGATTTTGGTTGATGTAGGTCACTTCTTAGGGTTGAATAATAAGGTTTGAAATTTTGAAAACGCCCTAACTCAAAAACCTTGATATAAAAGTTTTGTTTTTCCATCAATTTAAGATAGTATAGAATTATTAGAATTTTTTGAGACCACGCGGAGCTCTGTAGGACAAACCGTTCGCTCCCTACGAGAATTTAACGGTTGGACGTACGATAAATCAGAAACACGAGTGTGAATCGCGAAAGAGGCCTAATCTCCGTTCAAATTTTAGCTGACCCAAATGCGATCTATGTTTTCTTCAAGTTGGTTGGTGGTGACAATGGCAAAGCGGTGTTCTTTGCAGACGAGTGATGTATATAGAAAAACAGTAAACCTTTGTGCAATAATTTGCAGCGTTTTCTTATAGTCCTCCGTATTAAGTGGGATAATGAATCTTCAACACTCAAAAGCCCTCCTCTCCTAAATTATGGTCATTCAAAAATGTTCAATTTACAGATAGTTTGGCTAAGAAGATGACGGATTGTTGCTAAATCGATTACTTGATGGTTGAAAATTACGAAATTCACAAACAACTGTAAGACAATAAAACGCCGTCTACAACAATGAGAAAACGACGTTTGTAGAACATTAACCATACATTTTGAGTAATAATAATAATATGCGGATTCGGAATCATCAGCACCCGGAGTTGACCTATGAGTTTATGGCTGGACGGGAAATCCTTGAGCATCGACGTTTGAGCCCTTCTGTTCATCTGTATTTGGTTCTAATTCTTATTCATTTCATCATTAATTGGCGGTAGAATGTTGCTAAATTCTTCTCTGTTTGTCGTCTCAAAAATGCGGCGATTGTAGAGGATTTTGGAATAGTTAAACTCCTGTTCTTCTTTTTTACTCGATCTTTCCTTTTATTGATAGAAATTTAGGTCAATCTTGATGTGATTATTAAAGCAATCTATTTACCAAGTAATATAATACTTATGAGCCCTTGTAATGGGCGGATTTGTGAATTTGTAAAAGACAATCAAACGCAACACTGTTATAATTATTAGGAGACTAGTGAAACAAAACAACAACCTGAAGGCAAAAGTCAGTCAAGTTAGGTTGGCAACCCACTTTAGGCGAGAGAATTGGTAGGTCGAAAGAACTTGTGACGTCCTTCAGGCTTCGGCTACCGCGATAATAGATTGTTATTATCTTCTTTATCTTCAAATTATGCCGCTCATGAATCATAGGGCTGCGAAATTAACATTAGAGTTAGAAGTCAACGTACGCCAGGAGGATCCAAGTAAATTCGAAAATTGGATACTTTTGTATGCAGAAGAAAACGCTGCAAATTATTACACAAGGGTTTATTATTTTTTCTATATATATCACTCGTCTGCAAAGAACACGGCTTCGACATTGTCACCACCTGCCTACCACGTACCTACAGCGATCCCATTTTGGTCAGCAAAAATTTGAACGGAGAAGTTCTCGTAGGGAACGAACGGTTTGTCCTACAGGGCTAGCTTGGTCTCAAAAAATTCTATACTATCTCAAATTGATGGAAAAACAATATCTTTATGTCAACATTTATTGAGTTAGGGCGTTTTCAATATTTCAACCCTTAGAATTGACCTACATCAACCAAAATCTTCAGGGCACAACTAGACCCCAAATGGAGCCTACAAACCAAATTTCATCAAAATCGGTCAGTGCATACAGTATGTTGGTATGGTAGGTATACTGAAAATCGAAAGAAACCAACAATAGCCATGTGGGTACTCTATAAGTTTGTGAAGACGAGTAGAACGTGAATATGGATTCCTAACATCTTCAAAGTATACCCGGTGCATACAGTACGTTGGTATGCTATACTGAAAATCGAAAAAACCAAGAACCGTGTAAAAAAAAACTTTATAAAAGAAATTTCAACTCCATTGCTCCTTTTCTTAACCATACCTTCAACTGAAAGATTTCTTTGAAAATTCGCTCATTAATTCATGCTGCATAAATGGACTTTTTTTGTGTTTTTTTCAAAGGTTGCGTGGTTGAAACTCTGGATGTTTCCTTATAAATAATGTCGTCATTAGATTTTTTATGAATTATCACTAAGCATCACATCATCTACACCTTCGGGTTACGAATGCTAGGATGCTGTGCCCACCCATTTGGCAGACTTTTGACAATAATACAGTCATTTAGATAAATCTTAGCCATCTTAATTGGTCGTAAAAATTCGAAATCTCGTTAAAATCTTACAAAGTTAAAAAACTCGTGGAAACGAGGTTCGAGGGAATAACTAGTATGCAAAGATGATCTTCTTACTGGAATTCTTTTTATAGAAGGTTCACGATCTCAACACTGTGATCATATCACCCAGAGCAATAGGATCATTAATTCTAACCTTTCGATTAATCCGACAATACTTCCAACATGAGTCGGCGCCCGAGGAAGTTCGTCGTTTGTGACTAACAAGATCTCAACTATGAAATAATTTCAAAAATAAATTAATAAATCATCGAACAAACAGGAGCTGTTATTTGATCTTACACAATAGTTTTCTTATCCAAATTATCGAGGAATCACAATCATCTACAATCTAGATAGATAATCTACATATCTAGAGCCACGGAAATTACGTGTCAGTTGGATTGTGTCTTTAATTAATAACTCGAGTGAAGATAGCGAAATATTTATGGCTTGTTGACATGAATAGTTCTTTCAGCTGAGTGCAACGTTGTTCTGCTCTCACTATCGCTATATACGAGTATTCTGAAGCAGGTCAAAAACTGAAGTGTCTGTCACCTCTAATCCTTGTCCCGGGTGTAAATAGTGAGTCAGAAACACGAGTGCGAATCGCACATGAATGTTCTCTACCAAAAGTGAGCCAAATTTCAGCATATCAAATGCAATATTTCTTTGAATTTATTCGTCCGAATTCATGGTCGGATTTCAATGGAGTTGTCAAGATATGTGCCTTAATCTCTGTTTGTATTGGTTGTTTTGGTTTATTATTTTCAATAGCAAACTTTTGTGGAAACGTGCAAAAAAAGGAGAAAAAAATAATCGCCATCAAAATTTGAAGGTTTACCTTTCAAGGTATGTAAAATCCAAAAATCGAAATATTTTTTTAATAAAAATTCTCTGTCCGTCTGCCGTAAGCGGCACTTTGCCCAGTTCTCGTGAACCGATTTTGATGAAATTTGGTACCTATATCGACTCCATTTGGGTTTTAGTTGTGCCCAGAAGCTTTTTGTTTATCAATAAGTTGGAAAGTGGGGGAAAGTATGATCAATGGAGCTTTGTCAATACCAATGAATGATCAAAATTTATCTAATGAAAAAAATATTATCAAGAGTATAGCCGCAAGCAATGGATATGGGGGATGTCTCATTGATTCCATATGGAATAAGGTTCTTAGGAAAAAGTGTAGAGACGGGGTTTCTAATTTGGTTAAAGAAGTTATATTAGAAGAGAAGAAGTGGATAAGTATACCTTATTATGGAAAGATTTCTAACAAAATTGGCTAAATGTTACCATCTAGAGGTTTCAAAGTAGGGATTAAAAATAAAAATAATCTTAAAGATTCGTTAGGTTCTGTTAAAGATAAAATTAGCGTTCAAGATAAAAGTGGGGTTTATAAGCTGAAATGTTCTTGTGGGCTTGAGTATTGTGGTCAAACTGGAAGGAAATTTAGAGAAAGAATAAAAGAGCATGAGAAGGATTTCAGGGA
Source organism: Apolygus lucorum (assembly GCA_009739505.2). Lineage (NCBI taxonomy): Eukaryota > Metazoa > Arthropoda > Insecta > Hemiptera > Miridae > Apolygus > Apolygus lucorum. The sequence continues at coordinate 35,974,862 of CM019176.2, forward strand.
TAACATGGGTGATTCTGCCTTTGCAAATCACCTAAGAGAATCCAATCATAACTTTAGTTTTAATATAACAAACGGACAGTACTTGAGTTCAGTTTTTCCCGAAGGGAGGTACTGTCCACCGATGAAAAGAATGAACGCGAGTACCCTACCGAATCCTAAACTGAAAACATCCGTTCAACCTCCTCTCAGCTTGTCACTCGTCCAGGGAAATCCCATTTTCGGTCACTTCCGCTCAAATCCTTTACCTGACTTTTCGCTAGGTAGGCTAGGGTGAGAATTCATAAAGGGAAGGAATAAGGGTGGTTATTTATTACTTGAACGCCTTCAGGAATTTACAGTGGAAGCTAAGGCAAGAAGTCTAAAAAATCACCAAACATCCAAATATTAGTTTGAAGAACTTTGTCTGCCAAACCTACATGTGAACTTAATTCGTTTTTGTTAACGAAAATGAATCGACGAGAAAAAATATTGTAATGAAAATTCAAAGTCGTGCAACACGACCGCATGAGCGAATTTTTTTAAAACGTTATTAAAAAACAACTTTTGAATTTTTAGCCATTTTCCGACGTTTTTAGTGGGTTTAGTGGGGTTTTAGTGGCCCTTTTATGCTATGTGAGAACACATTTGCGCATGAAAATGTGAAACAATCCTGTTTACAGCCCACGAACTTATCCACTCATTATGCATTTTGAGATTTTTGGTATTATGTAAGACATTTTTAAGCAATTTCTAATCACATTTTTCTATGTTTTGAAAACTTTTTTGCGTACTTTAATGTACAATTTTTCAATTTATAGAAAGAAACTTTGTCTACACAGAAATTTGCTTCCATTTAAAATATTTAATCCTTATGGCTATTTTTAGCGATTTTGTAAAGCAAATTTTTGAAATTTAATCAATTTTTGGTTTTAAAAATGGTAAAATGTAGGAATCGTTTGAAATGCCCCTAAACGGATTTCTATAGAGAAACGTTTCGAAAATATTTTTCTACAAATTTGAGGCCAATGCAATACCCAACTTTTGGTTTATAATTTTCAATGAACCTTTGGAATCGACCAAGAAAAACATTTTTTTAAACACCCCCTCAAAATTTGTTGGTTTACGTTTCAAGGGCGAAAATGAAGAGATTCATAAGGGAAAGGAATTCGGGTGGTGATTTATCACTTAAACGGCTTCAGGAACTTACAGTAGAAGCTGTGAACAATATTAATAAAAATTACTGGAAATCTTACGTGGACCACATCAAGAAGATTGAGGATGATTATTGGCAAAAGGATACATTCATGGTAACTAAGCACTTCAACCAAAAAAATAAAAAATAAAAATAAATCAATAAATAAATCAAAATAAATTTTAAAAAAAAGAAATAAAACGCACCTATAAAACGTCGATAGGAAATGATTAAAAACACCGTTCATGAAATATATCGACATTTTATGTAATCGTGCCAATTCGACATTAATCTTCCGTATGATTAATAATTGAGATTCGATTACTTAATACCCAAAAGAATGAAGTTTTTATGATCATTTGGAAGAAAATAACATGGACCAACAAACGGTGTAGTCCCTCCTGACAAATTCGCTGTCAAGATGAGTTATTTTATTACGTAATTACGGCGGGTCACTATTCTTTCCCGATCGCGAATTCGTAATGCATTTTTCTTGTCCAGGTATCATTGGACAGAAGTGACTGTAGATATTCGAGAAATTACCTAAACTACAATGTGAGAAGGGGGTAACGAGGGGAAAGGAAGAAAGTATGACTCACGGCAGGGGTGTTAGATAAGGTCAGTTACTACCTGTGAACGTATATTTGTGGAAAAGGGTGTAGTTCTACGTCGAGGATACCCAACTCCCTGTCGGGCCTCGCGTTCATTCTTTTCATCGGAGGACAGTATGTTGGATGTGCTTGAAAAGTTCGAGATTCTTAAGAGTGATAGGTCTGGTAAATGTCTGAATGAGGTGGTCCCTCAACATGTTTCTCCGTTGATGGGTTCATTCCTGCAATAGCTTGATTCCCCCCCTTCACAATGTTACCCTCACCAATGTTTGAGCTCCCTTTATTGGCATTTAGCTGCCTTTATTGGCATTTGATGATCCTCCCGGGGGGTCCCTTCACTTCTCTGAGCCAATAGGATTTTCCTTTCACTTACCTGCTTCAATCTGATTGGGTAAGACTTTCACTTTCTCGATCAATGGGATTCAAGCTCCCTTTCACCTGTGACTACATAAGCTATGCTCTCTGTGATGTACCGTCAGTTATTGTTTGTTACTGATGATTACCTAATCATCGAAATCGATTAAACTTGTAACTCGTTATTTCTACGATAACGTTCTACTCAACTCCGTTTTTACTGTGGGGAAACTCGTTTTCAAAACGCCCAGCTCAAAAAGTTGCGATTTACAAGTATTGTTTTTTCATTATTTGAAATGGTTACTATTTTTAAGAATTTAACGACACCACCCAGAGCTCTGTGGGACCAACCGTTCCTTAATGAGAATAAATAATTAGGTGAGCGTTCATGACTTCTTTTTAGTCAATTTAAGATAGTGTTTACCTTCTAGAAACGAATGATTCCACCGAGACGATCAAAAATAGTTGAATGCGCGTTTATTGTGAAATTTATCAGAACACGTGGGTGCCAACCAGGCTGAGCGAAAAAAGCCATTTTATTTCCTGATGGGTGATCTGTACAGAAAATAATGAACCGTTGTGTAACAATTTGCAGCATTTTTCAAGAGGTGAATACGTTCTGGTTGTTGCTATTGTTTCCGAATGATTCCTTATGCCCAGTTTTATCTGGAAATCACTGACAGATGAAAATGTTGACGAACCGCCTAATGCAGGGATGATAGACGGTATTTTTCTATAATGTAAACTCTTGGCTTTAAAGAACAGATCAGCAAACTTGGAATTCAGTGATTTACGAGTCAAGCGCTCCCACAAACGACAAGCTGGCCTCATCTTCCCGGAATCCAGAGACGGCAGTTTGCCAGCCAGAGAACATTCTGAAATCGAGAAGAGGGAAGTGGTAATAAATATCCCGTCCGAATCATGAAACGCCGACCCGAGGACCAAAAAATTCAGTATAGTATAAACTGATGGTCTGAATAGAATTGCACAAATCCCTCATGGCGCTCCGACATCTGTCTGTCCAACCTTTCAATACATAGCTGTAGTAGATTTTGCTTTTATACGAAGGACTTGAAGCACAACAATAATTAACACATTTTCATAGATTCCATTTTGTAATAATCCAGAAAATGATTTATGACTCCTAGCATAGGTAATAAACTAGAAAAAAAGAAAGTACTATATTGTCACTAGTCAAACCCCCCATAAATACTCTTTGCGGAAAAAAAAGTCCACGTGGTATCCAAAAAATCAATTTGGGTGCCAGTTGTGTTCCCCCTGCTCTTCGGGTACCAGTTGTGATTCAACTCCAATCTTACATTGATTCTTCTATTACCTCATAAATTATCGTCCCCAACGAGATTTCTTCGGGCCACCACATCCCGAGAATCCGCCTCAAGCAGCCGTTCACAAAGGCCTGTACTTTTCGGGTGAGATGCGAGGTAACCCTCCATGATATTCAGTCATACAGGACTCCTTGACATTCGTATCGAACAGGCAATGTCTAGTTTTCTGTGAGACGTACCAATTCGTCCAGATTGGATAGAGTTTGATGACGGAACTGCCTTTTGTATCCTAGTTTTAATGTCTCCATCGCCCATATTGCTGCCAAGGTATTGGAATGCATCAACTAGCCTGATCTGGTGTCCAACCACTGTCTTGGTGGAACTCACTCAACCTTTCCAGTTTGTGCGTCTTGTCGCAGATAGATAGACGTCGTCGGAGTACTCTAGGTCCTTCAGACATTCGTGGAGACTCCTCTCCCTATTACATTCTCATTTGAAAGTCCAAGACAACAGAAAGATTGTCGGAAACAAGACATCCTTATTGGCATACCGATAAACCTTCTTAATGAAACCCATATTCGCATATTCCTATAAGTCTAGAGTTACAAATCATCGTTTCAAGAGAATCAATGGCCATTAGTTGGTTTAATGAACCTGTTCCCTTGAGATCACTGAAGTCAGCCCAGGAGGCCCAGGAGGTTGTTTGGATTGGTGACCACTCGAGGGATGTATCGCAGGTCTTGATAATTTTTCGGGTTCGGCCGTTGGTGAACCCCGCTCCATTCAAGCTGATGAGGCAATAAGGCGAGCGAAACCAGCTGAACCAATTCTGATCTTCCCTAGGAAGACAGCTGATGACGTCTGCGACGCCAGGAATGCCAGTTGGACTAAAATTCAACCCAACATAGTTGTTTACTTTACTCATTGTGGTAAACCACCATTTATTATAGTACCTTCGTACGGTCAGTTTTGACCTCAACGACAAAACCATACCTTAAAAGGGTCAACTCTTCTCTCCGAATTACCAACAATCTGAACCTTCAGGCCCCATCTTCTCCCGCACCAAGAAGCGCTCTCACTGTGGTCTCAAGCCCTACCAACGAAAGAAATTCTACCAGACTCCCAAATTACAATAATCATTCAACATACCGTACAAACATTTCAAGTTCCACCTCTGTTATTTCCATTATTCACATTTTTTTTTTTTTTTTTTTTTTGCATAATTTTATACATCTTTTACATGTAATCTTATAATCACTTACACCACCTCTGCCTCCTTCCAACTTGTATTTCCTTTGTTTTTTCTCTTTCTTATTATTATCACTAAAATACTAGGGGGAGGTATGTGGTGAACCACTATTTATTATAGTATTTTCGCAATAAAAATACCGAAAGAGGTCCTTGTAAAATAGGAGGAGATCCCTTCCAGGGTAGGAAGGGGGTTCCTCGAATGGGGACTCACCCCCTCTCGCAACTATCCCTTCGTTATAAGGGCGTACTCAGGCCCTTGAGGCACCATTCAATTCGAAAAGTTCCTAGCCTTCAGCCAGTTACAAACCGCCTATTCTGCCAATATCTTGATCGAAGTGTTTTCTGAAAAAGTTGAAGTTTTTCTTTCAAGATTTCCCAAGTCAAATCTTTGCTTACTCCAAACCTTATAAGACTGCCTACTGCCCTTTTGATCAAAATTCCTATATTATTATTTACTGGAAGGAAATGCTGACGTCCTTTTGGTTCTGATCGCTATCCGACCTGTAAATATTAATTTGCTCAAGTAAATTCAATTTAAAACAAGTTGTGAGGTTGAAATGAGACGTCGTTAAGTCAGTTCCTATCAACCTTACAACTTGTACTTTCCAACTACGAAATCTTTCCAACTACACTACCGGCAATTGAATTGAGACGTCTTCGAGTCAGTTCCAGTCAACGGCCAGAAGTTAACTAGTAGTAGCTCCAAATTGGAATGCTGACGTCACTTGACTGCTCGCTGCCAAAATCGTGCAGGGTAGTAAGTAGTCCAGTAGGGGGAGGAGTAACTAAATTTTCCTGAGTCAAATTGTGTTTCCTTGGAGTCAGAACACTCATAGTTTCAAGACTCCAACGACAACTGAAAAGAAACACCGGAAATATCTATTGCAGGAATATATCATTAGTTTCAATCCTGTTTTAAGTTCCGCAACTCATGCCATTATAATGAACCTCTCAACACAATAATTGTAATGGAGTCATTATAATTACAGTAACATTTACTAAAATTGAAAAACATGAATTCATTCATAAAATTATCAATTGTTAATTTCTTTCTTGTTTTATTTTTTTAATGCAAAACCTTCATTTGATTGGGAAAAACTGTATTATTGGAATAATAATTGTAATTGAATTTGTAGGACAAACATGAATGTAGGTTGGATTTTCTAAAATGTTCTAAGCTATGAAGAAATCATGATGAAAAAGTATTTATTTGAATTTCTCGTTGTTGTGTTTCAGCTATCGCAATGCGGCAATCAGGGACCTCCGGGCTTTACCTCCTTCTCCTCTTCGCCAGTCCCTTGGTTCCTGTGCCAACATCCAAAACTATGAGCGGTAAAAACCTTCTTTCTTTCAACTGTACAATACCAGTTGTAGTTTGAGTTGAATATTGGAGTTTGTAGCTGTTACTCTAATGAACACCCTGGTTCATTTTCTAAATCTGAGTGATCTAAATTTAATACCTCCGAAGTAAATATCTCTCTTGTTGTGGTAGGTGTTTAAAAACATCTAAAAAGCAAAATGCTAGACATTTTGATTTTGGAGAATCACAATTTTTCGACCTCCAGCACTTTGGTAGTAAAAAAACAAAAATGATGAAATATTAGATGTCGTTTATTTGAGTAGGTTTATGATGAGGTTTATGTTTTTCAAAATTAGAATCGGAGTTGCATCTGACCCGAGCTTGTCCGTTTCTTTTGTTATTCGATATGATGAATCCGAATCCGAAGTTTTTTTGTTTAGCCCGCTTTTTCATAATAATAGCTTGTTTTCTTTTTTTTCTACACAAACTTCTCCGAATTTTTCCTTGAACCCACTTTCACAATAAACACTTTCAGAATAAATGCCTTCCAATGTTGTCTAAATTTTGCTGAATTTAACAATGATTCCGAATATTACCTCACTATCGATTCCACCGCTTCCAACCCCTCGTTTTCTAAAAAAAAAAAGAACCTAAGTGTGGAAAAATCTTTTTTGTCATATTTTCTGCAAATTTCATTAGCTAAGAATAGATAATTAGGGCTGGAAAAATTCTTTTGGATCTGCATCTTGTGAAAAATCTTGTGAAGGACATTCCTCCCCACCGAACGAGACCAACTCTTTAGGTCTTAAGATAACGGAGGTGCTATTAATCTTGTCAGTCATTACAAAATGACGGCCCTCGACAAAACCGGGTTCAACTATGTGTCAGTATATAAACTAAGTACCAAAATCTCATTGAGAAGCCCACATAACAGCTTGATAGATAGTATAATTCGGTTGGTCTGAACATACGGGCAAAATTGTTAATTGGACGAGATGAACTGATACATTTGATTGAACTCAGTATCGTCAAGGGCCGATTTTGTAATGTTTGACAAAATAAATCGTATCTTCGTTATTTTCAGACCTAAAGACGCGCGGCGAGTCTCATACAATGTCATTTACAAAATGCAGATCTAAAAGAATTTTTCCAGCCTTATTTTATATTCTTAGCTCATGAAATGTACTGAAAAAATCAGGATTTCCCCACAATCATTGTACGTGTTTTGAGGAACCGCGGGGTTGGAACCGGTCCAACATGCTATTATCATGGAAAAGAGAGCTAAAAAAAAGAAAGTCGGATTCGAATTTAGCACGTCAAATAACGTAAGAAACCGTCAAGCTCCGGTTGGATGCAAGATCAACCCTAAATATTGTAGAGTACCTAGTGTAATTATAGTGCAATCAAGATCTGTCTCTCCGAGGTGTTTCGCCTACAATATTAGCAAACCGTAAGAGGTTTTGCTTGCTTAGTGTGTACTGTAAGTAAAATGCTGTAAATTATTACACAAAGGATTATTATTTTTCTGTATAGATCACTCGTCTGCAAAGAACTCGGCTTTGCCATTGTCACCACCTGCCTACCACGTACCTACAGCGATCCCATTTTGGTCAGCTAAAATTTGAACGGAGATTAGGCCTCTTTTGCGATTCACACTCGTGTTTCCGATTTATCGTAAGCCCAACCCTTAAATTCTCGTAGGGAGCGAACGGTTTCTCCTACAGAGCTCCGCGTGGTCTCTAAAAATTCAATACTATCAAAAATCTATGCAAAAACAGTACCTTTATATAGACATTTTTTGAGCTAGGGCGTTTTTAAAATTTCACACCTTATTTTTCAACCCTTAAAAGTGACCTACATCAACAAAAATCTTCGGGGCACAACTCGACCCCAAATGAAGCCTACATACCAAATTTCATCAAAATCGGTCAATGCTAAGTGGGGAAAGTGCCGCGGACGGCGGATGGACGGAAACATTTTTATTCGATTTTCGGATTCTACGTACCTTGAAACGTAAACCAACAAATTTTGAGGGGGGTTTAACTTTTTTTTTCTTGCTCGATTCCAAAGGTTCATAATTGAAAATAATAAACCGAAATGGCTTAAATTATGTCGTGATGGTGCTCGAAATTAGGTTTCACCTTCCCAATTGAACGTGTTTTCTCGCTTTCTGAACAATTTTGACTCAGTGTCTGCCTGTGGGTCCTTCTGTCAACAGTGCTATGAAATCAGATTCTTATAAAATCCCTTACGGATTGTATCGCTATCGGACATGGGAGCGAGATGGCAAGTGGGAGGGAATGAGATTTGCAGTGTAGTGTGGTGTGGGACGGGGTTTTTTTTGTCCTTTGAAATGCTTGGTTTCCAAGCAAAGATACAGTACATGTTTTCTTTTTTCTCACGGAGCCGTATAGCCGTCGACCGTGCAGGCCAGCTGCCAAGAAATCATCGATTTTCATTCCCTTTTAAAATTACTACATCATATGTGCCACTATGGAGGAACTACGGACCTTTATGAAACATTCCGACATTTTTGTACGAGCAATTTTCACTAATCGGCTCTATGCATCAGAAGGGTTGGTTGAGCTTAGGCTATTTCTAATATACAGGGTGTCTCATAAGTTATCATCCACCAAACTTCGGGAGTAGTTTCTACAACTAATTTTCAACAAAAAGTGTTTGCTAGCAATTTTCTTTTAACCCCCTTAAAATCCGACTTTTTTGACTTTTAAGATTTTTTCGTGTTTTCGACCTTACACCATTCAAACGGCCATAACTCCCTTAAATCAGACTAAAAAATTAAAAATAAGAATATCGTTGGAAAGAGCGTAAAATTTCTCAATACATGAGCCGTTGACCAGTCGAGAAAAACAAAACGCTAGAGTAGTATTTTTACCTCAAACTTGAAAAATAGTCAATTTCTGTTTTTGGTGAAAATGTTGATGACTTTTCCTCATTGAAACAAGGTATTTGCCAGAGGGGCTCAAAAGCTTAAAAACTGCTCCATTTCATCAGCTTTCCAATAGTCACCCAATTTTTAGTTTTACTCTGGAATTTGAGGGAGAAAAAGGTGTTTGAAAGCGAAAAAACGTGTATTTTTTTCAACGAAATTGACGGTTTGACGGGGTGACTCGGTGCTTGGGAGGAGCGGCGGCGGAGCAGACCTCGGATTCCTCCTGTCCAACCGTCAATTTCGTTGAAAAAAATGCACGTTTTTTCGCAATGAAACACCATTTTCTCCCTCTAATTCCACAGTGAAACTGAAAATTGGGTGACAGTTGAAAAGCTGATGAAATGGAGCAGTTTTTAAGCTTTTGGGCCTCTCTGTAAAATACCTTGTTTCCAAGGGGAAAAATCATCAAAATGTTTGAAAAAAAAACCAAAAATTGACAAATTTTAAAGTTTGAGGTAAAAAACTACTCTAGCGTTCAGTTTTTCTCAATTCGTCTACGGCTCATCTATTGAGAAATTTCACGCTCTTTCCAACGGTATCCTTATTTTTAATTTTTGAGTGCAATTTAACTGAGTTACGACCGTTTGAAAGGCGTAAGGTCGAAAACACGAAAAAAATCTTAAAAGTAAAAAAAGTCGGATTTCAAGGGGGTTAAAAAAATTGCTACGAGACATTTTTTGTTGCAAATTAGTTGTCAAATCGACTCCCAAAGTTTGGTGGATAAGATAATATGTCCCATATTATGGGACACCCTGTATACGGACGATAAAAGCACTACTTCATATTCCCTGGTAGGTACTTAGAGAATATGTACAGTAAGAGGCCCTTCTACAGATAGCCTGGCGTTTTGCTATTCATTTCTATGTTCTTTAACTCAGTGCTCAGGTGCTTGTAGGTTGGATATCGATTTCGTATGCCTCTCTCTGTAATCATTTATCCCTACCGAGTACTTTGGTATACTTCTTCATTCACTTGCATAAAACACGCTCCAAAAAACGCTCCTCAATCTACTCCAAATATTAATTTCCAGAAATTGGATTATGTTTTTTAATGCAGGTGCTTCGGGAATCTTCCAAAAGATGGTGATAGTTGCTGCGACGCTCAATATGCTTGCGATGATGGCTTTTCAAATCGTCCTCGCTTGCTACACCCCGTACGGTGGCATTACCGGTGAATATTGTAAGTACAATCTTCGTACATTTTGATAGTTTTAACCATCAAAGTACCAGGTTAAGATCCTTACAATGTATTTAAAAAATTATTTTTGCGTTTTGTTAGATCACTAACTAGACTCATTACCAAATTTCATGAGAATTGGTCCTTGGGAACTGAGGAAATCGCAGCGGCGGAAGGACGGAATTTCTGTGTGGACTCTGGAAGTTGAAATGTAAACCATCTGCTTTTTAGGGGGATTAAAATTTGTTTAGTTTCTCGGCTCCAAAGGGGGTTTATTGAACTTGATAAACCAAAAAAGTTGGGTACCTCCTGGTGTACCAAATTGCGTCAAATGTGAATTAAGAATGAGATTTTGTACATCGGTGAGGTCGGGAACGGTTTGAAAAGTGCTGCTTGATAACATCGTGGAAATTTGACTTTTAGAACGTATTTTATTGTTATATTATTAGTATTATTTTTTTATTTACGATTATTTATTTCCTGGTAGGTACGGAAATCGAAACGATCCTGCGTTACGCTGGTTTTGTGAGGCTGGATGGCCTCAATTGGCTGAACGTGTTCTTTTGGGTGTTTCCTGACTTCGCAGTCAGCCTCGCCGCTCTGTTCGTCCACACGGTCTGCGTGAAGCTGAATCCGGTGGTCACAGATGAACAGCTTCTTCCCATCGCAGAGCCACAGCCTTCTGAACCAGAGCCCGCTGCGGGTGATACTGTTAAGAAACAACGGAAGCTCAGCATTTTAGTATCTTTAGGTATGTACACGTTAGGTTCACATTATAACAAGCGTAATGACGTAGAAGAGTCACGCGTCACGTTTCTTTTACAATTAGGAGCTGAGTTTTTCAGGGTCCTAAAAACAGGGCAAGAAAGCATCTGATGCATTACGGATTATTGGTATTTGGCACCATCTATAGTGAGTGAAGGAGTCGTTGAGGAGGGAGCCACCAAGCCACCTTTGCAAGTCCTCCTCTGCTTCCAAGTCCCTGGTAGTCTTTCATCTCTAGCACTTACTCTTAGTTTAGAGTAAAACTGAAGCTTTTTCTCATGATGAACTATGAATTGGTACGGCCCTTGGTTGATATGAAAGATACTATCAGGTGCCAACCTGGATTCTGTCATCAAAATAATAATTATCAAATAATTAATTAATTAAATATTAAATATTTAATTATTAAATCCTTTTCACTTTTAGTACATATGCATATTCGTTTCAATCACTTGATGTCGGTCGGGTTTCCAAAGAAACACGTTTGTATGTGGCTGACGGCGGATTACCCACTCGTCATTGGAAAACCCTATTTTATTCGTGAATCCTGGACGACTGAATCTGGTGCACCATGTTCTATGACCATCCAAGTCCATCCTTTAAAATTTCTTTCTGCTCTTGTTAATGTTTTCTATTAATTCCTGTATTTCGTTGCCATCATGTGTCCGTGTTTATTGATATATTAATATTCCTCAGGTAAATACGTGACAATAATGTCGCTTTTCTTCGCTGGCGCGATTCGTCCAAGCGGCCTCAACTCGATGTATTTCCTCACATTCCTCTTCTTCATGACCTGGTGGGCATTCAACAAGAACCTCGGAAAACCCTTCGCTTACATCCTCCGCATCATATCCGGGTTCGTCGCCGGCCATATAGTTGTCATCTTTGTTTATCAGCTCATGTGGCTGCAAAACAAGCTACCCGACAGACAACCCCTCGCCAGGTAAGTCCAGATTATTAAATACAATTTATGCTTTTCGGATTATTACATGTATTTGTGTTGTGATCAGCGACCTCTTCGCATTTCTGTCCATTCGCTTCCTTAGCTCAGTGGTAACGAGCTCCGACTCAGAAATGTAAATATAGTTTAGTCGAACGATAGGAGATCGATCCCCGGTCGAGGGAAGTTAATTTTTGATGATTCAACATTGTGGCGCAGTCAGTAGGACACGAATTGTCTCCTTAGCATTTCTCAGAGAAACATTAATTCATTAAAAGATTGGGTCATCAAAACAACTCCCTCTCTAGACACGAGTCGAGCCACCGCCTATTCAGACAAACGTTGAGGTCAGCAGATCCCCCGCCCCGTCAATAAGGAACAATAACAAAAAACTCCGAAGCCAGTCAAAAATAGCGCGTTCTCACTGGGTTGGAAAACGCCGGCCAAAGCTGTCCCTCACCTCCCTGACTAGGTAACGGAGTACCTGAGATTTCCTAATGGGGGGGGGGGAGATGTTGTGATAGCGACCTCTTCGTTAGGAAATCTCAGGTACTCCGTTACCTAGTCAGGGAGGTGAGGGACAGCTTTGGCCAGCGTTTTCCAACCCAGTGAAAACGCGCTATTTTTGACTGGCTTCGGAGTTTTTTTGTTATTGTTCCTTATTGACGGGGCGGGGGATCAGCTGAGATGCATGCAAAGCAAGGTAAATTTAGACAACAGACATATATGTATACCAACAGCCTACCCCTCCCCCCACGCAGTAATATAATCTCATAGTTGTTCCGTTAATCTCACAGTTTATAAAATTCCGTTTCCAACTTATTTGGTGTCAAGCAACTCCTTTTTTTACGTAAATCCGCTTCCAGCGTAAAAAATGGATTCTTGAATAATTATTTTAGAACGAGGCTATTTGAAACTTGAGTTTGAAACATTCAGATTACGGAGAGAGATTCTTATTGAATGCAACATTTGAACCCAATAATTTAAGTTGTTTTTTTAACCGTTACCTCTTAGTAACTGTCTCTTATATGTTGTGGGAATGTTGACTAATTGTTATAATTACGTTCGCTCAGAACTTGAAAGAATAGAAACCAAAGCAACTACTAAGAAATATGCTCATCTAAGTTCTGGGTATCTTTACCGATAGAAGAAACAAGTGAACAGAAGACAATTCCTCGACTAATGAGAGTAATTCTGTTCCAGGTACTTAGGATTGCGAGCTCTTTTCAACACCACGTGCTCTGATCCGAGAGTAGTGGAGATCACGGATTATGAAGCAGACACGTTCGTCAACCCGCTGCTCCTCGTCTGGCTCTATTTTATCTTGTGTCACGAGTCCAGCCTCATAATCAACGTCCCGGTAATTATCCTCCCAATAGTATTTATAACTGATTTCATCACGGAATTAGTGGAGGATTGTTGCAATTAATCAACAAATATCCATACACTTTCCATTTCAATTCACGTCTGACCTGTTTTGCCTTGTGATACAGGTAGTTGATTTAAAAGATGCTGGGATGACTCGCCAGCTGAGTACGAGGTTATCCCAGCGAGGTAGACTCCTTAGGAATCAAACTAACCGCTGGCGTTCTGCCACTCGGAAAGTGAGGGTACGGCCTTTCCAGAATCAAGCTATCGATGTCTGTCTCACCCGTGGATGTGCCTATACATACACCGATATACATACACCCGCTGCCTCCTTGATTATTTTACAGGCTCACTGGTTGCATGGCATTTTCACGTTAAACCTCGTTTACAGTTTTATTGTCACTGGTGTACCTGTAACTGTGACTGAAAACTGAATACATGGTAACAGTTAGATGTGGATTAGTAACTGCTGTCGCTATATCAGATACGGAAATAGCTACTATATTTTATCATGACACTGATAAGTTAACTGTCACCATGTAATTGAGGCTTTAGCGTGGTAAACTTTATCTCATCGCGGCAAGTTTTCACGATTCCATGTTTAAATCACTGCCTTATCTCCATTTCTCGTTTGGAGTTTCGTGTACATACAATTACAGCTTCAATTAGTTGTAGATTCATGCAAGAAGTTCTGATATTTACAACCAGTATTATCATTTTCATATTTTGAGAACTTGTTTTAGTATAATTAGCGCTTAGTGCAGCTGTGCTTCAAAAGGTCAGGATGCTGTAAGCAACCAAAGAGTTTGGCCATCCGGTTAGACAGTAAATAAAGGGTTAATGTGATTGGATTCTCCCTGAGTGAGACTACGCTCTTCGTAGAACATTCTCGCCTCGTTAATGTCTCTAGAAGGAGAGAAAGACCCCACTTCCATCCCATAGTGAACCTAATTTACTAACTTGCTCACTTTTCTGATGGAGAATTTCAAGGAAACACTCAAATGAACACTGCATATCTATTGCTTATGAAATCGATTTATCTATTTGATGAGTGATTTGGTCAATGAGACACTGGAATTACACCTATCGTGGTAAGACGAGAAGTTCTCATCAGTTCTAACCCAAATTAGATCTTCAAGTCACCCTTACTCGATTTGTGGGTGCTTGAAACAAATTTGGTTAACCATCACGTTCTTTAATCTTGGTTATACTGCATAATAAAAGTAACTAACTTTACAATTATATTTAAGAAGGTGAAAATTGGTAATTTCTGGAACTTCGGAGGAAAATTTTCCTTTCGCTACAAAATCATGTTCTCAAACCACACAAGGCAATCCTCCTGCCAGTATATTGCCGATTCCAATCCTCTCCTTATATACAACCTGACCCAGGAGGTCACTGTACCAACCATAAAGTAAAGTCATGTTAAGGGGCTCTCAGTCGGTCGCCGTTCGTTTTTAGTATTTCTCGAAATTGAAGGGGCAAAAACTTAAAAAGTTGTACCTAAATTTGAAATTTTTTAGGATTTTAGAAATTTATTAGTGAACGGCCCTAGGGAATTGAAAAACTGAAATATTGCCGCTGGAATCATCAAAATCGAACAATTATTGCCAAAGAAAACGCCTCAAATTAGGCGTTTTCTAAATTACCTATTACACAATGGTTTATTATTTTTTATTTTTCTATATTGATCAATCGTCTGCAAAGCCACCAATCATCCAACATGAAGAAAAAACATCGATCGCATTTCGGTCAGCTAAAATTTGAACGGAGATTAGGTCTCTTTTGCGATTCACACTCGTGTTTCTGATTTATCGTGCGTAAAACCTTTAATTTCTCGTAGGGAGCGAACGGTTTGTCCTACAGAGCTCCGGGTGGTCTCAAAAAATTCTAAAAATTTTATAGAATCTTAAATTGAAGGAAAAACAATACCTTTATATCAAAATTTTTTGAGTTCGGGCGTTTTCAAAATTTTAAAATTTATTCTTGAACCCTTGGAACTGACCTACATCAACCAAAATCTTCGGGGCACAACTAGACCTCAAATGGAGCCTACATACCAAATTTCATCAAAATCGGTCAATGCTAAGTGGCAACAGTGCCGCCTACGGCGGACGGACGGCCACACTTTGGTTTATTATTTTCAATAATGAACCTTTGGAATCGACCAAGAAAAAACATTCTTTAACACCCCCTCAAAATTTGATGGTTTACGTTTCAAGGTACGTAGAATCCAAAAATCGAATAAAAATTTGGCCGTCCGTCCGCCGTACGCGGCACTTTCCCCACTTAGCATTGACCGATTTTGATGAAATTTGGTATGTAGGCTCCATTTGGGGTCTAGTTGTGCCCCGATGATTTTGGTTGATGTAGGTCAGTTCTAAGGGTTCCAAAATGAATTTTGAAATTTTGAAAACGCCCTAACTCAAAAAATTTTGATGTAAAGGTATTGTTTTTTTCTTCAATTTAAGATTCTATAGAATTTTTTGAGACCACCCGGAGCTCTGTAGGACAAACCGTTCGCTCGCTATGAGAATTTAATGTTTGGAAGTACGATAAATCAGAAACACGAGTGTGAATCGCAAAAGAGGCCTAATCTCCGTTCAAATTTTAGCTGACCGAAATGCGACCGATGTTTTTCTTCATGTTGGATGGTTGGTGGCTTTGCAGACGAGTGATCTATATAGAAAAATAAAAAATAATAAACCATTGTGTAATCATTTGCAGCGTTTTATTCGATTTTTGGATTCTACGTACCTTGAAACATAAACCATCAAATTTTGAGGGGGTGTTAAAAAAAAATTTCCTGGTCGATTCCAAAGGTTCATTATCGGAAATAATAAACCAAAATGGGGGAAAAAAACTAATTAATAAACGGGTTTTCCCATGTTTTTCCCATATTTTCTGGTAATTATTGTTCGATTTCTATGATTCCATCTTTCAGTTTTTCAATTCCCAAGGCCCATGCACTAATGAATTTCTAAAATCCTTGAAAATTTCAAGTTTAGCTACATTTTATGGAAAAAACATAACTGAATTAACGGTTTTTCCCATTTTTCTCTGGCAATTGTTGTTCGATTTTGATGATTCCATGAAAATATTCCATCGGCAATATTTCAGTTTCTTAATTCCCTAGGGCTGTGCACTTATGAATTTCTAAAATCCTTGAAAATTTCAAATTTAGGTACAACTTTTTGAGTTTTTGCATCTTCAATTTCGTGAAATACTGACCCGGAACGAGGAACGAACGGCGACCGACTGAGACCCCCTTAAGGCAAGGGAAATAGACTGTTCTTCTTGAGTGCTTGAAACTGTATCCTGGCGAGCGAGGGCAATTATTTCAAGCTTTCTGCATTACTATTGGAAACTCTGCAGAGTTTGATAGTAAACTACCAACTATCAGGCTTTTTTAGGTGTACTATCAATCCTCACGATATCGGATTTCTTATTCGTCCCTGGTTTGATCGTCGTCAGCCTCATTTGCATTTTCAGCTTGATTCCTTCAAATATCTTCCCTACATGAATTAATCTAGACTAACTCAACTTTGACATTCTCTAACCCCTTTTCAACGCTATCAATTCATTTAGTAAGCACCTACTTCAATTTGCCTGAAGGTGGTTGTATTTTCTCCTCTTCTTTTCTAACTATGTGTTCTAGGATTCTGCTCGACGAGATGATGTCACTCCCTTGCCACTGACGGAGCGTACGCCTGTATGTTGTGTTCACGTAAATTTAAGTATTATCACAATGCCAAATCTGTATTGGCCCACGTGTTCATGTCCGTTGGGGAAGATCGTGATTGTCCTCACCTTGAGTCGTTTCTGTTCTGTCGTGTTGGCATGTTGCTGGTTTCTTTCACCCAGACCCTAGGACCCACATCTAATAGATCAACAACTTAGGTTATGAGAAGTTGACTGGTTGTATTTTCCATGTTAATATGGGAATGGTGGTATTCTTGTAAAGTCTTACATGTTTTCTTATTTTCACGTGACATTATGACCTTCTGACAACCAAAGCTGATTGGTGGTCCTGTCATGGATCATGCTGTCAGGTACCGCGAGCGCTAAAGCATAGGATAAGTTTGGAGTCGTACGTGTTTGGAACTTACGCCTACTCGACTGTACATTTTGGGAGGCATGTGGTTTCAATGGAGAGCATGCAGCATTACGAGTATTATAGGTACCTACTTTTTGTACGGACTACCCTCTCACACTGGTTGTTTCAAAATTACGTTAAGTATGCCTAATTCAATCTGCAAGAAAATGTACACTCACGAAGTTGTAGATTCAGTCGCATTTTAAGATGACAGTGGTGGCTTAGCCATATTTTGAGGCTGTCTGTCTCAACAGCATTTACCTACTAAGTTTTTTATAAAATTCAAAACAACAAATCATAACCACCCCTCATCCTTAGCCACCATAACTTTTTCTAGCAACACGCGAGCCTCAAATTTGAACAGCATTTTGAAATCCATGATCAACGATACCCAACATGAGAATTTGATTCCCTCCAACAGTGCTGGCTCCACAACAGTAATACCTTGTAACGTTGGACTTTAATCTGTTATTGTTGGTTGATAATCCGTATAAAATCACATCTGTAATCATGATGGAAATGAAACACAAAAAAACACTATCCATCAAGGAGGCGCCAACTCCCGCTAGAGGCGTGGTTTCTCATATGTCCAATAAAGTGCTCTGATTAAAATTACCTTGGAGAAATTGCATCAACTTTTTTCGAGTGACGACATTTTAAATTTTCTCCAGTTGATGGGCGAAACAACTTTGGGTTTTTTGGGGGTCTTTTGGACATTATCTCACATCAAACAGAAGACAAATCATTCTGACTCAACAACATATTAAATTTTGAAAGTTATCAATCACACCGAAATATCACTTGCTGTGGTAAGTCTCGCACACAACAGCGCACTCTATTGGATATACGAGAAACTACTTCACCACCAGCGCCCCTAGCGGAAGTTGGCGCCTCCTCGAAGGATACTGCCTTGTCCAAAAACCCATGCGATATCTGGTGTTCTGGCACCATGGTACCATGATCCTAGGTGACACAAAGAACAGTCATGAATATGAGGAGGTATGTTGATAATGTTCCCTTTTCAAAGCTTGGGTACCATTAGTAATCCTTAATAGGCACCAAAATATTGAAAAATCGTGTATTTTGTGAATATTGTCCCCCTCCCGCCCTGTATTATCGAACCAATTAAGAAACAAGCAAATCGGTCGAGAATTGAGGACTTGGTAGCGCGCTCAAGTTACTGTCGGAATGAGCCTTATTTTAAGTGAATAATCCCTCTTTCTTCCCCCCTTGAACACGAATTTCGAAATTCCGCCGACGTAGCGCACTGCTGGAGATTTCTGCGTTGAACAAAAAAAGAACGAAAAATCGGTGGAAAATTGAGGCCTGAACAGAGTACACACGATTTTTTTTCTCCGTTGAGTGTTTTCTTCCTTAATCCCAGATTAATCGCATAAGGACGCCCTAGTCTTGCTGTGGGGCTACATTAAAAAAAAAACACATTAATACCTACTAATGTTCCTAACACAATCATTTAAGACCACAGCTGGTCTCTTTTTCATTGGTGACCTACCATAAAACTTCATCATCCCTCATCTGTCTGTTAATGTAAGACTACCTGTGACGAGAAGCACGTTCGCTCATCTTACTGTATAATTCGTCCATTTATATTGAGTTTCAACTGGTGAGATATTAGTTAATTGTTATGGAGGTATTCATCTGCTGCATTGCCTACCTGGAAAATCGATAACATTGTTCATTTTTTGGTTTTATGAATCTGTAAAAAAGTACATTTGTGCAATACGAGCATGTTGTGTTAAATGTGTTAAATTATACTTAATATAGATCACATTATGTATATTGCATCACTCACGTCTTGACGTATTTTTCAAACTGATATCTTCGTTAATGTAGGTAATCGAAATTGCATTCTTCTATCGTTGAAGTTCTTCACCCTCTATTCACAGTTGATTCGAGGAAGAGAGTCCATCTATAAACGGACGCCTGTGCGGAGAGGTCTAGTTCAGGATGCGATGGGCAGCGTGACGATTACCGAAGTTGAAGAAGAGTCACCAAAGGAACCTGGTAGTCCAGCTACAGGTGAGTTCTGCAGCTATGTGGTGTCCTTGCCTGAAGTAAGTTTCCCAGTTTCTGATAGGTATTTCTAATAGACAGCTATCTACGTATTTGAATCAGTACAATCCCCTTGGATGTTCTTGGAGTTGAGTTATCGTAACATTAGAGACATTTGCAGGCTTCCAAAGTGCAAAGATTTGTCTCGCGACGTCACTACGTTCACTCGTATATTGAGTAGAGTCGCAAGTGAGGGTCTCTACATACTCCTCTACGTCTCTTGATGTCACCTATTTGTAAAAGTCCGGATGGCTGAAGGTCTGTGGACCATTATCTCCTCCGAGGTGATGAATGATCCGAGATCAAATGAACCTGAGTTTGCCACACATGGCTGCATCTATGAGCCTTTTTCATATGGTTTCTCCAGCGCTAAATTGGGACTGTTCTCGGGAAGTTCGACGTCGAATAGAGCTGGAGAAGGGTTCTTAAAGGGCCCCATTCACGTGTATTCCTGGAGCGCCGCCGCGTCCCTCCAGGTACTCCCCGAAGCCACTGCAGTAGTCCATTCACCAGGCTACCAAAACTACCTGACTCCGCCGAATGGCGGACCTGCTACCAACCACCGCTTGCTCAGATGACTAGAAGTGAGGAAAACGGTAGGGCTACATACTGTACTGGTGGGGGTACGATCGGGCGTTGGCCTCACTTCAACCATTCACAGGGCTGCCGAGAATTAACCTGGCCGCAATTTTCGAGCATGTTCGATTACCTGCCAAGCAGCGGACGACCGCCAGACCTCAAGATTTTGTTAACCATTCACGGGTAGTTTTCCCCTTTGACGGCGGCTAGGGACGCGGCGGCGACTCGTGAATGGGGCCCTTTAGTGAATCCGCTTATGGATTCTAAAGGGGCCCATTCACTTATAGGTCTGGTGGGCACGCTGCGCAGCCGCCAGCCCTCAGAGGCGAAAACTATCTGTGAATGGTTAGCAAAAAGAAGAGAATGCTCGAAAATTGAGGTCAGAACTACCCTCGGAAGGCACATGAACGGTTGAGGTGAGGCCGACGCCTGGCCGCACCTCCTCCCAGTACGTAGTCCTCCCGTGTTTTTGAAGCTTTTTTTGAACAGGATCGGTCGTCCTCACAGAGATAATTTCTAAACTCGTCCGAATTGATTGTTTGAAGTATTTTCTCCAAGCACATCGGCCTTAATTATGTGTTAGATACCTCCTGAAAGTGCATTTTTTAAAGTTTTAGCCCCAAACTTACTGTTCATTCAATATTCAAAAGACATGTACAGAAAAACGAGAATCATGGACAGTCAAGTGGGGATTACACCTATTACTCAATTGGATATTAAAGATTCAGCTGCCCTTGATGTCATGGAGGTTGATTAGGTGAAGAGAGATTGGGTTTACCAGATTTTAAAAATTTTAAAATTTAATTTCTATTTAATAGAATGATTGTCCTTAGGAATTAATCTAAGGAGCATTTTTAAAATGTGTTTAACTTTGTTGAAATGTGACTGATTTAACAATACCTCTATTGTGGTTATGAGAATGATAAGTTTGAAGAATTTCAGGTTTTCCATTAATTAAAAAATTAGGTACTATTGAGTTTTAAGCACTTTTTGACTGTTGTGGACCACTGCGGCGGCTGATCCGCCCGGCGGCAGGGACAGGTAGTTTTGGCAGCAAGGACTCTTGCGGTGACGCTGGGAGTACCTGAGGCCTCACCCCACGTCCGCCAAAACGCACAGTGAATGGGCTACTTAAGGGGCCCCATTCACGTGTATGCCTGGAGTCGCCGCCGCGGCCCTAGCCGCCATCAAAGGGGAAAACTACCCGTGAATGGTTAACAAAATCTTGAGGTCTGGCGGTCGTCCACTGCTTGGCAGGTAATCGAACATGCTCGAAAATTGCGGCCAGTTAATCCTCGGCAGCCCCGTGAATGGTTGAAGTGAGGCCAATGCCCGGTCGTACCCCCACCAGTACAGTATGTAGCCCTACCGTTTTCCTCACTTCTAGTCATCTGAGCAAGCGGTGGTTGGTAGCAGGTCCGCCATTCGGCGGAGTCAGGTAGTTTTGGTAGCCTGGTGAATGGACTACTGCGGTGGCTTCAGGGAGTACATGGAGGGACGCGGCGGCGCTCCAGGAATACACGTGAATGGGGCCCTTAAGATGCTATGTGTTCAGCGTCCTTTATTATGGTTTGGAGGCCTGGACGTTGACTGTTGCCACATGCAATAAACTCGAGGCATTTGAAATGTGGGCATATCGTTGTATGCTTCAACCCTCCTTCACACTAGCATCATTTCTGTCGGGAATATAACTTGCTCCATATTGAGGAGCAACTAGGTATTCTCGTTTCAACAATATTGCTGAGTGTTGCCAGCAATTGTTGCCGCCATTGGAACAACATTTCCAGGCGTTGCCTTGGAAAACTTCCGGCATCATTTCAAACTAGAGAAGGTTGAAGGCGTAATTTCGGGGTGCATAAATGAAAAAGCAAATTACCAGTTAAAAAAAAAATGAAACAAAAACGAAATGAAATAAAAATTTGATACATAAATATAAATGGGAAACAAATTTAAAAGTAGTCCAAAATGTTATTCAAAATTAAGATAATGGAGAAATTTTGTTTTGCTTCATTCTCTGAAACCCAAGTAGGTGTGCAATTGGTTTAAGAAAAGAAACTTGACCCCCCTCCCATCAATTTTCTCATAGATGTGTACACTTACGTTTTACGATGTGTAGAATCTGATTCTGCAGTGTCCGGCCACCGTTTTCACCATATTTCCCTTAATTGAAGTATCCCATTTGTTTTTGCAAGTAGTATTCTGTAGTATTGCTCTAATGTTGACGTTGTTGTTGGTATTTCTTGTTTGTTGATTGGGAAGGTGTTGACTTGTATTTTTAAAACTGCACTACTACTGTTCAAGACTTTATGCATTTTTCGAGTTGCGAGCCTGAAAATGAGAGACTGCGCATGCTCGTGCGTCTAGCACTTTCCACACTCAGGGTTAGCATCTGATGATGCCTTCTTTAGTAACATCCAATTCAGAGTCCTGACTCGCCTCTCGTACATGATGATTTCATTGTTACGTTTAAACAAATTAGTGTGAGCTGGTTTCACTTGTTGTGTTCGTCATTGATGTAGAACTGTTCTAAATCCGTGGATTTCAATGAATCTATACCAATGTCTTGCACTTGCAGTATTTTCTACAACAAAAAGGTTGTTTTTTTACGTGTGTTACCTTCTTTTGGTACAAATCTAAATGTAGTCAGTTTAAAAATGTATAATAAACTACTTTAGTGTAGGTATTCCATGATTATCCTTGGTTTTTCAGGTCCCAAAATGGGAATAAACGGTTACGTAATTTCAAACCAGTTGGTACCGTAAAAATTTGTTTAAAATAAAAAAATCGGTGAAATTGATACTTAGCATAGTTTTGTCTATTTATTGTTAGACATATTATACAGGGTGCCTACACTTAAGATGGGCATAACTTCAGGGTTCGATTCTACAAGGTATTTCCAACAGAAAATATCTCTTAGCAATTTTCTTTTAACCCAATTAAAATTCCTTTTTTTTCACTTTAAAGTTTTTTTCGCGTTTTCGACCTTACGGCACTGTTTTGGTCATAACTCCCTTATTTCTCCTGAAAATTCAAATCTGACTACACTGTTAGGAAGAGCGGTAAATTCCCAAGCTACCTAGTGCAAAATCAAAATCTTTCAGCAATAAAATCGTTTCAAAAAATCAAGTCAAAAAGCAAACATTAAAATTTTTTCGAAACTTGACTTTCTTCGACCAAAGTTTTCACTGTGAATCCCTGCCCATTTCGATGGGCGCTCTTCAGAGAAAACATGCTCAAATTGTCAGCTTTTCGACGGTCTATCAATTTTTCTTTTCAAAACTCAAATTGGAAGAGTAAATGAAGTTTGAATGTGAAAAAACTTGTGTTTTACATGAAAATCTTGTGTTTCAAGCGGTTAATGGTTCCGCTCGATATCAAGACGGCTTGGCGAGGTTGTTATCATTTCCTATGTAATTGTTTACGCTGAATCCAATAGTGTTACTTCCAAATGATTCTGACGGCTAGAAAGTGGATTTTTCGAAGAAAACCTTCGTTTTTCGTACATAAAATACTCGTTAGTCGTAGATATGGTAGTGAGCCTAAAGTAACACCTTTCTACTCAATAAAAACACCGAATTTCTAGCTGATTGAAGTTTTTGTTGAGTAGAAAGGTGTTACTTTATGCTCACTACCATACCTACGAATAATGCGTATTTCATGTACGAAAAACGAAGGTTTTCTTCGAAAAATGAGATCGAGCGGGACCATTAACCGCTTGAAACACTGGATTTTCATGTAAAACACACGTTTTTTCACATTCAAACTTCATTTACTCTTCCAATTTGAGTGTTGAAAAGAAAAATTGATAGACCGTCGAAAAGCTGACAATTTGAGCATGTTTTCTCCGAAGAGCGCCTATCGAAATGGGCAGGGATTCACAGTGAAAACTTTGGTCGAAAAAAGTCAAGTTTCGAAAAAATTTTAATGTTTGCTTTTCGACTTGATTTTTTGAAACTATTTTATTGCTGAAAGATTTTGATTTTGCACTAGGTAGCTTGGGAATTTACCGCTCTTCCTAACAGTGTAGTCAGATTTGAATTTTCAGGAGAAATAAGGAAGTTATGACCAAAACAGTGCCGTGAGGTCGAAAACGCGAAAAAAACTTTAAAGTGAAAAAAAAGGAATTTTGAGTGGGTTAAAAGAAAATAGCTAGGAGACATTTTTTGTTGGAAATACCTTGTAATATCGAACCCTGAAGTTGTGCCCATCTTAAGTGTATACACTCTGTATAATATGGTTATAGTTGATAAGATATGGTAAGGGGTACAATAAACAATTAAATTTTAATCGCATTTTCCTATTATTTAGGCATCTTCACCTTGAGTATTATTTTCAGTCATCCGTGTGTGTTTCAACATTTTGTGTACTTTAACACCAGAATGGGTCCGAACGATTATGAGCTTGGAAGGTGGGAGAAGGAGTAATTTGTAGACTTAAGGCGCTAAGTAGGCAGTGGTTGATTATTCTGACAGGTTTAGCCAAGGACGCATAAAATGAGATGTATAAATGGGTCTAGATGTAGTCGTTTATAGAATTTATGGGAATAATTTCAAGAGGTTAACTGGAAAGCTGGGATTCTTTTTACGTGAAAGATTGTTGGTAGAATGAAGTATAACTGAGTAGAATGTAGTTCGTAGAAGACATGAACTGCTCTTTGAGATGAACTGCGGATTTGGTGATCTTTCACAGGTAGTTCAGGTCGGAGTTTGATTGAACTAGGTTGGAAAACTAGGCCAATTTGGTGCAGGTATGGGTAGTTTACAAAGTGTTTACGGTTTTCTCTAAATTGTTCGAAACCTGGAATCTAATGAGCATCAGAAACAGAGGGAACTTGACCTTCTAAAGCTGAGCACCCAAGTGAGCGTGTCTGATGAATAGTGGTTAACAAAAGTATATCCTACTTACTACCTCTACCCTCCGAATTTTTTGATCAGATGGCGATGAAATTTGTAGAGAGCCATCAAAATCCAATTCCATTGAAATCGTGCAGGACTTATCAAAGCTCATTTTGTGATCATGAATATTATACAGTACTTGTGGGATAATGAGGAATTTCACCATGTTGGAATTTCCTATTTTTGACCCCAAAATCGGATTCAGCACCTCGAAAAACCCCCTAAGGCAAACTTTCAGCCCGAACTTCCTAATTTACGAATAAACAAAACAGTGTAGAAAATACGAATGTTTAAAAAAACCGGGAAAATGACGTCATGCTGGAATAGTTCATTTATGGCCGCTTGAAGCGCTGAGATCGAGAAATCCATAGTCCCCAGATGCAAAATTTCACGAAACAGTAAAGTTCGAAATCGAAAAACTGAAGAAAAAATAGAAAAAAGCAAGATGGGGGAAATTAGGTTTCCCCTGTTTTTGTTTGATAACTTTTCTCTTAGAAAACGCGATTTCGTCGTCCCAATGGGCAACACTGGGAGGAGACGGCGATCCGAACAGCCCAATCAGCGAGCGTTCCCGCTTCACGTCCGTTTTCCCGGTTAGTTTTGAAATTAAAAATTTTGACTGTCCCAAAAATAACAGGAGACTTATTTTCCGAAATCAGCCCGATTTTCATCTATCCCACACCATTAACTATGCAGGAAAAATGCAAACAGAATTCGGTGAAATTCCTCATTCAAAAATGTATATGTATTGACTTCATGTAGGAAGGGACTCTTTTTTAATTGTTCTCATTTATTATTATCTCCCTTCATTGGCAGAGGGGGCACACCATGCAAAATTTATTAAATACAATTTTAATGGGAAGGACGCCCATGACTCGCCCGACGCCGATCCTAGGAATGTGGGTTGATGAGGGAAGGAGAGAGGGATGAGAGGAAGTTCCCCTATAAAACGAACACTGGTACACCATGTGGGTGGACATTTCACGGAGTACACCTGCCAAGATGTCCAATTTGAGTAACTCCGTGGCTCTTTTCCCGCATCACTCCCCTTGCCATGTAGTTGTGTGCCATTCATTTTAGCTCCAACCGTTAGGTCTGCTTTATGTCCAAGCTGACACTGACAAATTGGACATCCATGACTATGCAAGACCTGTCGGACTTGACGTCGGGCTTCTTGCCCTGGTAACTCGGCATATGATGCAATTTCTTCCTCTCAACTTCCCAGCCAATAGATGGCAAGGCTCCTGCTATTTGCTTGGCGACTGCACCATGAAGCCACCCTGAGTCCGTGGAGGCTAATGGCATACATGGTACAGATGTGTATTTCCACTCCGACGTACACGTCAATGGGTCTCTCTAGCCCTCGTATCTTAGCAAATCTTGGAACAGGTGATTGTGCTCCCTCAGGTCCATACTCTTAGCGTTTATTGGGTGGACCCAAAATCTTCTCCTTTTCCCACCGATTTGGTCCTCTTCTTCTGCTTCCAAAGCTGCAACTTTTCTTCGTTGTCCGATGAAAACATAATATCTATGCCTGACATTCTCCTGAGAAGGCACCTTCACTCGATGATGGTCGACGCGGAACAGACAAAACGACGGGTCGAAAAAATTTATCCGCTCCAGTGGACGGAATTTTGCGAATTCAAGAATTTCGCGCCGCGCCGCTTTCCACCCATAGGGACGAAATGAAGCATTTGGAGCCCTGCCGGAGTTCCTTACCATCTACCTACTGACTCATGCAGTGCAGCTGGGTCTTGGAGCGAATGGTACACCATCGTCTGGTTGCTCCACGCCTATTGCTACCTTACAAAATCAAGATCAGCAGCAGCATGGGCGACCACCCAGCTCGATCCTTGGGGAGCTACCTAACGGTGGTGGCGCAGTGAAGGGAGTAGATTGTATGCTTTACAAGAGTGTGCACCATCCCTCTCTGACATTAAAGTTTGCTTCCTTTCAAGTGAAAATTGACATCTGAATTATCTAGTACCGCCTAGGTATAACCCGTTGGAATAAAAATGCTAAAAATGTAGGTAGATTAGAATCCTAGAAGCTTGCAGTTGTAGTTGGAGTCCACCCTCAACGATCCAAGTAGTTCCAACACTACAGCTAAGTACTAGGTACTAATTATTGAGAAGTCCAAATAAATAAGAAGCTTCCTTTGCAGTTGGGTAATCAGTCGTTTTTCCTACCTAATTTATTTAGTTTCTCCAAACATCGAGATAGTTATAAAACGCCCAACTTGCGAGAACCCGCCAAATGCTTGCGCCATCGCATTGAATCTATGATTTGTTCGTGTATATTTCGACACTTCGTGTGTAAATATTCTACTCTTTCATGTTTCGTTCTTTATTCTCTTCGCTCATGGTCCATTGGGATCGCGCTTTTGTTTTGTACCGCAAGATTCATTGGTAACGCAGCTCTTCATTTTTCTACATTGATGTTTTACCTTGTTGTAGCGTTTTATTATTTCTTAATTTCTTTCAAGCGCTTCTACATAATTTAGTGCTCATTTATACATATTTTCAGTTGTCATCATACTGATTGTTGATTGGTCTTTCTATAGCCGATGGGTCCGCTCAACATCGAGGAGACGTTGAAAGTATTGAGCTTGACGATTTAACGGATAAGGAAAACGGCTCCATCCAGAAAGGTGCAAGCAATTCAAAATTTTTTCCCTCCCTATAATTTTGTGGGACTCAAAATTTTTCCCAAATTAAATGTTTGAGGTGGTGTGGTGGAATTAACTACTCGTTTTTTGTAACCATTTTTTTCTGGAATCTCGAACAAATTGTGGAAAGTAATCATCCAATGCAGGTACTCAAGGTTGGTATACTTTACTAGGTATGCTTCGAAAACTATGAATATGCATTTCTGGTGAAAGTATTTGGTTTTCTACCTACTTGTATGATTTGTTTCAATTCGGTTGGAAAGTGATAGATTCATACCAGGTCCGAGAGATTTAACTTCGACTTGTTGAATTATTGTATTTCGGAAGGTCGGGAATTGGTAATTTACTGTCAGCAGCAGGCATCTCCTGCGGATTCGAAAACTGTTCATAGAAAAATTTAAAAAACAAACTCGGCGCTTCGCGTCTTGCTAGGGGGGCAAGCGCCCCCCCCCCCTGGACCACCAGTTGCTATCTACTTAAAGCCTAAGGCGTAAATTATAAAAACATGGAACATGTTTTAGCCAAATTTAATGCAAAACCTTTAGTCGTAGGAAAAAATTTACATTATCCCTAGCAACGTATCTAAAGTGCAGAACAATACGTGCCAGAGAAAAGGGGAAAAACTGTTTAACCACTGGCTGAGACCCCCTTAAGTTCTCATGGGGGGCGACCGTTGGTCCTACAGAGCTCTGGGTGGTCTCATTCGATTCTAAAAATTCAATACCATTCTAAATTGATGGATGTTGAGATTTTTTGAGCTAGGGTGTTATGAAAATTTTAGCCCTTATTTGTCAACCCTGAGAAGTGACTGGCATCAACCAAAAGCTTCGGGGCAAAACTAGACCTTGAATGGAGCCCATATACCAAATTTCATCAAAATCGGTCCATGGAAACTAAGGAAAGTACCGCTTACGGCGGACGGACGGCAAAATTTGTTTTTGATTTTCGAATTCGACGTCTCTCGAAACGTAAACCAACAAATTTTGAGGAGCGGTTTAAAAAATTTTCTTGGTCGATTCCAAAGATCCATTATCGAAAATAACAAACCAAAATAATGATTGAATAATAATTTTTATCGTTTTAGCGAATTTTCAAGGAAAATTAAGCTGTTGAAATGTTTGTACAGTTGAGTTGTACAGAGTTGAACGTGAATATGGACTCAGTTGGAAGCCATACTCGCCATACTCTGTGCATACAGTATGTTGGTATGGTATGCTGAAAATCGAAAAAACCAACAATAGCCGTGTGGGTACTCCATGAGCTCCTGGAGACGAGTAAAACATGAATATGGACTCCTTACATCTTCAGAACATAGCCCGTGCAATGTTAGCATTCAGCCTTATTAGGGTGGAGTGGGGCAATTGCGACCCAAAATGTCAATAGTTCAACTTTGATCCTCTGTAACTTTCCTTTGAAAACGCTATTTTCACTTTTTTTTTTAATGAGTAGCTTATTTTACGTAGATTACGATGCACTCTTCACATAATACAAAAGATTTACTTCTCATGGTCCAAACTGTGTTTTTTAAAATTCCGACCGACTTCCGCATTTGCCCCATTAATGCGGAAACGGCCTGCGAATCCCATAAAAACATTTAGTTGCATTAATGGGGTAAATGCAAACAAAGCCCATTTCAATACGAACAGAACGCTATATTTAATTTTTTTCTCCTCCACTTTTTCATGACCAAAATGAACTTTCCTGCGCCAACTGGTTTGCACTTTATCTTTCAAATGACTCTTTCTTGAGTGAATAATTTTCCCTTGAGGCCTGATTTCGAAAGTGGGAGAGGAAAATGAAGAAATTCAACGTGTAGGAAACACAAAGGTGTATTTTTAAAGGTTCATCTCCAATTTTTGTCCTAGAACAGAAAGGTAACTCAGTCTAATAGTTGTTATAGGGTGCTTATTTTGCACTTCCGCATTTACCCCGTACTGCAATTTTGCTGGGGCAAATGCAACCCATGTTATCATTTCTACAAATGATCGTGATATAAATGATTTCATAATGAACACTGTTAAACTGACTCATTTAAAGAAGTTTCAAGATGGAACAGACGTTACTGCCCCACTGCACCTCATGGAAAACTTATTTCTTGGCAAAAACCCGCCACTTGTCTGAAGAGCTAATCACTAGTGAGTCAGGATAACGTTAGGAATAAGCAGCTGACTGGCGAGAGCCCGCCTTTTCCGACAGGTAAGGGTTACCAACATAACTGGGTACACATTGAGAAGGTTTCTGAGGCAAGGCGCTCAAATGGCGCCATTTTCAAAACCATTTCCGCATTTGCCCCATTTCCACATTTACCCCACTCCACCCTAGCGGATTTTCAAAAAAATGAAACTATTGCGATGGCTTCAAAAATTTTAGAATAGACTTTTTCGAAAAATGTCTCCTCTGAAATCCGTTTTGGAACATTCTTAAACTATCCCTGAAGAGTGTACAAATAAAAAAATATTTCTCTAAAAATTCGCTCATTAATTCATGCTGCATGAATGGACTTTTTTACCTCAATTTTCAACGCGTCCCCTACCTTTGCTTCCGAGTCGAGGGAAGGTGCATTAGTTATCGTAATGTCCTGGCGCCTAAAATTACTAAAATATTATTGTTTGAGTGCCTCAATTTTACGTTGAAAAAGAGGTGTGACTCACTTCAACTGACACCATGTACCTAAGGACTATGACATCGCATCAAATACGAATGTGCAATCTCAGATGGTGATTGCTCCCTTTGAGTCGGAATTATTATAAACCTAATTTATTCAGGAGGTTCACTCTTCAATAGTTTAATTACAATTATTTTATTCGTTCTCGTTACTTCACCAATCTTGAGTACCTGTCGACGTTACTTTCTTCCCAAATTAACTTTGATCTTGTCACTGTAACAGAATGCACATCTGTAGTGGGTATGCTATTTTTTACATTTTCATTTTTTTGCAACAGCCTTCCAATTGATTTTTGGATACTTAAGTTTTTTAGTCCGAATGTTTTCATTCTGCTGCAAGATTTAGGATAGGATTCCTTTCTATGGGCTTCAAGTCAATCAGTTGTTTGTTTCAGCTTTATGAAACCCTCTCTCAGATTTGATAGCGGGTTTCCTTTCTAATTGTCTCCACATTTGATCCACTAATCTCGCTTAGTTTCTCTGCATCGCTGGAAGAATATACTAAGGGTCTGTTTCCGGTATTCATTATTCTACTCGTATCGTCTTTTCCACTATCTTTCAATCATTCTGCCTTAATTTCTTTGTTTTCTTCAAGCTGCCAGCTTCTTGTGCATGGGGACTGAGCTTCTGTATTATTTACTTGCAAATTTAGAGGAACAACAATCGAATGAAATTATACGAGGGCATTTGAACTAGTTTTTATTCTTTGTAATATTTGCAGTTTCTATCTTGTAAAGTGTTGTCTTTACGTCACCTAGTTGAGTTTCCTTCTCATTCATCTGTGAGTTTGGGATCTTCAACGTAACTACTAATGTTGCTCAGTGTTGTACTCCTGATTGTACACTAATTATTTACTTAATTGTAGTCCATTCTATGAATCTCATTAATTTAGCTTCCACCTAACAGATCAAAATTAATTTTATTCCAACTTTACTATTTCATTGTATGATTTTGAGTTCAGTTTACTCCCCTGTTTCTTAGGTAGGCAGGTACTATTTCTCATACACTATTGAATGAGGAATTTCACCATGTCGGAATTTCCTATTTTTGACCCCAAAATCGGATTCAGCACCTCGAAAAACCCCCAAGGCAAACTTTCAGCCCGAACTTCCTAATTTACGAATAAACAAAACAGTGTAGAAAATACGAATGTTTAAAAAAACCGGGAAAATGACGTCATCCCGGAATAGTTCATTTATGGCCGCTTGAAGCGCTGAGATCGAGAAATCTATAGTCCCCAGATGCAAAATTTCATGAAACAGTAAAGTTCGAAATCGAAAAACTGAAGAAAAAAAATAGAAAAAGCAAGATGGGGAAAATTAGGTTTCCTCTGTTTTTGTTTGATAACTTTTCTCTTAGAAAACACGATTTTGTCGTCCCAATGGGCAACACTGTGAGGAGACGGCGATCTGAACAGCCCAATCAGCGAGCGTTCCCGCTTCACATCCGTTTTCCCGGTTAGTTTTGAAATCAAAAACGCTGCAAATTATTACACAACGGTTTATTATTTTTATATAGATCACTCGTCTACAAAATCACCAACCATCCAATATGAAGAGAAAAATATAAAAAAATAAAAAAAAAAATAAAAAAAATTAAAAAAAAAAATCAAAATCACCAACCATCGATTGCTTTTTGGTCAGCTCTAATGGGGAATTTGCCTCACATTTTTTTATTTTTTTTTTTCGAATGAGGGTTTATTTTTATGGAATAAAACCATAGTGAGCTGCTCGAAAACGCATCCAAAAAATTTAGAGAATTTAAGGAAGATGGAAATTTTAAATGTGGTGGCAATGTGTAAGAGGCAGCCATGTTTGAAACGTGACGGATATTCTACCAATCTGACTTCAAAGGAGGTTCTGTGGCGCTTACCACAGAAGCGGCACATACACGAACTTTTACCTTCCGAGTAGTGCGCACAAGAGTGCGCCACGATCTGGCAGGAAGAACCCTGACACAAAATTGACCAAAAGAAACAGTATTACTCACTTTTTTACAATACGAATCTATCTACTAGTTTATCAAGCATTATTAGTCTTCATCTTCTCTTATTTAGTTTCAAGATTTGAATCACATTATTCGAGTAGCCATTTCACTGGATCGTTTTGTGTGGCGTGCTAGAACTCTTGTCTGTTGTCGTTGCTTTCGCGTCGTTTTTTTTTTTTTTTTTCGTATGACGTCAACAATACTCCTCGATTTTCGCGGTGTTTTGTAACAGAGGTTCACTTGTTTAGTCATTTTCTCCTACGGTAATTTTTTTCCGTTGGTTATTCCTAGTGTTAAACGTTATTCTAGGGCCCTATAATAGGATTTGCCTTAAAATTCCAGAATCTAAAATTGAGGCAAATTCCCCATTTGAACGGAGATTAGGCCTCTTTTGCGATTCACACTCGTGTTTTGATTTATATATACATATATTTCAGTATAAACACTTAAATTTTCGTAGTGAGCGAACGGTTTGTCCTACAGAGCTCTGCGTGGTCTCAAAAAATTCTAAAAATTCTATAGAATCTTAAATTGAAGGAAAAACAATACCTTTATATCGAAATTTTTTGAGTTAGGGCGTTTTCAAAATTTCATAATTGATTTTGGAACCCTTAGGAGTGACCTACATCAACCAAAAGCTTCGGGGCACAACTAGACCCCAAATGGAGCCTACATACCAAATTTCATCAAAATCGGTCAATGCTAAGTGGCAAAAGTGCCGCGTACGGCGGACGGACGGCCAAATTTTTATTCGATTTTTGGATTCTACGTACCTTGAAACGTAA
This sequence comes from Apolygus lucorum, assembly GCA_009739505.2. NCBI lineage: Eukaryota > Metazoa > Arthropoda > Insecta > Hemiptera > Miridae > Apolygus > Apolygus lucorum. The sequence goes on from CM019176.2 coordinate 36,007,783, forward strand.
ACCATCAAATTTTGAGGGGATGTTAAAATTTTTTTTTTTTTTCTTGGTCGATTCCAAAGGTTCATTATTGAAAATAATTAACCAAAATTTTTATTGTCTCCCAAAAATAACAGGAGACTTATTTTCCGAAATCAGCCCGATTTTCATCTATCCCACACCATTAATTATTCAGGAAAAATGCAAACAGAATTCGGTGAAATTCCTCATTGAAAGTGAAGCACTTACGAGTATTATGTCTCCGAGTACCTAATCACAAATCCTTACTATTTTCACCCTGTATAGGTATAATTATTCAAACGATAAGCTGTAACTTGTGTAACCCTTCTTGTTCGGTAACTTTCTTATATGAAATTCAATTTATTGACTCACTGAATCCTCAAGGATGACAAGCTTATCCTTGCAGGATGTTTGAGAACATTCAAGAGCTGGAGTGAGGTAAAAAGTAAGGAAGGAAGAATCCACCAGGACTTGTTCAGAGTTGGTTCCCGCTCCAAACTAAACCATCCTTCTGATTCTTAATGCTGATAAGTCTCGAAGCTAATAGAATATTTGTATACTTGCCATTTCCTTCTCCACGTATCTACTCTCCAACGCGAAGAGGTTTTTATGTGGAAAGGTTCCCTTTGACGGGAGAAGCCAGTCTTTTTTACGTGAAGAAAATATCACCTTCCAAGAGGATAAACTCAGAGTTGATGAAATGGAGCTACTGTATTTCTTCTTCCATGGACTACCCAAGGCAGCAAACAATGTTCATAATACAAGGCAACATTGGAGGTTGAACTTCAAAAGAAGATTTCAGTTTGCAATAATATCCAGTTCGTCATATTTGAATCTCGTTTGGCTTGTTTTTTTCACATTACTCAGAATCAGAATGTACCAGGGGTTCTATTTGCAATTGAGTATTGATACATTTTGAATAATATTTATAATAACTTGTTAAATATTGATTGAAATGGATAATAAAACCTTCGGAAAATTTGGTACGTAATTGGTTAGATTGATCCAAAGTGGAGGCAATTTTGGGATTTCGTTTCTTATTTGGTTTAGATATATTTATCAAGAAATTACTAAATACATAAATCTGCTATTTGAATTCTATAAAATGGAAATTTGGGAAAACCCGCCAAACTAACCTTGTCGATTTAGCAAACAAGTGTCACGTTAACGTCACTACAGAAGTTCACTAATTCACAATTTCAAGAAGACCTGAAAACATATTGTTAAGTAATAGGTTTGTTCCAGCGCCTCTCAGTTCATGAACTTTCTTACACCCAACCTGCGCACAACCCGCGCGCATGTTGAGTTCATGAACTGATGCGTTCCAGCGGCGCCGAGTTCGAGAACTCGCAAACATAAACCGCGTTCCAGCGCTTCCAGTTCATGAACTTTTTGTACCTGGGTTCATGAACTTTCTGCACTCATCGAAGGCAGGGTTGTGAACTCGAACTGAAGGGTAACCTGTGCCGTTCACGTGAAACCTACTAATTTTTCATTTGTTGACCAGTTTTCACGCTAATCACTTGGCTCCATTCTCAAACTTTCTTTTCGTTGTGCTGAGCCCCTCTTTCTCAAAGAGCGAGTCGTCTATAGGAATGAAGTGTAAATTTTTAGAAATTACTTATGTTCTAACAGAACTATTTTCGATCGACTCTTTCTTTTTTCACAAATACACGACTATTCCATTAGGTATCACTACAGTGAGCTTTGTCTATTTATTCGGAGAGTGTGTCAAGGAAGTTCACATCATCCCTCTCTTCTGCAAACTATTTACCGTAAAATGGGGTGATTGATTACTCATGTGACATGGGCAAAAGTTGATTTGTTGACTACAATAGTGGGTTGCTGCGTTTGAATTGAAAGCTTTTTCGAGAAAATTGAGTGTTTTACGCAGAGTCCGGTCACCCGTCGATCTCAAGATGACTTGACGATTTTGGTATCATTTCTTCAGTAATTTTTCACGCTGAATTCAATGGCGATACTTCCGAATAATTCTGACTGCTAGAAAGTGAATTTTTGAAGAAATAGTGAAAGCTGATCAATGAAATGAACCTCCGAACTCCAGGTATGAACTCTGCAATGTTTTTTCTACTGAAACAATGTTGTTTGAGTCTCATAAGATTGAATTTTAACGTAACACAAATAAGATGATGTTGCTATTGAGTAGAAGGGTGTTACTTTATGCTCAGTACCTTATCTACGAATAATGTATTTTTTTGAACGAAAAATGAAGGATTTCATCGAAATAACCACTATCTTGCAGTCAGGAAGTATCATCATTGGATTCAGCATGAAATTACATGTAATTCCCATGCATAGGAAATTAATGATACCAAAAACTTGTCAGTTCATCTTGAGATCGAGGGTGACCATGATAAACCACGTATAACACTCGATTTTTTAGTAAACACGTTTTTTTGGCACTAAAACTTGATTTAGGTACCTACTCTTCCAGTATGAATTTTAAAAAGAAAAATTGATAGACCATTGGAAAACTAACAATTTGAGCATGTTTTTTCGAAGAGCGCCCATCGAAATAGGCAGGGATTCAGAGTAAAAACTTTGAAGTTTGCTTTTTGACTTGATTTTTTTTAACATGTTTTATTGCTAAAAGATTTTGGTTTCGCACTTGTTAGCTTGGGAATTTAACGATCTTTTTAACAACATCCTCAAATTTGAGTTTACTTGGTAAATATCAGGAGTTACAACAGTTTTTATGACGTAAGTCAGTAGACACGAAAACAATCTTTATATTGAGAAAACTTGAAAAAAACAAAGGGTTGAAACCAAATAGCTAGGAAACATTGTTTGTTAAAAATTGTGAAGAATCGTTCAATGTTAAACTTGAAAAATTCCGCTAAAGATTGAGATGAGAGGAGGTTATTCAAGGTTTATTGAAAGCCGAGTTCCGCGCTCCCTGCCGAATTTCATGTTAACTACTAAAAACGTTCCAGCGCACAGGTTCCTGAACCTAAAAAGTTCATGAACTCTTCAACTTTTTCGGGTTCTCACACCCAGCGGGTTCATGAACTTGAGTTCAGGAACTTTTTGCGCTGGAACAAACCTAATGCATGCATTCCAGGGGACGTCCCATTGGATAAGCGGTAGATCAATGTGAACCAGTTGGTAAGCGATAAAACTGATTCACTCGATGTAATGTATCAAGTATTTCAGACAAGAAATAGTGGTCTCCCCCCCCCTCCTCGCCCTTATCCCCCACAACATTTCTAGTGGCATGAGAGCATCGAATTAGAAGAGCTTTTGAAGATCCATGATCTACAACACTCAACATGCGAATTCGAGTTGACCCCCCCCCCCCCACGCCAATGGTGCCAGTCAAGCACCAAAGCGGAAATACGTCGTAACATTGAACGTTCAACTATTACTTTTTGGTAGGCAGTCCGTCGAAGTTCACATCCGTAATCAAGGTAAAAAAACACACAAAAAAAAAACCCACGAAATATGCAGTTTATGGTGCCCTGTCACCATGGTGGCACCACTATTAGTTCAATGATGGTAAAGAGAATAATTCATGAAAATCCGAGAATTTTTCCTCAATTTCAAAGCTTGGGTACAATTAGTAAGCTGTAAAGGAGCCGAAATATTTAAAAACGGATATTTTGTAAATATTAACCCCCTCTCGCCCCCTCCCCTTGCTAATTTTGATACTCTGGTGAAATATTGTGCAATTTGGAAGATTTTTGAGTCGAACAAAAAAGAAACACGCTAGTCCGTAGGAAATTGCGGCCTGGGCAGATTTTACAGGATTATGCCCGCAAACGCACGTTTTTTGAGCATCAACCCCCCCCTTTCCTCCCTTAAAAGGCAAAATTCGAAATTCCTGCGACGTAGTGCACAACCAGATAGTTTTCCGCGTCGAACAAAAAAAGAACCACGAAAATCGGTTGAGAGCTAAAGCCTGGGCAGACGACACAAGATTTTGTCACACACACACACACAGACATTCACCTATGGTTTTTTGCGGATTTGGATTCAGAATGGTCTAAAACGGATTGCTGTGTGTTTTTTTTTCTGTTGAGTGTTGTCCAACTTCACCACAGATCAATCGCATAAGGACGCCCAATCTTACTGTGGGACGTCCTAAAAAATGTCGGGGAGGGGGGACTTCTCTTGGCTTCTCTATAGGGAGAGAACAAGATCCTGTGATTTCCATTGATTCCTCGAGGAATCTTACTCGCTCTCCCTTTCCACCACTCCAACTTCTGGACGTGAATTCAAGAGATACTGTCTTTTGATACTTGAGCACATGAAACAAGTCGGGAAACATGTGGGTATAATCCATTGTACGCGTACTTACCATGTACTGTCTACGAAGAACGTTGATTTTGGGGTTTTTAGTTTGAAGGCACATCGCTTTGTGATGCTTTTTTAGTGTCAAAGTATTCTACTTGATTGTCGGAACCAACGCATGCGCTCTCTTAATAATGCTTTCTTGCTGAATTACGGTTAACTAATATTGTTGAGACGTTTGTAAATGTAAGTGCCAGTTTTCGTAATGCTTTCTCACATCTTCGACCAGCTTGTTGTGTGTTGATTTAGTAATTGTCAAGTTTGTAGCCTCTCTGTAATAATACGTCACCTAGTTAGTTAGGTCCTGTAGATTCTCTTACACGTTGTTGGACAGTAGAGACTCAAATCATTAGCCGTCATGTATCACACCCACTTTTCGATTACAGATTCAAATGGAATCGTCGATATCGCGCTGAACGCCTGCATCGCAATTTTCCAGTTTATTGCTCAAACATCCTACATCGCGACAAACATCATCATGATGGTAATGTTTATTTTAACCCTAGATCATTAAACTACCCAGATTTTACTTGAGTTTCTTGAGGCTAAAAGCCAATTATCAACAAATCCAGTCATATAGAACTCTTCAGCAGATTGTAGTCTGTAGATATACGAGGGTCATTCTGAATGTAAGTTTACAACATTAAAAAATATGTATAAAAATGTCAATAATAAAAAAGTTATTATACAGGGTGTCCAAGTAACTACGCTCCCCCCACTTATTTTCTCTAGTAGTGTAAGAAAAAAAATCGGATTAACGCTATTCTTCATAATTTTTTGCGTAGAATTCAAAAATGACAAAATTGCGCAGTGCGCAATGGCGCAACCATGATCAACTTTGTTTTTTCAAATGAGAACCCCCAATTTTTATTGCAGATTTGGATTCTACGTCAAATTTTATGAACATTTTACTTCCACAACTATTTTTTTTTTTGACGCGCGCAGCCCGCTCAGCGAGCGCTCAAAGATGCGCAACTCAGAGATGGCGCCGAAGTTGAGATGAAGGTAAACCTCAAGTGCGGCACAATACTTAGCACTGTTTTTCTACGCTGAATCGCGTGGTGACATCCCTTTCTTGATTTGATTTCATTTTACCATATCTACAGCCGAAAAAGTCACTTTTTGAGGAGGAAATCATCGATTTTCCGTGAAATCTTTTCCGAGTATTGTTTTCTTCTCGAATTATTACTCCTTTGTGCAGGTAGACAATACAGTTTACATTAAGAGTTATTATTTATTAAAAGTTTATTTGAGAGTTCTTAATTTATTAAGAGCTTATCGCTTAATTGTTTCAATCATTGTTCATCCAATCATGTTTTTAAAAGACTGAAAATTATTTTGCAAAATTTTGTGATAATTATGTAGAAGTTTCCCGTTATTTTACAATTTTAAAAATTTAATCTTTTTACATTTTATTTTAGCACTTGAGGTTTACCTTCATCTCAACTTTGGCGCATCTTTGAGCGCTCGCTGAGCAGGCTGCGCGCGTCCAAAAAAAAAAGTTGTCGAAGTTAAATGTTAATAAAATTTGACGTAGAATCCGAATCTGCAATAAAAAATGGGGGTTCTCATTTGAAAAAACAAAGTTGATCATGGTTGCGCGATTGCGCACTGCGCAATTTTGTCATTTTTGAATTCTACGCAAAAAATTATGAAGCATAGCGTTAATCCGATTGTTTTTCTTACAATATTATTGAAAATAAGTGGGGGGAGCGTAGTTACTTGGACACCCTGTATACAGGGTGTAACGGTTAAGGTCGTACAACCGGCCAGGGTTCGATTCTACAACTAATTTGTGACTTTTTTTGTCTCATGACTTTTTTTTCTTAACCCCCTTAAAATCGGACTTTTTCCACTTTTAAGATTTTTTTCGTATTTTCGACCTTACGCCATTAAAACAGCCATAACTCCCTTGTTTTTCAGTCAAAATTCAAATGTAATTATACTGTTGAAAAGAGCGTTAAATTCTCCATCTACCCAGTGTTAAAACTTTTTAAAGAAGACTAAGATGTTGAAAAATGAGCCCGAATAGTAAAATCTCGAAAATTCGGAATTTTTTCGTATTTTCAAACGTTTATAACACTAACTGAAACTGAAACGTCGATTTTTACTGGAACATCCACGGTTTTTGGCACGGGAACTAGAATTTTACACCATTAGTCTACTGTAAACAATTTTAAGACCATACCGTTGGAAAGCTGAGATATTGGGTCAACTTTTGGGGTTACAGTGAGAACTTAACCGGCAGTTTCAGTTAGTGTTACAGACGTTTGAAAAAACGAATAATTTCCGAGATTTTCGATATTTTACTATTTGTGCTCATTTTTCAACATTTTAGTCTTCTTTAAAAAGTTTTATTTAACACTAGGGAGATAGAGAATTTAACGCTCTTCCAACGGTATAATCACATTTGAATTTTGATTGAAAAACAAGGGAGTTATGGCTGTTTTAATGGCGTAAGGTCGAAAATACGAAAAAAAATCTTAAAAGTGGAAAAAGTCCGATTTTAAGGGGGTTAAGAAAAAAAAGTCATGAGACAAAAAAAGTCACAAATTAGTTGTAGAATCGAACCCTGGCCGGTGGTACGACCTTAACCGTTACACCCTGTATAAATGTACTAACCTAATAAAAAAATAATACAAATAAATTTTATAACAAATAATATACATAAAATATATAAAAATGTCTATATAAATATGTAAACGAAATTCGAGGAACACTTTACAAATGTACTAACCTAATTGTCCACGTATTTCCTGTTGAGTTCGAGACACTTCTGTTCCCTGGACTCTAGCTTTGTTATGTCAGTGTCTTATAACTCCGCCGCCACCTCTTCTGAACAGTTTCCTGGACCTCTCGTCGTCTGAAAATCATTTTCCACCCTCAAATTCCTTCAGTTTACCGATGAGAGGTTGATAACGTGATCTTCATTTGGTGATTCGACTCTATTTTCATATTTTCTATGGACATTTATTACCTCCGCTCATTAATTATGATCACCATCTCCACAACACTACCTGTTGTTTGATTCAGACTTGGAGCATCACTTACCACAGTTGGATAACATTCGTCCTGCTGCTCTGGGCGAGCGCTATGTGGCTCGTTCCGAATCAGAGAAAAGCGATGCTCAGATCCTCCCCTTTCCTGGTCGTCTACGCCATTTTCCTTCTTCTGGCGCAGTACATCTACGGCATGGACTTGACTGAAGAAGAGCTTCCCGAAGACATCCAAGGATGGAACCTCAAACAAATTGGATTCTCCAAAACGAAACACTTTCCGCTGAAACCTCTTTTATTCAAGGTATTTATTTTTATGTAAAAATTAGGTTATGATTGGTACAGAATGTTTGGTTGCTTCAATTCCCTATAACCGATTCAATTTTTAAAAGTATGTAATTTTCCCCTACCATAATTTCAAATTTTGTCCTAAAAATGTGTCCTATAAAAATGAGAAAGACTGAACAGGAATTGGGTCCTCGGCCTGGGCCTGGATCCTCGTCTTCCTAGAGGAGTGGGCAGTATAATGAATATTGGTGATGCGCTTACGTAGATTCTTAAATCTTAAATGAATAGATTAAATTAGATTCCATTTCATTCTAGCGTGGAATCTCTTCCTGAGAAATTTGTCGATTTTGAATACTACTTATCACCTATGAACTCCAGTTGTTCGAACCCTATATCTGTTGTATTTAGCGAATTTTTAAGGAAAATTATGCAATGACCTCAAAATTGTAAGAATGGACTTATACAGGGTGTAACACTATAACAACGTCAACCCGAAAAATTTCAATTCTACAACTAATTTCCGATCGAAAATGCCTCCTAGCAATTTTCGTAGAACCCCTTGTTTTTCCAAGTTTTTACAATTTTAAGATTTTTTCGTTTTTTGACCTTATGTCACTAAAACGTTCGTAAGTCCCTTCGGATACAGTAGAAAATTAAAACTAAGTACACCGTTGGAAAAAGCGTTAAATTTCCCATCTTTCTGTGACAGAATTAAACATTTTCAAGTACTTAATAATAGGGAAAAATTGGCCTGAAGAGTAATATTTGTCAAATCTTCTAAATTTGAGGGTTTTTCAATCGTTTGGAAGAACTAGTAATCATACTCGATTGTTTCTCACTGTAACCCCACTGTCTCCTCCTCCGCCGCTCCTCTCACTCACCATCGAACCCCAAATCCTCCCGTCAAACCGTCGATTTCGTTTTAAAAAATCTCGTTTTTTCTCATTCAAGCGCGGTTTTCTCCACTAATAAAAACGTTGGAAACGATTCTGACCATACCGTTGGAAAGCTGAGCTTTTCGGTCAATTTTTGGAGTTACAGTGAGAAACAATCGAGTATGATTACTAGTTCTTCCAAACGATTGAAAAACCCTCAAATTTAGAAGATTTGACAAACTCTTCAGGCCAATTTTTCCCTCTTATTAAGTACTTGAAAATGTTTAATTCTGTCACAGAAAGATGGGAAATTTAACGCTCTTTCCAACGGTATACTTAGTTTTAATTTTTTACTGTATCCGAAGGGAGTTTTGGGTTTACGTACTTATAGTGTTATACTCTGTATGTATGTCTCTCCTGATGATAACTTGAGTAATAATTGTTTAGCACAAATTTTTAAGTTTTCACCAAAATGTTCATAATAACTAACAAAAAGACGAGTTCGTTAGCCAGAAATTTTGGACAACACTAAAGGGCCCAAATTTAAAAAATAGTTCAAAAAACGGGGTTTTCTGTTTTTTTTTTTTTTTTTGTTTTTTTTCTGGTTTTCTTCTTTTTTTTCAGAAAAATCATCCCTGAAGTCTTAAAAAAAATTCTATGAAAATTCGCTCATTAACTCAGGCTGCATGAATGGACTTTTCTGTGTAATTTTCCAGACTCTGTTCACGATGATGTTTTGGATCACGCTAAAGCAACACAATCAAGAGAAGTGGGATGCTCGCAATCAGTCGGCTCTTGAAGACATCGCAGCACCTCTGCAAATCGGCGTGGGAACAGCAGCTGGAGTGTCTGGCGATCCGAATGCCGCTACCAGCAACCTGATTCGGAAAGTCGGTCAGTTCACTCGCTCTGTGCTGACCAAATTTTGGATTTGGGTCGTCGCTTGCATCCTCTTCACGATCGGCATCGTTGGCGACCGCATGACCATATTCAAGATCATCTACATGGCGATGGCCCTTCTATTCATCCTCACTTTTCAGGTTGGTAATAAACTCGTGTTTCCATTTTCTGCGGGGTGTTCTGTGTTTCAAATCTCTCCAAACCTCTGAATCTATCCAGTAAAATGATACCGTTGTGTAATAATTTGCAGAGTTTGCACTCTCAATAGAGCTAGTAACATGGGAAAAGACGCCAATTTTTTAATATAAGCACGAAATTGTGTATCACTTAAATCACTAATCACGACAAAATGAACCAAAACAAACAGCGTCGCGAATGGAGAGCAGACTATATTGGTATAACAAAAAAAAGTCTACCAAGTGGGTGTGGCACATAGCTTCCTCGTATCCATAAGCCGATTGTATTGATGATCCGATGCATAGTAGTTAATCTCAAAACACCAATCTCTAAGTACCTTTCACTACCCTCATAGGGGACCATCTTCACGCTAATCTGGACAATCCTAGAAAATTTCATCAAATTCGGATGAAAAATGTAAGTGAGTAGATGAATGTGATTGGATCAAAAAAAATGCTTAGCCTCGGCTGGGATTCGAACCCGCGACCCCTGGGGTACAGACTGTACTGGGATGGCACATCGAATGAAATATATCGATACATCGTTCAAATGATATATCGTCAACGAGATATCGATACCTTCGATATATCGGATAAAATATATCGATATTTCGATATATCGGATAAAATATATCGATATTTCGATATATCGGAGAAAATATATCGCTTTTTTTACTTTAAAAAACATGTGAAGTAGGTAGGTGAATTTAATAGTTTCAAAACAATATAAAAATCATTTAGGATTACATTTATGGACATATCGGAGTATCTACTTGGAAATCAGTGGGAAATTAAGGGTTAATCATCAAGACTAACCCCTGAAACTGATCATTTGGGTTTATTAGAGAATTAATAATATAGAATTAATGAAAGTATAATTAAAAGTCAAAGTAAAGTACGCTCATTTCGAGAATTGATTTGATCTTGTCTTCATCAGCTTGTACACCTTCTTTCGAAAAATGCTTGCATACGAGTCTGCAACACATTGGGATATTTTCATGTCAACCACTACACAACAAGGTAGTGAAGTAAGGTTGTTAGTTCATGTACCCAAGCATCAAAACAGTTGATTGTTCTCTACGCAACACAGTGAGTCTATTTTATTTATTGGTCGCGTGAGCAAGTTTTCGTGACGATTTTTCAGTTTATGTGCCAAAGCAAAGACGTGAAAATGTCAAAACTTGAAGAAGTAAGTAGGTAGGTGAATTGAAAAGTTACTAACATCATTTTGGAGGAAATATGATCGATATACTCAGCATATCGGAAGATCTATCTGAAAAGATCGTGTGAAATATGTATTAACCTACTTTCAAAAGTTACTGGGTATGAATGATCGAAATTCATTGTTTAAAAACTAGAAAAAAGTGCGAAAATGTCATTGCAATGTTAAATTAATTTTTAAATTGATAAGGTTTAGGTACTGTGGACGATCATGATCCTTCAAAATTGAAAATAATTGTTGTGAAAACCTGCTTCACTTCGTATAGTAGGTAGTTTTAAGCTGGAATAGCCTCCATTAATTTTGGCTTAAGTCAAGTATTTGAGCCTTGAGAGCCACTGCAGGTGAATACTATGTACACAATCATGTCTGAGCTGAAGACAACAGTCTGAAATCAACCCATCAGTAGGTACCTACCTACTAAATTTGGAATAAAATTACTTGATGTTTTTATAGTTCAGGCGTTTCTTCTCGTCCATTCATTTCAATATTTAATTTTTACTAAAAAAAAAAAAAAAATTTTTTTACTTGGAAACAGGTCGCGATATATCGTTAAATATATCGATATTGACCGATAATATCGGTTCTCTATATCGATATAAATATATCGATATATCAAACGTAATATATCGATATATCGTTGCCATCCCTAGGTACAGTTCTATGCGCTACCTCTGAGCTACTGAGGCCTAGTGATGCAATTAATAGGATTTGAGATTCTCACAGGGGACCATCCCTCTATGAAAAACCATTCTCTATGAGTTTCATAGGGGACCATCTAAACACTAGGTACTCTGGAAATTTCATTGAAATCGGATGGAAAATGTGGAAGTTATGGCTGTTACAAGGAATTCACGTTTGCGCATGCGCAGCGGCTACTATCAGTCCAAAGGTGATGATTTTCATAGGGGACCGTCTACACACCAACCCGCACAATCCCTGGAAATTTCTTAGAAATCGGACAATAACTTCGTATAGTTATGCGCGTTACAAGGAATTCATGACAGACAGACAGACACGGAACCCAAATTGTTCAGAAAGGTCTAAAACGCAAAACGCGAGTGAAAATTTTGATTTTGGAGAACTTTTTTTTCGTCCTTGAAAAGTGAAAACAAAGCTTCCACTACCTTGGTAGACTCGGAAGCAATATAAAGCAACTTTCAGGCGAAATAGGCACCAAACCCTCAATGACTTCTGCTTAAATTGTATTCTAGGGAAAATATTCGATTGCTCAAGATGACGGATTTAGCGCCTCGCTTTGCTATCTTAACCATGAACTAGTAAAAAAAAGTGAGTAAAGTAAACAACCATCTCAGGTTGGATTTTCGTCCGACTGCCATTCCTGGTGTTGTGGACAACATCAGCTATCTTCCAAAGGGAAGATAAGAATTTGTTCTGATCGATTTCCTTCCCATGGCTTACCATTTCGCTGGGTTGGGACGAGGGAGGCGGTGAGCCTCGGGCGCAAGAAAACACCCTCTAGCAGCAAGAATCGAATGCACGACCTCCCGCAGTAGTCGGTTCGAGTCTCACAGCCAAAGGACGCGCCCCCGAGCGACCGCAGCTATACCAGATCCCTCTTAGTATTAGAGGGATCTGGATACTGCAGGGATGTACCTGAGGGACATTGTAGAAGTTATGGCTGAAATGGTTGCGCATGTGCAGAGGCTACTATCAATTTGGGGGCAAAGATGAACTTACAGCCAACCCGCACTATCTTTGAAAATGTCATCCAAATCAGATAGTGACTTTTAATACTAGTAACTTCATCCTTTTCAAGGATTTGTGAACATGTAGGAGTGTGAATCGCAAAAGAGGCTTAATCTCCGTTCAAATTTTAGCTGGCCAAAATGCGATCGATGTTCTTTTCTTTGATTGTACTCAGTTTTGCGTCCTTTGCAACCAGTTATCAAATTTCCTAAGGAAGGCGCCTTGTTCTTTGCAGACAAGTGATCTTAATATAAAAATAATAAACCTTTGTGTAATAGTTTGTGGCGTTTTAAATTCTTAATTTTTCATCAAAATTGGATGGATAGTTAGTAGGCACCTTCTTACGTTGGTTAGTTGATAAGATTTCACTGCAGATAGATGCAGATACAAATCATTGTATTGATTCATACTGAATCATTAACAGTCATATACATATGAAAAGCTGAGGGCGTCGGTGGTCTAGTGGACAGTGTACCCGACTGCGGTGATAGGATAAGAACTGTCTTGCGGGGACGCGCATTCGAGTTTGGTCGCCAGCAGAAAGTTTTCTGTCTATTAGACGATCGGCAATCTCTCGTCCCAACCCAGGGCGGTGATGTTTGGGAAGCCATGAGCGAAATCATCAGAACAAATTCTGATCTCCCCTTAGGGAGACAGCTGATGACGTCCGCGACGCCAAGAATGGCAGTCGGACGAAAATTCAACCTGAAATGGTTGCTTACTTCACTTTTTACTTACTATATCTGAAAAGCCTACTAAAAGCAGGAAAAAACGATTCCTCTGACTCCCGCCCCCAACTCCTTTAATTCCTCCCCTCTATGATTCCTCCGACTCTCCCCACTCCCACGACCCCTCTAACTCCTCCCGGCATCGATTCCTCCGACTCCTCTAACCTCGCAATCGGCAACGTGCATACAAATATACGTTTGGGGTTTTATGTAATTAGATTATCTGTGGAAAGATGCTGTGTATTTTTATGCTGTATGTTTAATATAGTCTTTAATCTAGCCTAAAGCTGGATTCACTTGGGACAGAAAGGTCGGAAGGACAGAAAGACAGAAAGAAATAACGCAATCTGATTGGCAGATTTTCCCCAGTGGAGAATGGTGGCCGCCATCTTGAAGGAACGACAGAAAGTCCTCTGGCGGAAGAAATTTTTATACTGTCTTCCGCTTTCCACGCGCTGATAACCACTAGTGAAGGTTGCACTAGGAGGAAGGTTATCATTCCTTCCATTCCATCCATGTGAACCTTCCACCGACTCCAACTACCCCCCCTCCACTGGTTTTCTCGTCTTTCCATCGCTCAGACCTTTTTCCATTCCCATCTTGTATTGTTTCAAAATTAATGTAATAAAGTTTTGTATGAGAAAATTAAATTTACAGCGAATTAATGATATATTGTTTTGTTCACAGCTGAGCTGGACTCTATGGAGGAAAATAATGTATGGTTTTTGGTTAGTGGTCATCATTTTCTCGATGTTCATCCTCATATGTACGTACACGTATCAGTTCGACAACTTCGATAGGTATTGGGCAGAATACCTCCATCTGAATGTTCAACTGTAAGTTCCTTTTGCGTAACATGAATTACTATAATAGATACTGTGAATAACTACGTAGAAAGCTCCGACGCCAGGAGTTGCAGTCAGACGAAAATTCAACCTGAAATGGTTGTTTATATTACTATGTAGAGAGGAGCTTACTTCGGATACTGAGTTGACTGGAAGGTCTAATAAAATAATGTCATAATCAATATTTGTTTAAACATTCATGATTATTCAAATTTTGTTTCAATCATTGGGCAGAATTTCCTCAATTTTTTTCTTTCTTTATTTTTAGGCAACAAGACATGGGATTGGAGAAATACGAAACGACCGAACTCTTTGTGAAATTATTGACTCCTACGTTTTTCGTTGTCATCACCGTTATCCAGTTGTATTACTTCCACGATGACTTCCTAGCCATTTCAGATATCAAAAGCAGGTGAGAACAACATTTTCAACAACCTTCAAACTTTGATGGTTTGTGTTCTAAGGTACGTGGAATCCGAAAAATCCGTCCGTCTGCGGCACTTGCCTTTGTTCCCATGGACCGATTTTGATGAAATTTGGTACGTGGGCTCTGTTGTGATCAGCGACCTCTTCGCATTTCTGTCCATTCGCTTCCTTAGCTCAGTGGTAGGAGCTCCGATTCAGAATCGGAACGATAGGAGATCGATCCCCGGTCGAGGGAAGTTAATTTTTGATGACTAAACAGTATGGCGCAGTCGTATCGGGCCCGAACGGTCTCCTCAGAATTTCTCAGAGAAACAATAATTCATTAAGATTAGGTCATCAAAACAACTCTCTCCCAAGACACGAGTCGAGCCACCGCCTATTCCGACAAACGTTGAGGTCAGCAGATCCCCCGCCCCGTCAATAAGGAAAACAATAACAAAAAAACTCCGAAGCCAGTCAAAAATACGCGTTCTCAATGGGTTGTAAAAACGCAGGCCCTGACTAGGTAACGGAGTACCTAAGATTTCCTAACGGGGGGGGGGGGGGGAAGATGTTGTGATCAGCGACCTCTTCGCATTTCTGTCCATTCGCTTCCTTAGCTCAGTGGTAACGAGCTCCGATTCAGAATCGGAACGATAGGAGATCGATCCCCGGTCGAGGGAAGTTAATTTTTGATGACTCAACAGCTCCATTCGGGGTCTAGTTGTGCCCCGAAGCTTTTGGTTACTGTCAGTCACTTCTAAGGGGTGAAAAATATAGTTCAAAACGCCTAGCTTGAAACACAGTTATTGTTTTTTCATTGATTTAAAATAGAATTGAATTTTTAGAATCGAATGAGACCAGCCAGAGCTCTGTTGGGCAAACCTTTCGTTCCCAACAAGGACTTGAAGTTGGGATGAATGATAAAGAGAAACCAGTGCGAATCGCAAAACAATGTTCACTGACGAAACTAGGCCTAATGTCCGTCAAATGTGGTCTTATTTCGTTTCTTCAATGAAGTTCAATGGAGTTTCAAGTCACTCAGTTATGCTTCCTTAGCAACCAAGAAATTATTCCATAGTGTATTAAGTATTGTGTTAAGAGGTGAGTCCTTCCAATTATCCATTACAGAAATTTTACGAAATGTATGTTTGTTTGGTAGGTATGAGAAAAGGTCGTAAAGTAGGTAGAGATAGAGAGTCGAGATTTAAGATTTTTTGGTGGAGATTTTTAATTTGAGAAAAATAGTAGCTGATGTTGCTGTATTCGAGTTCAATTGGTGTTGAAAGACCCTTTCAGCCCAGTTGCACGATTTGAGACCATCTGGGATTTGAGACCAGATGGGAAAGATGGTATTATTATGTTAATGACTGGTTAATAGGTACCTCAATATAAAATAATATATTCTTGGTTGTTGTGGAGAGGAAGCAGAGGACGTCAATATACTCTTTTCAACATTTATTTGGCTAGCGCTTTCGGGGCAAACTATGGCCCCTTTCTCAAGCCTTCGTCCATTTCCATAACAAATATTCTCTTCAAGTCACTAAAAAACTAAAAACTGGCAGGATCTAAAAATTATTTAAAACTAATTAACAATAAAACAATGACTAGAGGGGGATCACAGACAGGAGAACATTTTTAAAATTTTTAACAATTGTTAAAAATTGTTGTTGGCATCAACCAAAAGCTTCGGGGCACAACTAGGCCCCAAATGGAGCCCATACACCATATTTCATCGAAATTGGTCCATGGGAAATGGGCTAAATTTTCCATGGGAATGGACGGCAAATGAGGAATTTCACCATGTCAGAATTTCCTATTTTTTGACCCCAAAATCGGATTCAGCACCTCGAAAAACCTCCTAAGGCAAACTTTCAGCCCGAACTTCCTAATTTACGAATAAACAAAACAGTGTAGAAAATACGAATGTTTAAAAAAACCGGGAAATGACGTCATCCTGGAATAGTTCATTTATGGCCGCTTGAAGCGCTGAGATTGAGAAATCTATAGTCCTCAGATGCCAAATTTAACGAAAAAGTAAAGTTCGAAATCGAATAACAGAAGAAAAAAATAGAAAAAGCAAGATGGGGAAAATTAGGTTTCCCCTGTTTTTGTTTGATAGCTTTTCTCTTAGAAAACACGATTTTGTCGTCTCAATGGGCAACATTGGGAGGAGACGGCGATCCGAACAGCCCAATCAGCGAGCGTTCTGCTTCACGTACGTTTTCCCGGTTAGTTTTGAAATCAAAAATTTTTATTGTCTCCCAAAAATAACAGGAAACTTATTTTCCGAAATCAGCCCGATTTTCATCAATCCCACACCATTAACTATTCAGGAAAAATGCAAACAGAATTCGGTGAAATTCCTCATTTTAACATGGGACTTGTTATTGCCCTAGGTAGAGTGACTATCCGAATAACGTTACGCGAAAGTGTCAGGCGCGTTTTGAAAACTCCAATCATACGCCATTTTCAACACTCCGGTTTTCGAGGCGTCAAGCGCCGAGTTTCGCACCACCACGGTCCTCATTGATAGCTTCCTGTTGCTTGGTCCACAATCCTTCTCGTTGCACGGTTAAGCATTCCTTCTCTGTGTTGAGGCCCGAAGGACCGCGTTTTTTATTTGACTTTTTGATTCTACGTACTTTTAAACGTAAACTAAACAATTTTTTCCTGCTCAATTCCAAAGGTTCATTATTGAAAATAAAAAACGCTGCAAATTATTACACAAAGGTTTATTATTTTTCTATATCGATCACTCGTCTGCAAAGAATACGGCTACTACCTGCCTACTTCATAGGTACCTACTTCATTATCAAGTTTATTTGGAAGAAATAACCGCTTCACACTCAATTCGAAGAAATAGGGAGTTGGGGTGCCTTCATTGGGAAATTTGAATACTGGTTGCTGGGGATACAAGCTGAGTGAGTACATCTCGAAGAAACGAACAGCGATCCCATTTTGGTCAGCTAAAATTTGAACGGAGATTAGGCCTCTTTTGCCATTCACACGCGTGTTTCTGACTTTTCGGTCCAACCCTTCAGTTCTCATAGTGGCCGAACGGTTGGTCCTACAGAGCTCTGGGTGGTCTCATTCGATTCTGAAAATTCAATACTATCTTAAATTGATGGAAAAACAATACCTTTATATCTAAAATTTTTGAGCTATGGCTTTTTCAAAATTTCAACCCTAAGGGCGCCCATACACTACACGATTTCCTGCCGGCCACCTTGAGGCCGTCGCCTCAACAGGTGAACGTAAGATATGCCAAATACACTGATCGTATGGCGGCCTGCAGTTAAATCGACAGTTAAAACTGACAATGTGTAGGGATGTCCCAAAAGTATCGATACTTTTTTTCCAGTATCGGAGGCGATACTTTTTATCTCACATTTTATGGATTATTCGTGATGGAGAGATGTCACACTGATGGAGAGAAACATTAACGAAAATTTCACCCATTTTTGTGGAAGTATCGAAAAGTATCGATACGATATTATATCGATACTTTTGAAGTACGGTCGAACCGTCAAACTTTACCCCAACGGGGGCAACTTTACCCCAAAAAGTGAGAATCTTCAATTGTGACGTAAGCGTGGTAGAACTTAGATAAAAGTTAGCTATTGTGTTTCTCCACATCCCAGAGATTCTCTGGGATTCTCCACATCCCAGAGATTCTCTGGGATGTGGAGAAACACAATAGCTAACTTTTATCTAAGTTCTACCACGCTTACGTCACAATTGAAGATTCTCACTTTTTGGGGTAAAGTTGCCCCCGTTGGGGTAAAGTTTGACGGTTTGACGGTATCGGACATCCCTAGTGTGTGGGCTCCCTTAGAAGCGATTGACATCAATCAGAAGCTTCGGGGCACAACTAGACCCCTAATAGAGCACGTAAACCAAATTTCATCAAAATCGGTCCATGGGAACTAAGAAAAGTGCCGCTACGGCGGACGTACGGAAATTTTTTTTATTTGGTTTTCGGATTCTACGTACCTTGAAACGTAAACCACCAAATTTTGACGAGGTGGTTAAAATTTTTTTTTCTTGGTCGATTCCAAAGATTCATTATTGAAAATTATAAACCAAAATGAAGTTATGATCAAATTTTCCCCATAAATCGATGAAAAATGTAGTTGGTCTAATTAGGATTAAGAAATTAAGGAAAATTAGTTGAAAAGTAAATAGAAAAAGCAAAATAATTTTTTTTAATTTCAAATTGTAGATCTCAAACTTTCGTTTGGTCTTGGGTCTCAACTCTAACACCAAAACGCTGCAAATCATTGCCGAAAGGTTTATTATTTTCTGTATAGATCACCCTTTTGTATAGATCACTGATTCTCCATCAATAGCACCTACCACCATCTGTATTCTCCCTTGACCTTCCCTCTCAAATTTCAGCTTCCTGCGTTCAATAGGATTGAAAATGGCTTCGGAGCCCACTCAGCTGATCAGTGATCTGAAGAGTGAAGAAGATCTCCTCGAATGCTGGAGACGCCTGGAAGAGCACTTCCATTCAATAGGATTGAAAATGGCTTCGGAGCTCACTCAGCTGATCAGTGATCTGAAGAGTGAAGAAGATCTTCTCGAATGCTGGAGACGCCTGTAATAGCACTGATCAGCTGAGTGAGCTCCGAGAATACAGATGGTGGTAGTTGCTATTGATGGAGAACCAGTGATCTATACAGAAGGGTGATCTATACAGAAAATTATAAACCTTTGGGAAGTAATTTGCAGCGTTTTTTACCTACCAACATTTTTTTTACGTACCAAATTTTTAACACAGAATGTGTTTTTGCGATGACCTACCGAAAAAAAATCGTCACGAAAAAGCGACAGAAAAAACCGTTACGCGCCTTTTATAATGATTTTCACGTGCAACCAAGCCGTTGGTAAGGAAATAGAACTCCCGCAGTGTTCATTGCACAGAAATGGGGTATTTCGGTGGGTCGGAAATTCAGGTTTTTGACCTCAAATTTGGATTCAGCACCCTTGAAAACCTATATACTCCAACTTTTAGCCCAATGATACTATAACATGTGGTAGAAAAATTAATTAAAGAGATCACACGTTTGAAAAAGGCGGGCCGCTATAAATGCACACACACTAGGCAAGGACTACGCCACGGACTACGCCGCGCGCCTGTGTGAGTGGTGTTTTGTAGTATCCATGGGGTCCCCCAAGGGTTTCTGTGCATGGATACTTTTTTTAAAGACAGTTGGCTAGCTACGTCACGATTGGCTAGCTACGTCACACCATTCAAATCTTCAACTTTCCTTAGCTTCTCTGATTTTTTAAAAACATTTTCTCGACGAACAGACCCGATTACCGTTATTCCTGAGCCATACTCTTTTGAAAAAATAAATAAAAAAAATTTACCGAAATACCCCATTGTTCACCATTCGTTGGAAAGCTCTCAATTTATATAGTATTTTTCTTGTAGTTACATATTTATTTATATAACATTTATAGGGTTTTAGACCAAATTAAATGTCTAACAATTATTTATTTTATTATTGCCAAAGACTCCACATTTATTATTGTTGTTTTTTATTTAACGGATGACTAGCATCGCAAAAACACATTCTGTGTTCCTATGATTTCATACAGAGTATGGAAAAAGAAATAAACCGGGGGGTGCAGGGGGGCGGAGCCCCCCGCCGAGGCGCAAAGCGCCGAGTTTTTTACCTACGAACTTTTTTTTACCTACCAACTATTGGTACCTACCACACCATACTGGCTTCACACCTTCACAATCAAGTTTATTAGAAAGCTAAACGCTTCACAGTCGATTCGAAAAATAGAAAGCTTCATATAGAAATTTGATTACTGGTTACGCAGAAGGCAAAACTGTATACAAATCGAAGAAATGAACAGCGATCGCATTTTAGTCAGATAAAATTTGAACGGAGATTAGACCTCTTTTGCGATTCACACTCATGATTCTGTTTTATCGAAGGAAAACCTTCAAGTACTCGTAGGGACCGAACGGTTTGTCCTACAGAGCTCCGGGTGGTCTCAAAAATTTTTAAAAATTCAATACTATTTAAAATTGGTGAAAAAACGATACCTTTATCTCGAGAGTTTTCGAGCTAGGGCACTCTTGAAAATTCCAATCCTTAATTTTCACCCCTTAGAAGTGACCTACATCAACCAAAAGCTTCGCGGCACAACTAGATCCCAAATGGAGCCCATATACCAAATTTGAACCAAATCGGTCCAGTGTTGCTAAGAAAAGTGCCGCGTACGGCGGACGGACGGAAATTTTTTTATTCGATTTTCGTATTCTACGTACCTTGAAACGTAAAACATCAAATTTTGAGGGGGGTTAAAATTTTTTTTCTTGCTCGATTCCAAAGGCTTATTATTGAAAATAATAAACCAAAATCTATTGGGTAAAAAAAAAATTATCGACTTTTTTAATGCGAGATTTTTATTTTTAATGCAAGTTGAGATTTTACGCGAATTTGTATGAAACAAATAGTTTTCTCACAATACCTTATCCTTTTGTGTTTTCTCACTCTACCTCGTGAGCTGACGTAGACTATAATAGCTACGTATTTGCCAAAAATGTTGAATATTTCCATGATCACGCGACAGCATCTAGCAAAGTAGATAAAAGTAATGTGCGGATCGCGATCTCTGGATGGCCCTTCCACGTCCTCGTCCTTCCTAGCCGTCACTAAATCAGGTCACTCCGGCGCTGCAGACCGCTCAGCGCTTCTCACCTCCAATATGGTCAAGCAGCCTGAATTCTTCTTTTCAACTCGCTCACCTTAGCCGGCCCTGCAATCATTTCTCGAGCAAGCTTCAGTAGTGAATCCAACTTCGTACCTCCACTTTTTTTTCGAGATCAGAGACGTGAAGCACGATGATATATTATTTCATATTGAGGTACCTATTTACCATCATTAATATCTTAAAACCGTCTTTTCCGTCCGTAGGACGGTCTCAAATCGAGCCACTCATTGGGTCTTTCATGAAATTCCACGTTAAACTCGAATATAGCAACATCAGCTAATACTTTCCTCCTAATTTTCGTTAATTTCTAAACCCTAATTTGACCAACAACATTTTTCGTCGATTTCTGGGGAAATTTTGATCATAACTTCATTTTTAAACTTCCGATAACACAAAAAATGTTTCAACAAATTCAGCTCAGTCCATTAAATTTAAATTTAGTTACCTTAGTGACACCTTGGAACATTTGTGGAATTCCTAAGATTTTGATTCCGAGTCTTCCAAGGTAGCGGCAGCTTTGTTTTCACTTTTCAAGGATGAAAAAAAAAAGTTCTCCAAAATCAAAATTTTCACTCGCATTTTGCGTTTTAGACCTTTCTGAAGAATTTTGGTTCCGTGTCTGTCTGTCTGTCCGTCTGTCATGAATTCCTTGTAACGCGCATAACTATACGAAGTTATTGTCCGATTTCTATGAAATTTTCAGGGATGTTACAGATTAGTGTTTAGATGGTCCCCTATGAAAATCATCACCCCGGACTGATAGTAGCCTCTGCGCATGCGCAAACGTAAAATCCTTGTAACAGCCATAACACTTACATTTGTCATCCGAATTTGATGAAATTTTCTAGGATTGTCCAGATTAGCGTGTAGATGGTCCCCTATGAGGGTAGTGAAATGTACTTAGAGATTGATGTTTCGAGATTAGCTACTATGCATCGGATCATCTATACAATCGGGTTATGGATACGAGGAAGCTATGTGCCACAATGACGTTGGCAGACGTTTTTTGTTATACCAGTGACACCATGGGACTAACCCGCCATTTGCCTTATTGGTTTGGTGTCACCAATGTTACCATGGGTGTACAATTAAATTAGTACTATCCAATGTTTTTTTAAATGAGTTATGTTAGGTAGTAAAGATAGTATAGAGGACAAAAAATGCGCCTTTCAACCCCAGAAAAATGTATCACATACGAATTCCAACTTTATAAAAAGTGAAAATATAACACGGTTTTATTCTGAGAATAATAAATCAAAGGAAGAAATTTAAATTTAAATTGTTCGCTGGGAGATATAAGAAGTTGAAGATGAGTTTTCAAAAATAAAAAAGTTGGTGTCTTGCCATTAGTGGTATTAAGGTCCTTATCCTCACACAGACTACATGAAAAGTCGTCCAACTTTGGTGACTATAGTGATACCGTGGTCCAATTAACGGTAATGACATAATAACCCTAATGAACTGACTTAAGATTTCTTAATGACCCTCTTAAGGGGTCGGTCTTAAGTCGGTCGCCGTTCGTTCCTTAGTATTTCCATAAATTACCGGCGCTCAAACTTTAAATGTTGTTCCTAATTTTGAAAATTTCAATGATTTTTGAAATTCATTAGTGCATCACCATAGGGAATTGAAAAACTAAAATATTGCCGCTGGAATCATCAAATTTGAACAATAATTGCCTGCGAAACCTCACCGAATAAACGGTTTTTCCGATTTATCGCCGGCAATCATCGATTGATTTTGATGATTCCAGCGACAATATTTTAGTTGATGTTTTGTTGTGTTGATGTTATTGAACGTAGAAAACTAACAGCAGGGTTATGAAAATTGTGTTTCATGAAAATTTAGAGTATTTATTAGTGCTCCTATGCATTTTTATGTATATTCAATAATTTTCGCGCAAATACTGTATGTCCATGGTGAACAATAGGTATATAGGAGCATTATTTTAACTTTTCAAGGTAAAAACAATTGTCCTACGAAATCAATATTTCCACTAGTGTTTTACGTTATGCCTTCCAGAACAATTTTGGTTCCGTGTCTGTTTGGGTATTCGAAAATCCTAGTAACGGGTTAATCAACACGACTGTCCGATTCGATTAAATTTTCAGGGATTGTATGGATGAGACCAGTTCATAATAAGCGTAACTTTAACAGTTTACATTCGATTTCGATGGGATTTCCTAGGTTTGTGTGGTTGAGACTCTGAATGGTTCTGATTGGTTGGTACTTGGAAATTTAAGTTTTGAGATTAATCTACTGGACATTGGATTATCTAAACAAGTTAGGGATACGAGGAAGCTATGTGCCACGCCTAATTGGCGGACTTTTTAATTGCAACAGCTGTAGTAATTAAGTCATGTGTTGCTTCTAGGAATACAAGTATCTCTGGTGCGCCTGGGAGAGGACGACATAGTGACAGCCTGGTTCCTTCTTCGAAAGCATCTGTGTCCCACTCTATTCAGAGCAGTAAGTATATTGCCGTGCCTCCAAGGAATGTTGTAGTTCACAAATAAACTAACGGTCCCTTTTCCACAGGAATCAGGTCTCGAAGGCCAAACACACAACGGCCAGCTTGTCCCTCCCCCGGGAGGACTAGAACCCCCGGAGTAGGGGAACTGTATATAAGGGCGATTCCTGTGGGAAAGAGATACACCAACTTGCAAACTCACAAGCGATCTTTTCTCTTTAACAACCTATACCAAAAATCTCAAACCTAAAAGGGCTTAGAAAACTAAACCTAAGTAGCAAGCCGGTTTTGTGAAGACCAGAGGCCTTTCCCTCAACAATTTAGTAAGCCGGTTTTGTGAAGACCGGGAGCTAAATTGTTCAAACAACTTCCCTTTCAAAATTAAACATACAAATTTCTTCTTCCAAATTTAGAGTATAAACTTCCCGTATTTTCAATCATTCAAAATTGGAGTCAGTAATTTCATCAGTCACAACCGTAGTAAATCCTACTTAGCAAAAACATAGCATATATCATTGAAGACTCTGCGGCATCAATGTAGGCTGGTAGTTGTGGAAGTTGTTTCCTGTTACCACTAGATCGTGTGAGTACATGCTAGGTTCGAAAAGAGTTAACTTATAAATGATCATTTTGGAGCTGGTTCGTTGTTGCTACAGGGTCTTAATTACAACATAATATTATAATTTAATAATGATTAACATGGAGGTTAGGTCATTGCGAAAATTAGAGAGTTTTCGGACGCCAACAGAGAGTTTTTCTGCAAACGGACGACATCAGCTCAATGAGCCCAGGAACGTCAACCTAGAGCGCGCAATCACGTTGCCAACCACCCCAGCGAGTGAGCCAGCTGGAAAAGAAGATGTTGGTCCGTTGACAATAGCTGGTCACACACGAGCACATAATTTTGACCGATCTGATCGGCCGATCTTCTCTGGCAGATATTGTTATCGATTTCAGTGAGCGATGAGATCAGTCGTAACCCATTAACGTATTTTTGTTATTGGCAAGCCAGGATCTGTCACCCGATCAAATTTGGCTCCGACGTAGATCTGTCACCGACTTAGATCTGGATGATCGGTCAGGACCGAAAATTTCCGAAATCGATGGCCGATTTGAGGTAGTTGTCGCAATAACCCCCCCTGTATCTTCCATCTCTCGTCACGGGGTTGGTACGTTTATTCAAAGACAAACGCTTTGAGCTGCAAGACAGGTGGTCTCATAACAACGCCACAACGAGATTCGGGACGTCTTAGGTGAGCTCATGTCAACAGCGTGGGGAAGCTGTGTCAAGGAGCCTATCGTTGTTGAGACATCCCTCGTACATCCTGGACTACGAGGAGACCTGGCATGCCGTGGGGTTTGGGAGCCACAGAGGGAGGCATTGTTCGATGTACGTGTCGTTGACACTGATGCCCCCTCCTACATTCCTCATCCAGTGGCCACAGTACTTAAGGGCCTCATTCACGTGTATTCCTGGAGTCGCCGCCGCGTCCCTACAGGTACTCCCCGAAGCCACCGCAGTAGTCCATTCACCTGGCTACCAAAACCTCCTGACTCCGCCGAAAGGCGGACCTGCTACCAACCACCGCTTGCTCAGATGACTAGAAGTGAGGAAAACGGTAGGGCTACATGGGAGTGCGACCGGGCGTCGGCCTCACTTTAACCATTCACAGGGCTGCCGAGGATTAACCTGGCCGCAATTTTCGAGCATGTTCGATTACCTGCCGAGCGGCGGACGCCCACCAGACCTCAAGATTTTGTTAACCATTCACGGGTAGTTTTCCCCTTTGACGGCGGCTAGGCCCGCGGCAGCGACTCCAGGCGTACACGCGAATGGGCCCCTTTAGAAACGCCGAGGAAGAGAAGAAAAGGAAATACCAGGCAGCATGTGAGGAACGTCACGCCTCTTTCACCCCCCTTGTAACGTCTGTGGACTCTATTTATGCACCACAAATGGCAGCATTTTTGAGGGTTCTGGCTGACCGTCTAATATGACCGTGGGATCGGCCAATGCAGGAAGTAAAGGGATGGTTACGGACGAGGTTGTCCTTCTCCATACTGCGTGCTGCTTCAATGTGCCTTCGAGGGGCGAGAAGGAAATGGAGAACATGCGACTCATTGTTGGGATTCGTGGACGGGGCTAGAATCAGTTATGCCCTCAAAACTTCGTTAGATTGTTTTCAAAAAATTTTCCAGGCAATTATTCCTTCAGAAAAATGAATTGTTATGCGAAATAAATTGATTGTTGAATTTAGCTATAAGAACGTCAACCTGCAGTATTTAGATTCTACAACTAATTTCCAATTGAAAGAGCCTCAGCAATATTTTGTTTAGGGGCTTCGTTTCCGAGTTATTTCACTTTTAAGATTTTGCTTTATTATTTTTCATGTTTTCGACCTTATGTCACTAAACCGTCTGTAACTCCCTTTGGATACAGTGAAATATTAGAATTGATTATACATATCTCTCCTTATACATATAAATCAATACTTCTATAAATTCGTTCGGCCAGTTCGTTTAACCATTATGATGATAGACAACGATAACACACAATTTATGAGGATGCACAACGATAACGCACGATTTATGATGATAGACAACGATAACGCACAATTTATGATAAAAAAAAAAATTATGACAACGATAACGCTATCGGGATCGGGAGATAACTGGATGGAAAATACAACTCGTTAAGTGGGGGGCAGCAGATCCAGTGTTTCTGTGTTTCTCTGACATCGTTAGCAAGAAGTCTGTGCGTTAGAGGGCGAAGGGCAGACCAAATCTACGGGATCTTCACCCACCAATCTTTCCCACCGACATCTTCAGCTGATCTGAGTTCGTTGTTGCCCACTGATGCACAAATTTTCCCACCGATATTGCTCAGAAACCAGATCTGCCGCCGCTATCTGCTTGTGTATGGCCAGCTATTGACGTCCCAAGCGACTAGAGCCACGCTTTGTTTTTGGTTTTGTTTTCATGGTAACGGAAAAGCCAAAATTGGCAGTGGATCCTCACCAATTGTCATCGTTTCGACAAGATCAAGGGTTCCATGGATGCCGCACTCTGCCCACAATATTGTGATGCAATAACTTTTTTCCATGTGGAACTCTTTCACAGAGCGTATCCATGGAATCCGTGTTCTTGACAAGATGTTGACAATTAGTGATGATCAAGCAGCCAATTTAGGCAGAGTCTGTTTAGAATCCCTAAATGGTGGTTGGCTCCTGACTAACCTTTCTATTTACAATACTTTTTTTATTTTCAACTGTCATCATTTTTTGTCATTTGTTACCAAGAATCCAAAACAAAACAAAAACCAAGCACTTCGCGTCACTTGGGACGTCAACGACAACGGACCAACCACTTTTCCAGCTGGCTCACTTGCTGGGGTGGTTAGCAACGTGATTGCTCGCTCCAGGTTGACGTTCCCAGGCTCATTGAGCTGACGTTGCCTGTTGGAAGTAAAAAACACTCGCACCTTCTCGTCTAATTGTCACGTCACAACTCAAGAAAGCGTTACCATGTTCATTTTGACAAAAACCTCAATGTCAAAAATATTTGTCACAAAATAAACATTAAAAAATTTTTGGTGAAATTGCGAAAAATTAATTATTATTAAATAAAATATTGTGGATTTTTGCACAAAAAGTGTACAATTTTAAAAATTGAGTCTGCCGAGGGTTATCAGCCGTTGAAGAGTGGCTGATGAACACATCCATGATTGGACCTAATCTATCATTCACGAAGTTTTCATCCATCCCGGAGATATGAAGATTTTTCACGATTTTTGAACATTTCGCCCGCCATTTTTGAAAGCAACCGTTTTGGAATGGCAGACTTGGATTTTCTCTCTCAGAATGGACAAGATTTTCATAATTTGTCGTCATATCGTATCCCTAAATGAAGTGCGATTTCCGGCCTCGGCTCCAGGAATAAAATGATGTGACTGTAAAACCGTAGGTCTACCGTCCGTAGTTTTTTTTTTAAAGGAAATACTCAACTATGATAAGTCGTAGAATTCTGTTCTACTAAGCTTCATGAATTAATTTTTCAACATTTTTGTTTAAATTCTACAACAACTTTATTGTTCCAGATCTATATGCACGATTCTGGACGATTGTCGACTTTGTATGGCTATTTCTTGAGATACACCTCATGAAAGTAGTCATTTTCTCCCTTGCTCTCCTGGCCATACACAATGTAAGTTTCCAAATAATTTCGAGTTACTTTCGTCGTCAGTATGAATTAATTTAAGTTCATTTTTTAACTCCACATAGTTGATTTATGAACTTGAATACTCACGATTACCTTTCATACCAACATGATGTAATAATGTTTTCCAATATCAATATAAAATGTATTATTCGTAAACGTTCATTGTTGTATTTCTAGGTCTGCGCTGCTCATTTCGGGTTCCTTCTGCTCTCAGTAGTGGCTGCTCTTTTTGGCTCCAACATTCAAACTCTGATTGCTCACATATGTTCCTGCCTTATCTCTCTGCTCATCATTCTTAAAATGATTTATCAAATCAATTATATTGAGCACTACGCATGGAATGTGACGTGTAAAGAAGTGAGTCCCCTTTGATGTAACGATAACTCGCTGATGTAGATGATGCATGTAATAAATTAGGTCGAATTTAAGTCATTTATTGTAGAATCAACCGAGAAGGTTACTGTTCAATGTTCTAGGTCACCTATTCCATAATGTGTTCTCTCATCTATCGCCACTCAACTTTCGAAATAAAAAAAATTCGAGAGGAAAAATCAGAACAAAACGCTTGGAACGAACAAACAACAACTATTTAGAACGAACAACTTCAATTTTGCGCCAATGGATGTTTATTTCTGCACCCGAACCCAAAGCTGCACCTCCTCCTCAGATAGTTCGGAATTTTCGTGTACTCGGTGCAGAAATTTCATGAACCCATCGGGCTTGGAACACGGTTCGGTGTACAGTCCGAGTAGAAAGTCAAAATAAGGTTCATGAACTCGACCGCGTGGCAGTAGTTAGGATTTTGAGAGTTCTAGCCCTGGCAGCAAATGTACTACATAGCACTGAGATTTCTGGCCCTAGCGACAAAGGTACTACATGTACGGAAGCCCGTGGCGGTGCGGAGCGCGGTTATTTAAACGTAAAAAAACGTTAATTAACGTTTTTTTACGTTTAAATAACGTTAATTAACGTTTTTTAACGTTTTTTTATCGATAAAAAAACGTTAAAAAACGTTATTCAACGTTTAAATAACGTTCAACGATCGATTAAAAAAAACGCTAATTAACGTTTTTTTACGTTATTTAAACGTTGAATAACGTTTTTTAACGTTTTTTTATCGATAAAAAAACGTTAAAAAACGTTAATTAACGTTATTTAAACGTAAAAAAACGTTAATTAGCGTTTTTTTTAATTGATCGTTGAACGTTATTTAAACGTTGAATAACGTTTTTTAACGTTTTTTTACGTTTAAATAACGTTAATTAACGTTATTTAAACGTAAAAAAACGTTAATTAACGTTTTTTTACGTTTAAATAACCGCGCTCCGCACCGCCACGGGCTTCCGTACATGTAGTACCTTTGTCGCTAGGGCCAGAAATCTCAGTGCTATGTAGTACATTTGCTGCCAGGGCTAGAACTCTCAAAATCCTAACTACTCGTGGCTACTGCGCCGAACTGGTTCATGAGTTCAGCTCCCTTGGAACAAACCTCACGCACCTATGTGAACCAAGCTTTATGGGTACCTTCATCAGGAAATTTGATTACTGGTTGCTAAGGACGAAAACTGAGTAGGTACAACTCGAAGAAACGAACATCGCATTTTGGTCAGCTAAAGTTTGAACGGAGATTAGGCCTCTTTGCGATTCACTCTCGTGTTTCTGATTTATCGAAGGAAAACCCTCAAGTCCTCGTAGGGAGCGAACAGATTGTCCTACAGAGCTCCGCGTGGTCTCTAAAAATTCTAAAAATTCAATACTTAATTTGTTGGAAAAAACCTGTACATCGAAATTTTTTTAGCTCGGTCATTTTCAAAATTTCAATCCTTATTTTTCCACCCTTAGAAGTGACCTACATCAACCAAAAGCTTCGGGGCACAACTAGACCCCAAATGGAACCTACTTACCAAATTTCATCAAATTCGGTCCTTGGGAACTGATGTAGGTCTGCACTGATGTTGACGGAAATCCCACAATAAGACGCGGAAACACTAAAAAAAAAGATCTGGAAGCGGCACTATGGAAAATATGAAACACATGATTCGTGGAAAACATGAAAGGAGAGATAGATATAGATTTAACGTAGGGGTGATGGGAGGCGACTGGCGAACTGTTCAACTGTACCAACTGTTCAAGGGCGAAGAACGGCTGGTTATTACATGGTGACAAAGGCAAAGCCGTGTTCTTTGCAGACGAGTGATCTGTATAGATAAATAATTAATCTTCGTGTAATAATTTGCAGTGTTTTTTGAATACCCTACTTCTTTTTGACTTCAATTCTAATCTTACTGTTCGATTAGGTATATTATAACTAGGGCTCGGCATTTTGCATATTTGCATATTTTTTTTGCGATATTCCCAAGCTGTAAGGAGCCCAAATATGCCATATTCAAGCCATTTTGTCGCTCCAAATTTAAATTTATCGTGCATATATTTGCATATAATTGGTATCAGTGCATATAATGGGCATTTCTTGACAAAAGCCATATTTACCAGTTTTGTCAGCTATTTCCTCTAATGAGGAGGCGTTATCATGGCCCGGATAAACAGGTGAAACCGTTCGAGAAAAATTAGAGTGTGTACGCAAACGAAATCCTGGCTGGAAAACTGTCGTTGTGTTGGCGAAAGTGTTGGAAGGCGACTCACCCAACACCAGCAATTGGTAATACTCTCCTCAAGAGGTGGCGCCTTTCAAATATCTACCAATAGGGTGTGCGCCTGGGTAGGAAAAACTGTTTATTGTTATTTTTAATCTAAGGTGGACCTCATTCTGAGAATTTTGGTACCAACCGCGACCTTCTAGCGTGTGTAAATCTTTTCCTATGAATTTTTAAAGTTTCGAATTATTATGACATCACAGTGGGCTGGGGGGTCCCGCCCAGGCGAGAGGGGCGCGTGACGTCATAAACGGTCGAAACTTTGAAAAATCATAGAAACAGATCTACTCACGCTAGAAGGTCGCGGTTGGTGCCAAAATTCTCAGGATGTAGTCTACTTTCGAGTAAAAATTTAAAAAAATCAAGGCGCAGACAATGGGGGGCCATTGTCTCAGCAGATGTGGATCGGTCATTCTCCCGTTTGAAACTATTATTGCACGATTTGAGAAAATCTTTTACAACTGAAAATTTGGAAAAGCACTTGTTAGTACAAGCTAACATATTTTAACAATTAAATGTTTTGTCTAAAAACTGAGTAAAACTATTGTAAAAATTGTATAAAATGATTTTGTATAAAAATGTACATACAAAAAAAAATTGAATAAATGCAAGTAACTATGTACTTACTGAAAAGACTTTGTTTCCCACTTATTATTCAATTGTTCAACTATCTTGCGCATATTTTGAAGGCATATTTTCGGATTTTTTTCGCGCATATGTACAAATGCATATATTGGGCATCTACGTGCATATTTTGAGGTTTTATTTCGCATATATTGCCGAGCTCTAATTATAACATTTTATCGGACTTGAAAACATGGTTCATTCATCATTCCTAGTTCTGGGGATAGTTAGACACAACCCGCAGAGCACGGTCCTGCCCCGTTCTTCCCTTGAACAGTTGGACCTTAGGCATTTCTTCCATTTTTCGGAACTTTGGTTTCACAGTCAAATTCTATGCAACTCCAAGAATGAGAAGGCATTCCCAGAAAAAATGTATATTCCTTAGATTGAAAATTGTTGAGTTTTCTGAGAAAACGCTGCAAATTATTACACAATGGTTTATTATTTTTCTATAGATCACTCGTCTGCAAAGCCACCAACCATCCAACATGAAGAAAAACATCGATCGTATTTCGGTCATCTAGAATTCGAACGGAGATTAGGCCTCTTTTGCGATTCACACTCGTGTTTCTGATTTATCGTACGTAAAACACTTAAATTCTCGTAGGGAGCGAACGGTTCGTCCTACAGAGCTCCGCGTGATCTCAAAAAATTCTAAAAATTCTATAGAATCCTAAATTGAAGGAAAAACAATACCTTTATATCAAAATTTTTGAGTTAGGGCGTTTTCAAAATTTCAAATTTGATTTTGGAACCCTTAGAAGTGACCTACCTCAACCAAAATCTTCGGGGCACAACTAGACCCCAAATGGAGCCTACATACCAAATTTCATCAAAATCGGTCAATGCTAAGTGGGGAAAGTGCCGCGGACGGACGGCCAAATTTTTATTCCATTTTTGGATTCTACGTACCTTGAAACGTAAACCATCAAATTTTGAGGGGGTGTTAAAATTTTTTTTTCTTGGTCGATTCCAAAGGTTCATTATTGAAAATAATAAACCAAAAATGCTAGAAAAACCCGAGTTAACCCGTTTTTCCCCTGTAGTCTTCAAATATGGATAGGTATTGTTTCAAGTTGAACTTAATTCTGCAATTTAAGCCTTAGAATGGTACTGTGTTTTGTATTGGCGTGGATTTGTCCAATGACTGATCATGCTAAAAAAAAGCCCATTCATGCAGCGTGGGTTAATGAGGAAATTTTCAAAGAAATCTTCAAATCTGTGGTTAATGAAATCGAAATGTTAGCTGTATGACTAGTCAGCCTTGTGGGTGTGGCACATAGCACGAATCGTTAAGTTATACAATCAACCTCTTGGTTAAACTTTTAAAAAACCCTCAAAAAATACTCTTACTCTCCTCGCCAGCCCGAATTCATAGGGTACTCACTCCCACTTGTATATTGTTGTATTTTTCGATTTAAGGTATACCATACCAACATACTTCATGCATATGGTATGCTTTGGAGATGTTGGGAGTCCATTATACTTGTTCTACCCGTCTCTACGAACTCATAGAGTACCCACTCGGCTATTGCATTTTTGGTTACAACGAATATTGCAGCTTTTCATTACATATATAAATTGTTAATATATTTCCAATTTCGGTTTATTATTTTCAATAATGAAAAAGTCGAATGAAAATTTGGCCGTCCTTGGCACGCCGTACGCCGTGCGCGGCACTTTCCTTAGTTCTCATGGACCGATTTTGATGAAATTTGGTATATGGGCTCCATTTGGGGTCTAGTTGTGCCCCGAAGCTTTTGGTTGATTTCAGTCACTTCCAAGGGTTGAAATTTTGAAAATGCCATAGCTCAAAAAAATCCGTTTAAAAGTTTAATAATAGTATTGAATTTTAATAATCGAATGAGACTTTTTTTTTGATTTATTGGGACGAGGCAAGTCCTTAGTCACTTAGACCATAAGTTTGATCTATTGTGACAGGATTACCTTTTTCACTTAAGTGCCCGTTTGAAAACCTCTTCTTTCATGAAGTGAAGAAGTTTTTCGGGCGTTTCCCGAGCAATTTCGGCCGGGACAAGGGTACCCTTACCGAAATGCCGGAATCTGGTAGATGCTACAGCAGGACACTCACAAAGGATGAGTTCTGCTGTTTCGACTCCTTCGCAGCAGAGCCGACATTCAACTGTCCTGGCCTTGCCCATCTTGTTGAGATGGTATCTCAGGGGGCAATGCCGAGTCAGGAGACCCACAATGGCGCGAAGGTCCTTCCTCCTTAGCGACAGCAGAGCTTTTGCTCTTTTTTTAGAGATGGTGAATAACTGCTTGGCTTCCCTCTGCTTTGGAGTGTTGCGCCAGTACGCAGCTCTCTTGCTGTCCTCCCATTTTTGGACCTGTTGAGTAATGAAGTTCTTAGTAACCCCGAGTAGGGGTTCAGGACCAAAAAATTGGGATTCCGATCCCTGCTTAGAGAGTCGATCGGCTTCTTCATTGCCATCTACTCCTTCATGGCCAGGGACCCAGAGCAAAGTTAACTTATTGCCCCGAGCCGCAGCCTTTAGGGAGTCCAGACAATCTCAGGTTAGCCTTGATGTTATTGAGTAGGCTGCAATGGCCCTTTAGGGCTACCTGGCTATCAGACATTATGTAAATTCTCGCACCTTTGAGTCGTTTTTTTGGCGATATCTTGTGCGCATATTTCTATGGCATGGGTTTCAGCCTGATAAATGGTCGCTGTAGTTCCTAGGGGTTTAGTTAGGCTGAAATTTGGGCTCGAATGAGACTTCTCAGAGCTCTGTAGGACCAACCGTTAGGTCTCTAACCTAAACGATAAATACGATAAATCAGAAACGAGTGTGAAAGAGTATGAATCGCGATCGTTGTTCGTTTTTTCGAGTTGAACTCATTTCTTTGAACTTAGTGTGAAGCGTTTATTTCTTCCAAATTAACCTTATTGTGAAGGAGGTACCTATTTAGTAGGTAGGTAGTACTTGTGGTTGGTAGTTAGAGGCAGAGGCAGAGTCGTGTTCTTTGCAAACGAGTGATTTATAAAGGAAAATAAAAAACCTTAGTGTAGTAACTTGAAATGTTTTTCTTCTTCCTTGTGACCATAATAACCAACAAAGATTGCTACCACAAAACGAAAAATGAGGGGTTGAATTGAATAGTTTCATTTCTATTTCTACCTATCATTTATTCTTTAAACTTTCCTTCCAGCCAATCGTTGTTTTCAAGTCTGTCGAATCTCGGCCCCGTAATACATCTGATGACGTTCTAGATGGAGACCGCTACTTTGAACCACCGCCCCTGTTATTCGAACCAGGAAGAGCCGGCGAGGTCAGGACGGAAAATTAATATTTTTACTCAGTGTGGAGTAAGATCAGTTCTGATGGGCAAAGTAGTTCCTTTGGTGGAGCGGGTCTGGGTTCGTTATAAACACGGGGGACCGGATTGTGGATACTATAAAGGATGCATCATGAGTACATTATTGGAGCGGTTCCTTCCACTTCAGTACATGAGTGAGTGGGGATAAAGAACTCAGACCGACTAGATCCAAATCTTGCTCTCTGATTGGTTGTATCTGAATGATCCCGAGACAGTGATAGGTATTTCAGACCCCCTTTGAATCGATCCTGGATCCATTCCATCAGATCAAGGAAATGAAATAGGTCCTGTACAAGGTGTGAATTATAGTCATTCCATATTTTGTTTGGTTTTTGTTTAAATAGGATAATCACACAAAAACAGTGAACTCATGGACAATCTGTACAAACTAATCTTTATTGACGAACCTACTGAATTACATATTTTTGCAACACCATCTTCGTCTTCACCTTTGTGCCCCCTCCTCCCCATAATCTCAAAGGTCCAGACATCTTGGCTTGATTACTTGTTGACCATACTTACCAAGAAGTCAATGGAGTGGGCTATTTAGAGTGGAATATTATTGGACTACGGTTGGGTCCTGAACGAGGTTCCTGTGGAACTCTCTACCTCCTATGATGGTGGTGATTTTAGTCACTTGAGGGAGCTTCCCCCACCATGTGCCCATTGGAGGGGCAGACTGCCTGGCTCAAAGGTCCTGCCTGCTCGACAGCATCCATTCACTAAGCCATATGGTGTTGGTACGATGGCTGGCGATGGTTGCTGCAGGCTGGCGTGCCCGTGTATCTCCAATCCGCCTCCCTCTACTCTCCCCTGTGACAGGAACAGCCCTGTTAGCTGTGAAGGCTCACAACTGGTAAAATCAAAAGATCTGTTACCTACAGTTTTTTATATCATCCACCTGAACCCTGCTTCTTAATTTTTCAGAGGGTCCAAAATATTTTTCATCTTCCGAAATATAAATTTTCACGTACGTTCAACGTTCGTTTTTATTTTCAACGTTTTCAACGTTCGTTTTAAATTTTCACGTACGTTCAACGTTAGATTGTCCCAAACAGATACGTCGAACTCTTGTCCAGAAGAGTAACTTCCACAATTTTTGACAGATTCCAACAACTTTTCTCAGTCATCAAGGAGATTTGTTAAACTCTTATATTTTTTATTTGATTAATTTTGCTTTCTTTTTTTACAGTCCAACGAAACCTACAATACTGCAGCTTGGTTAGGATTTGAAAAAGTCGACGCAAACAATTCTCTTCCCAGTTTACTGCAAGGATATATTGGTAAGATATTAATTTTCTGCCTGCTTTGTTACCCTTCGATTTCCCTGTCAATCATCGTAGACAATATCTGAGAGCGACATGTTTCTATGCACTTGGGTTGCCTCTTGTTATGTCTGCGTGTCGTCGAATGAAGGAGATGTCCTTCTCGATGCGGCTGATGTATTTTCTTTAGCTCCTACTCGTCTAAGAGAGATTCCCTAGCCTAGCTCAAATGTACTGTCGCACCGGCGTATTTCCACCGACCGCTATGCAGAGTACATGGAGAGATGCTCGCCTGTTATATCTGGCGGCTGTTAAGTCCAACCGTTAACTAACAGGACATTTACCTATCGAGCCTAGACGATGTGAATAGCTCCGAGGTAGCGCGTCCGCAGAGGCTGGCGAGGTGAAGGCGAGCCGGGGTCTTCATCGAGGTTGTAGCTTGTCGTAAGGAGATGAAGGTGGTGAGAAGAGAACTAGGCGATTGATAGTTGAAGACTGCATACTGGAGATTCCCTGAATTCCGTTTTATACTCTAGGTATTCGCCTTGGGGAGAGACAGGTGGAAGGGTGACGTCACTTTGGCGTGTTCCCCCATACCTTGTCTCTCCCTGCGCGTAGTGCGTCATTCAGGGATCCTCTTGTGTATTCTTCATTGAATGAACTTATTACTAGGTACATGTTGACCATAACACCTCTGTATCTGGTCAGTTGCTCCAGGTTTTAGGTGCACCAAAGAATTTGGAATAAGAGAGTTGGCTCAACATGAAGAGGTAATAAGCTGCCTTAAACATTCATCAAGCATAACTTCGAAGTCTCGTTTGAAATTAGCCATTGGAGGTTTTTAAATGAGTAATAACGTGTAACGCAACGCAATGAGTTATTGGAGCAACGTTGTACCTCAGTGTTTCCTCGTTTTATGTTTCAGGTGTGTTGATTGTGATTACCTTGCACGCTGTAGTAGTGCGAAGACAAAAGTTTCACAGAGTTCAGAAAGGACGTCCACCAAATCGCCCGCCTGTCATGTTCCCGAGAGTCACTTACAAAGACATTGACAGAAACACTTTGTTCTTCATTAAATATATGCTCAATTATGGTTTTTACCGATTTGGTGTGGAGGTACGTAAATTTACTAGGCGTTTAATAATTCACTTTTCTATAGATTCATTGTTCTCTTAGTTATTATTCGTGTGATTATTGGTGATGAAGACGTACAGAAACTCTTCTCTTCCCCAAAATGTTGGCATAATTACAACAATCATCAGGACACAACAGTGCTTTTGAATCACCATTGGTTTTCAACACATACATTAGGCAGATAACACTTATTCGAATCAAAAAATGAATTTCACACCTACTCAACTGATGAATTCCTACAATCTCTGTAAATTTCATCGAAATCAGAAGAAAAATGTGGAATTTATGGAAGTTAGAAGGAAATTCACATTTACGCAAGCGCAATAGCTACTCTCAATCCAGGGGCGATGGTTTTCTTAGAGGACCATCTGCACCCAAATCCGCATAATCCCTGAACATTCCATCGAAATTGGACAATAACTTCGTATAGTTTTGTCTTTTACAAGATTTCATATCAGACAGACAGACACAGTCAGATACAGAACCGAAATTGTTCAGGAAGGTCTAAAATGAAAAACGCGAGTGAGACTTTTGATTTTGGAGAACATTTTTTCTTCAACCTTGAAAAGTTAAAACAATAGAGAGTTTTCGCCACCTCAGACGCGACGACTTGAGATCGTGACGACTAGAGACAGATGGGGCCAGCAGACGCAGATGCCAACTTTTTTTGGTGGATTTCGAGTCATCACAAAATAAGCTGCGGACTCTGGAAGTGACGCTAAACAGCTACCGACCTGTGAAGTCACTAGAAAATGGCGGATAGCGAACAGCTGATTGAGACTCCGGGGGGGGGGGGGGTGTCTCGAAATGAGTTTTTCAGATTGAAAATGAGAATATTTGCCGTATTGAAAAAACAATAAATTACTACTTGGATAGGTACCTATTTAGATCCCTTTCTGACCCTACATTTCGATATAAAAACCTACCTACTGATGATTTTGATGGTTTTCACCTTTAGAAAGTAGTGAACACCACAAACCTAGGTTTTCTAGAGTTCGTACTGCATTTTTTTGGGTCTATAATACCTAACTACCGATTTTGCAGTAGCTACCTTTCTACTGTTTCATTGTTTGTCTAACAACACGTTTGTAACAAGTGTATAGATAATTTAGAGTAGCTAGGCACTTCGTTTCTACCTACCAGGAAGTACTGACTATTACAAAAACGGAAGAATAGATCTATCATACTAGGATAGATGTACAAACTTATAGACGTAACACCTAAATGCAGACATCCATAATAAACCAAATACCTACTATTGTGTGAAAAGAAGGTATTTTTTCAAACGTAATGAACTTGATAACTGTTGTAATTACATTTTTCCAATTTGACATGCAACTTACAAGTACGATGATCACAGCAAATGGAACAGTTGAAATCTTAAATGGTACCTACTTACGTGAACTGACTCCCGTCGCCTGTTGTAGATCTGTAGTTAGGTGTGTTGGTAGATGAATAAATAATATACAACATTAAATGAAAAACAAGGGTGCATTTATGCAGAAATTTCATTGACATTCAAACAATGTAAAATTCGCACAGAGTCAACAATAGTATACGATGGATTCACTTGATCTTGATGTGAAGATAACAGAATTCTGGTGACGAGTAGTTTGTTTCGAGAGATGAAAAACTTAATAATTCCCGGGAAAAAGAAAACTGTTCTACAAATGAAAGCTAAAATCGAGAACCAAAACACCGGAGTCGAACGTCGAACACAACACAAAATCCTGCTACATCCGATGTAAATTGAAACTGGTTATAAAAGTGTGAGGTTATGAAGGGTAGAGTCGTCAAGTAAAGCTTGGTTCACATAGGTGCGTAACGTCTGTAATCCGTAATGCGCAAAAAGAGAAGGGGGGGTGTTCTGCAATCCGTAAAGTCCGTAATGCGTAAAAGAGCGTTCACATGGCCAAATGATTACGCGTTACGCAGAAGCGCGCAGTAGGTTCTGCGCAGAATTGTTTTTTCCCGCTCAATTGTTTTTTCCCGAGATCAATGAGGCTCTCATTTAATTCATTCACATTCATTTCGAAAATGAAAACCAAATAATTGAAAATGAAAACCAAATAATCCGGAATAAAAATATTAATCCGAATACGGAATAATAAAACGGAATCCAGAGAACCGACTCAACGACGAACAGCTGAACGATGAACAGATGACGAGAGCTTTCACGAAGTTTGCCGAAATTTGTCGAAGTTCATCCGTAATGCGTAAAATATCTAATTTTACAAAACGGACAAAAGTCTTCGTCCGCAAAGATTGCTCGCGCCCCCCAATTGAGGGGCTATTCGCCCCAGCCAATAGGATCCAATTATGCACTACGGATTACGGACGTTACGCACCTATGTGAACCAAGCTTAAGCCATAGAGTAGAGTCGTGAGGTTATGAAGGGTAGAGTGTGAGGTTATAAAGTGTGAGGTTATGAAGGGTAGAGTGTGAGGTTATAAAGTGTGAGGTTATGAAGGGTAGAGTGTGAGGTTATAAAGTGTGAGGTTATGAAGGGTAGAGTGTGAGGTTATGAAGGGTACAGTCATATAGCAAGTCGTCTTCCTCGTTGCCACCAAAAGCCGGCATTTGGTGGCGTCCATGCGCGGTCACCATTTTCAGACAGTTGCATGGATATTACACGCAGAGGGTCATCACAAAAGACGTGGCGAAAACTCTCTACTGCTCCCGCTACCTTGGTAGACTCGGAAGCAAAAATTCAAAGGCGTCTCCTGAAAAATCTTTTTTTTTTCGACACAGTTGCCCCATTTTCTGAAGATCGACTGAGCGGAATTGAATATATTTAAGGTATAATGTAAGGTATGTTTAAGGTAAGGAATCTGGTATTATTTACATTACTGCAAACGTCAACCACGAGGGAAGAGTCTCTGTTTGTTTCTATTTCCAACCATCCTGAGAAAAATAATCGCTTATTAATTTCCCATTTTCACAGATTTCTCTGATCGCTATAGTGGGACTGATCGGATTGAGGATGGATTTTTACGCTACGTTATACGCTCTTTGGCTGTTTTTGATCATTTCTCCAGTGAGACCCAACCTTTCGAAAATCTGGCCTCTACTGACGGTTTTCATTGTTATTACTATCCCAATCCAGTACGTTATTGCCGTTGGTTTACCTCCAAACCTGTGCATAGGTAAGGTGCTATACACAAATATTTCGGGATTAAGTTAATTCATCTTAGAATTCTTGGATTTTTTGTGACGAAATAATTGTATGACTTTCGCAGTTTTGTTTAGAGTAGTGCACTTCTAGATTTAGAGCATATTATAACTACTACAATCTAGTACTGAGAAACATTCCTTACTCGTATTTTATGATTTTCAGAAATGCCGTGGAAAAAATCACAAACTTTGATCAGACTGCGTGATTGGATGTTCTTACCTGATAGCAAAAACCCACCTCCAGTTCACCGCTTGCTTTGTGAGTTGTACTTCTGTATTGCTTCCGAGTCTACCAAGGCAGCTTAAGCTTTGTTTTCATTTTTCGAAGTTGAGAAAAAAATGTTTTCCAAAATCAAAATTTCCACTCGTGTTTTACCTTTCAGACCTTTCTGAACAATTTTGGTTCCTTGTGTGTCTGTCATGAAATCCTTGCCACAGCCATAACTTCTACAATTCTCATCCGATTTCGATGACATTTTCAGGGATTGTGTGGGTTGGTGTGAAGATGGTCCCCTATGAAAATCATCACCCCGGACTGATAGTAGCCGCTGCGCATGCGCAAACTTGTATTTCCTTGTTACAGCCATTACATCTTCATTTCCCATGAAATTTTCAGGAATTTTGGTGGAGATGGTCCCCTATGAAAATCATGGCCCCCAAATTGAAAGTATTGTCATGCGCAAACGTGAAATTCTTGTTTTTGGTTTATTATTGTCAATAATGAACCTTTGGAATCGACCAAGAAAAAACATTTTTTAACCCCCCCCTCAAAATTTGATGGTTTACGTTTCAAGGTACGTAGAATCCAAAAATCGAATAAAAATTTGGCCGTCCGTCCGCCGTACGCGGCACTTTCCCCACTTAGCATTGACCGATTTTGATGAAATTTGGTATGTAGGCTCCATTTGGGGTCTAGTTGTGCCCCGAAGATTTTGGTTGATGTAGGTCACTTCTAAGGGTTCAAAAATGAATTTTGAAATTTTGAAAACGCCCTAACTCAAAAAATTTTGATATAAAGGTATTGTTTTTCCATCAATTTAAGATAGTATAGAATTTTTAGAATTTTTTGAGACCACCCGGAGCTCTGTAGGACAAACCGTTCGCTTCCTACGAGAATGTAAGGGTTTTACGTACGATAAATCAGAAACACGAGTGTGAATCGCAAAAGAGGCCTAATTCCCATTCAAATGTTAGCTGACCGAAACGCGATCGATGTTTTTCTTCATGTTGGATGGTTGGTGGCTTTGCAGACGAGTGATCTATATAGAAAAATAATAAACCATTGTGTAATAATTTGCAGCGTTTTTATGTAAACCACTGAACATGGGACCGAAAGTCCATCTTGTTCATGCCGGCTCCTTTCTCAATCGTTGCTCGACTGCTTCCTCGATCCTTTTGAAGATCAGATTAAGCACATTGCTCAGAACCGCTTTGTTGAAATCCTCATCCAGCGACATCAAAATACATAAATGTTCAGACAGTTTCTTGACTGGTAAAGTTCCCATTGATTGGTATTGAATACAATGTTCTTCATTTCAGATGATTTCCTAGTTTTAATGTTCGTTGCTAGACAAGGCGTCATGTTCCGATTGGAAAAGAGGAATCGCAACGTGGATTACCCTGGAGGTGACAACAGCTCCGTTGTTCGTCAGATAGAGCGTGTTGGAGTCAATAATCCCGTTCCGGAC
Source organism: Apolygus lucorum (assembly GCA_009739505.2). NCBI lineage: Eukaryota > Metazoa > Arthropoda > Insecta > Hemiptera > Miridae > Apolygus > Apolygus lucorum. The sequence continues at coordinate 36,049,541 of CM019176.2, forward strand.
TTCATTTCCACAACGCGGTATTAAATCATTATTAGTACTATACAGGGTGTCCCATAAGTTATCCACCAAACTTCTGGAGTAGTTTCTACAACTAATTTGCAACGAAAAATGTCTCCTAGCAATTTTCATTTAACCCCCTTAAAATCAGACTTTTTTGACTTTTAAGATTAGTTTCGTGTTTTCGACCTTATACCATTAAAACAGTCATAACTCCCTTCAATTACACTCAAAATTACAAGTAAGGATACCGTTGGAAAGAGCATGAAATTTTTCAATAGATAGTAGTAGATCAGATAGACAGTAGATCAGTCGAGAAAAACTGAACGCTAGAGCAGTATTTTTACCTCAAACTTAGAAATTTGTCTATTTCTGTTTTTTTAAAATGATTTTTCCTCATTAAAACAAGGTATTTGCCAGAGGGGCTCAAACGCTTAAAAACTGCGCCATTTCATCAGCTTTCCAACGGTGGAATCAAAAAATATTTTACAATCGAATTTAAGGGAGAAATTCATGTTTGAACGCGGAAAAACGTGCATTTTTTTCAACGAAATCGACAGTTTGACGGGGGGCCTCCGCTGCCCCTCCTCCCAAACACCGAGTCTCCCCGTCAAACCGTCGATTTCGTTGACAAAAAATGCACGTTTTTACGCTCTCAAACACCATTTTCTCCCTCAAATTCCACAGTAAAACTAAAAATTGGGCGACCGTTGGAAAGCAAATGAAATGGCGCAGTTTTTAAGCTTTTGAGCCCCTCTGACAAATACCTTGTTTCAATGAGGAAAAATCATCAATATTTTAAAAAAAACAGAAATTGACAAATTTCTAAGTTTGAGGTAAAAATGCTACTCTAGCGTTCAGTTTTTCTCGACTAGTCAACGGCCCATCTATTGAGAAATTTCATGCTCTTTCCAACGGTATCCTTATTTGTAATTTTTGAGTGTAATTGAAGGGAGTTATGACTGTTTTAATGGTGTAAGGTCAAAAACACGAAAAAAAAACTTTGAAGTGAAAAAAAAACCATTTTGAGTGGGTTAAGAAAAAATTGCTATGAGACATTTTTTGTCGGAAGTATTGTGTAGAATCGAACCCTGAAGTTATGCCCTTATTAAGTGTAGACACCCTGTATAACAAATACTTAACGATTGTGTCATCAAGATGAATGTTAATTTATTTATCCAATGATTATTTTAGATCTTTCCTCGATGTCGTTAAACGAGTTGTGTTGACTTCGTTCTATTGGATATCGCTAGCCGTTTTCTTCCTGGCTGGGACCAATCGCGTCAATGTGTTCTCGTTGGGCTATTTGATCGGCGCTTTTGTGTTTCTGTGGCACGGGAACGATTTCTATTTAAGACCTATAAAGTCTATACTCAAATGGTAAGTCTGCTTTATGATTCCCTAGAATAAATTGTGTTTGTTGTCTTTACGTTTGTCGCCCTGTTAAGGCCATATCACACGAGCGATTTTTCAGCTTTTTTCCGCAGAAAAATCGCTGGAACGTGAAGAGGAAGAAGTACAGTGATTCAAGTATCCATGCAAGGGAAGAAGTACAGTGTTTCAAGTATCCATGCAGCGGGTTTTTAATTCCACTTCCCCACCCCCCCATAGCACAGCCTGCACCCTGGTGGAGCGATTTTTCTAGCTTTGGAATATTTAGAACGCGTTCTAATTTTTCTAGTCCGCCATTTTGTGCGGGAAAAAAAGCTGGAAGGAAACCATTCGAAGGTTCTCCATCGATAAGTAATTTGTGGTTGTAGCATTCCTTGATCTACTAGTCGACGTCTGTTCAGTTTTCTGCAGTTTTCCGAGAGAAAAATTAATCAGTTCTTCGTTCATTTTTAAACCTCCAACAAGTATGCCGCCGAAGGATATAGTGAATAGGTGGACAACAAGTGAAACTTCGCTTCTCATCAATTGTGTAGAGAAATATCAGAGAAAATATCAGAGAAATCACCACTAATGATCAAGGAAATAGGGTCCATTTTGAAGAATAATACGACAGGAGCACAAAAACTGAAGAAAACGAGATCGTAGTGATGCCACGGAGACAAGTAAAGTGATTATTTTTCTGGGAGTGGGAGCGACGCTAAAACGTTGCTTCAAAATTCCACACTACTATAACCTGATCCAAAACTTGTAGTCACGTTAGAGTGAAAATCGCTGGCCGCCAGAATGCGCTCTATTCGCAGTTTTCTGCGGTTATTCTTCTTCAACTTCGCCTAACTTATTCTAACTTCCTCTTCAAGTTCCAGCGATTTTCCAGCGGAAAAAAAGCCAAAAAATCGCTCGTGTGATATGGCCTTTTGGAAGTCAAAGTTGATAGCACTGAAGGGAGGATCTCACGAAGAAAGAGAGTATGATGTGCCTCAGCTCAGCGGCAGTCAAAATAACTGTACATTCAATTTTTAACGCGTTGCAAGCTTGAAATTTTGATTTTATGGTGTCTGTCCAGAACTGAAGTGATTTGACTGAATAGTTAAGTATGAGGGAAAGCACCAATTAAGTGAAGAAGTTAAAATCCTACTTTCAAAATTAATTAATCCTTAGGAAAGTAAAACACAACACTTTGCTTTTGTTTAAAATTTAAACATGAAACATGATTTATCATTATTTAACATTTAAACATGATTTATCATTATTTAATAATGATAATATTGAGTTGGTTTTTTGAGCTAACTGGAAGAGCTTGCAGTCGGTGTAGCTTGATTCAGAAACTAAACAACCCCATCCTATAGTTTTGATACATCTAAGTCACGCCACGGAAGCCTTTGATAAAGTTGGTCATCACAAGTAGATGGATATCCTCAGACGGGTCTTTATGTTCGTGACATTCGAGTCATCTACAAGTAAGTAAATGTAATGCAAAGTAAACAACCAATTCAGGTTGAATTTTCGTCCGACTGCCATTTCTGGAGTCGCGGACGTCATCAGCTGTCTTCCAAAGGGAAGATCAGAATTTGTTCTGATGATTTCGCTCATGGCTTCCCATTGCCTCACCGCCCTGTCGCTCATGGCTTCCCATTGCCTCACCGCCCTGTCGCTCATGGCTTCCCATTGCCTCACAGCCCTGTCGCTCATGGCTTCCCATTGCCTCACTGCCCTGTCGCTCATGGCTTCCCATTGCCTCACTGCCATGTCGCTCATGGCTTCCCATTGCCTCACCGCCCTGTCGCTCATGGCTTCCCATTGCCTCACCGCCCTGTCGCTCATGGCTTCCCATTGCCTCACTGCCCTGTCGCTCATGGCTTCCCATTGCCTCACCGCCATGTCGCTCATGGCTTCCCATTGCCTCACCGCCCTGTCGCTCATGGCTTCCCATTGCCTCACCGCCCTGTCCCTCATGGCTTCCCATTGCCTCACTGCCCTGTCGCTCATGGCTTCCCATTGCCTCACCACCCTGTCGCTCATGGCTTCCCATTTCCTCACCGCCCTGTGGCTCATGGCTTCCCATTGCCTCACCGCCCTGGGTCGCAACGAGGGGGGCGGCGAGCCGCGAACGGCCGAAAAAGCACCCAGTACCCGAGATTTGAACTCACAATCTCCCGCAAGGATCGGTCGTGTCTCGGACCCAGTAATGCGTCGGCGAACGAGTTCGGCTACCCACACCCCATTATCTACAATCTTTACTGCGGTCAGGCAGGTTGTCAGAGTGGAAGGGTATAAATCAGATGAGATAAGTATCCAAAGAGGTGTGAGACAGAATTGCGTCCAGCCCCTCTGCTATTTAATTTGTTTTCAGACGAGATCTTCAGGAAGGAATCGGAAAACTACTCTGAAGGCATGTAGTGAATGGTTTGGTGGTCAACAATTTGATGCATGCTGATAAAATCATGTTGTCTACCATTTTTGAGGATCTCGAATTCTCAAGGTGCCATTGAACATACAAAATCACCAACCTCGAGGTTCTGCGCTGATTAGATAATGACAGAGAAGTCATGGAAACTAGAATATTTTGGTCAGGTCGTGCCTAATGAGAAATATACAGGCGTATATTGTCGTCGTGCTCTGTGCAATACTTGGGAGAAGAAGAACGTCCTGGTTGGTTAAGCTTCAGCAGTGGTTCGGCTTGAGCTCTGAGTCTATTTCGTGCCACCATGGACAAAGTTCAAATCAAGGTGATAATCGCCAACGTTCTTGGAGGACATGGCACATGATAAGCCCTGTGCACAGAGTACTGGAGACAAGTTAACAGAGGAGAAAGCTAATTTTAAAATGGCGTGCAAGCATTTTTAAGGCTGCCTCAGTTGCGCCATCTACTTTCAGCTGAAGAACTACCACGGAAACTGAAGTGGTGGGGGGGGGGGGGGCACTTGGCTGAAAGCTGAATCTGGGAGCCCTAGAAGGGTTCTGATTGGTGGAGCTCCAGGACGTAGTTCTAGATGAGTGCAACACATATTTTTCTCCTTGGGGCGTTAACAGCCGCATCTAAGTAATTAATTCGATAACATTTAGTTATATTCTCGATTTGTATGGAAAAATTGAGCGATTTTCAATAATTCGCTGGGTTTCAAACGTTTCTATGGGTGGCAGTTGTTGAAATGAACATTTGAACTACTGGCAATTCGAACAACTACAATTGTCAGAGCAACTTGGAAGATACCAATCATCTTGATTGGGTTTCCCAAGTAATTCTTGCAAATCTAAATGGAAAGTTATCAATTTCTGGACATTCGAAAGGATTTGAAAAGAAGCGGCATGAAGAGAGTGCCCCCCCCCACCAGTTCAGTTTCCGTGGTAGTTCTTTAGCTGAAAGTAGATGGCGCAACTGATGCAGCCTCAAAAATGCTTGCACGCTATTTTAACATTAGCTTTCTCCTCTGTTAACTTGTCTGGGGGGAGGCCACTCTCTCTTCATGCCGCTTCTTTTCAAATCGTTTTGAATGACCAGAAATTGATAATTTTTCATTTCATCATCATTTAGATTTGCAAGAATTATTTAGAAAAACCAATCAAGTCGAAAGGTAATTTCCAAATTGGTAATCTCCAAATTACAACAATTGTTGTTGTCCCTGTTGCCAGTAGTTCAAATGTTCAATCGACAACTGCCACCCATAGAAACGTTTGAAACCCAGTGTATTATGGAAAACTGCTCGATTTTTTCATACACATCGAGAATATTACTAAATGTTATCAAATTAATTAGTTAGATGCGGCCGGTAACGCCCCAAGGAGAAAAATATGTCTTAAACAAGGTGACTTGTCGCAATGAGTTTGGGAACAAGCAATCATGAACGCGATCTGTTGCACTCATCTAGAACTACGTCCTGGAGCTCCACCAATCAGAACGCTTATAGGGCTCCCAGCTTCAGCTTTCAGCCCAGTGGCCCCGTGTAAGATGATTGATTTGTACTCGGGGTTTTATCCCTGAGTCTGTCTCACCTAATATGTTTTAGGGGGAGTTCGGGTCTTATTTAATTACAAATGCCTGCTTGTTGATAGATAGAAGAAGGAAAAGGCAGACAAGTATCTTTATCTATAGTTTATTGATTTACTTGAATATCCTGCCTAAGCTCTCCACGTATCTACGCCTGCGCGTCCCGTCGCGTACGCGATTTACGAAAATTAGTGACGGTACGTTAGTGGCGTCGGGGGGCGGTGAATGGCAGGTCTCCGGTGATCTCCTTTGAGGGAGCTAATCCTCGGCACCTGGAGGTTTCTTTTTCGGAGGCAGTAGGTCCATCTGCCAACAGCTAGTTGTAGTTGACGTGAATTGTTGATCGGTGACTGTCGGGTCGTTCCCATTGGAACGACTGAAACCCAGGATTCTGGCGTCCTGGATTATTTTTTGTGGGGCTCGAAGGGACACTGATTTGTTGACGATGTTCACAGTACCGCCATCAGTCACAAAAAGCCCTCCCATTTCCTCCTGGACGATTTTCCTGAGGAAAGCGGCTCGAGATCAGCCGCATTTCCGATTTCTGCGGAGGTTTTTCGACTCGCACACCCCGTCACCTTCCATTTTCTTCTTGATATCTCTTCAGCCCCGTACTGCCAACTTTGTCTTTTCGTATCTTCATGTGCCTAATAAAACGTCGAAGAGATATCACTGAGTGGATGTTTCTCGTTGTTTGATTTGAGCTATCACGTTTCAATTCATTTTCAGGTGGCATTATCTGATCATCTACAACGTCCACGTCATCGTGATCAAAACTCTCCTCCAAATTCTTGGCTGTATTTTCATAGATTTCCTCAAAGCAAACTTTTGTTGGGCCGTCCAATTGTTGGGAATTGCTTGCGTGTACAAAGTTCACTCGATAGATAAACCACCAACCCCAACTCCTGCTGGTAAGTTATTAATTGTTATAAATTTGTCTTTACTAAAAGAGTATGTAACGGGATTCAGTTCCATAATTTTTTATTCGTATCAATGGTTTTTACTTGTAGATGGATTACACGAGTGCATGGTGCCGAAGGATGATGTCAGTCTTACGTGGGATTTCTTCTGCTTCATGTTTCTCATACTCCAAAGAAGACTGTTCAGCAGCTTCTATTTTTATCGTATAATCAACGAAGCCAAAGCCATGGCCATACTAGCTTCCAGGTATTACAATCACTTTATCTACAATTAGTGGGGTGCAATCTAGAGCCACTCCTCAAAATGTACAAAATCCATGATGTTGATTGTTAATGAGTATCCACTCAGTGTCTGTTTTTGGAGCACACATGGAGTGCAACTTGCATCTCGGTGCACCGCCCTGAGGGATTCCGAATGCACTCTTGCGGGACTGCGAGGAAGTTCTCCTCAACTCAAACTCTTCTAATTTTAATGTCTTGGCCGGAGCCATGCCAGACGTTTAATGATTACTTAGGTGAAGTAGTGGATGATGTTGCGAGAGTCAAAGTTGATAACTTTTGTATTATTTACGATGTGATGGAAAACTGAATCATAATTGTTTGTGATTTGCGGGAATTACTAGGTGTGAGTAAAGGAATGAGATGTATGTAAATGTTTAAAGGGTATGAGAGTGATAGTGGTCAGAATGACAATTGGCAATCCTTAGCAAACTGATATAGCTTTTCCATTGCGGTAGAATCGGTAGATTTTGAGATGGCTCAGGATGGTTTCTATCATTTACAAGCAGTACTCTCCGTTGTGAGGAAAGTTTCGTTCATATCATCTACCCCTTGAACATTGTGGCAGTGATTACAATAAGGTGAATCAATTTTTCCCATGAGGCACCGAAAGACTTGAATATTTCCAAGTCCAATAATTATTTTATCAATGGTAAAGAATAAACGTCTGCCAAGTGGGTGTGGAACATAGCTTCCTCGTATCTATAACCCGATTATATAGATGATCCGATGCATAGTAGTTAATCTCAAAACATCAATCTCTAAGTACCTTCCACTAACCTCATAGGGGACCATCTACACACTAATCTGGACAATCCTAGAAAATTTCATCTAATTCGGATGAAAAATGTAAGTGAGTAGATGTATGTGATTGGATAAAAAAAAACTTAGCCTCGGCTGGGATTCGAACCCGCGACCCCTGGGTTCTGAACGCTACCTCTGACCTATTGCGGCCTAGTGATGCAATGAATAGGATTTGAGATTCTCCCAGGGTACCATCCCTCTATGAATGAATCCCTCTATGAAAAACCATTCTCCATGATTTTCATAGGGGACCATCTAAACACTACTCAGTAACATCCCTGGAAATTTCATTGAAATCGGGTAGAAAAGGTGGAAGTTATGGCTGTTACAAGGAATTCACGTTTGTGGATGCGCATCGGCTACTATCAGTCTGGGGGTGATGATCTTCATTGGAGACCATCTACAACCTAATCCGCATAATCCCAGAAAATTTCATCGAAATCGGATGGAAAATGTGGAAGTTATGGCTGTTACAAGGAATTCACGTCTACGCATGCGCAGTCGCTTCTATCAGTCCGGGGGTGATGATCTCCATAGGGCACCGTCTACACACCAACCCGCACAATCCCTGAAAATTTCATAGAAATCGGTCAATAACTTCGTATAGTTATGCGCGTTACAAGGAATTCATGACAGACACACAGACAGACAGACAAGGAACCAAAATTGTTCAGAAAGGTCGAAAACGCAAAACGCGAGTGAAAATTTTCATTTTGGAGAACTTTTTTTTCGTCCTTGAAAAGTGAAAACAAAGCTTCCACTACCTTGGCAGACTCGGAAGCAAAAAGCCCAACTCAAGGTCTCAACTACCGGTCCTAATACTCAATCACGAAGATTAATTCTGGCTCAGATAGATGTCAAAAAGTGAGTAGGTGGAAAGTAACGGCAATAAAGGAGAACTGTTTTGAGGCAACATAAATATTAATTTCCTTCTTTTCAAAATGTTTTGATATTTCTCCACGTTTGTCTAAATTTCTTCTGTGTAACCCCAACGTCTCCTTATTTCTCTCGTTCTAATGTAGGTGTAACAGCCTAGTTATCACTTCATATTAACGGTTCAGATCAATAGAATGTATTCAGAGAGCTCTTCCTAACTGAGCTACTGCTAGAAGGGACTTAGTCATTAAAGACAAAAATATCCAATCCACTGTCTTGTATTACAGGATACAAGATAATATAAATACCTACACCAAACCTTATTTGCTCCCGCGCATCAATAACATTATTGCAAAGCGGCAGTTAGAAGAATGTAGGAATGCGAAAACGAGTAATACAAATACACAAGCAATATACAAAAAAGTATCTTTATTTTTAGTGATTTGACTAGGTAGTCTCCAAAGTATAATATCTCAACATTTAAATTAGTTGATTAAAAATTCAATCAATTCAGTAAATTTCGACTGTAGATTCATGATGTAAGAAGGGTGAAAATTATCGCACGATTTACTATTTTCTATACGGGGTGTTTAACTCACGTAACTGACACTGAGATTCTACGACTCATGCCGAGCAATAAGTGACCCTTATATCACTTGCACAGAACAGTGAGCCAGAAAGAAATCAGAGAACGAGCCGGATGAAATAAAGCAATGATAAGACAGAATTATTTGAAACGAGACAGCACAAATCACAAACGGACTACACAACAAAAATTAATAATCAAACAGTTATCACTGTTATCAAAGTCCCGATTCACAAAACTGCCGTCAGAGTGCATTCGGAATCCCTCGGGGCGGTGCACCGAGATGCAAGTATGGAGTGCAATGCTGGTTAGGTAGGGCAGAGTACAGGTTCACTCGGGAAGCGGGTTCATCCAGCATGCAGTAGACTGTCGACTAAATCAGAGGTCATAAAGTGGTACATGGCAGAATAACTCAAGATCTCCCCCAGAGCTCATCAATGAAGCGACCATTCATTCGTTCTCGTAAATGCTCATCGTGATAGTGTCTCTATTTCATGTTTACAGGGGAGCTGAGCTCATTGAAGAATTGAGCGATAGACAGGTTCAAGCGCAGGTGGAGTCCGAGAACAGATTGTTGGAGAAGATCAAGAATAAGATGGACCGCATCAAGGCGTCACAGAAAAAGATACAGCAGAAGGAGGGTCGAGAATACAAAGAGCCTGGGGATCATTTCTCAGGTAATTTTCCTTTTCCTCCTCTTCACTCCCTCCTTTACACTTTGACTTGTTATAAATTTCTATGCAGACGAAATTTGATGACAATTATCTACCATTCAGATAAATATCTGCCTGTGACTGTTCAATTAAAATTAGAGAACAATTCCTCTGAACGAGTTTAATTTAAATATTATTATTTTCTTATTATGTATTCTCATTATTTTATATTGTTATTCTAGTTCGGAATATTTTGAGCTAGGTTCAAACGAAGAAAAAATTATTCTTCGGAGTGGATGGGTCTGCAGAAACGCAGTACGAGTATTTTCTTTGTCTTATTTTCTTCCAAATGGAGGTAAAAATTACTCAAATACTTTTCTTACCTCTGAAATCTAAGTCTTGAGTATTTTTACTTTTGAAAACATCAATCATCTTCAGACTTAGCTCAAAGTACTCTGACCTTGAATGGTGGAGTGGAAGATGAAAGCGTATTAGTTGATATAACAATCAGAAACCTCCTGTTGATTGTCTTTTATTTCCTCGTTGGTGAGAAATTGTAGCAACTATTATTATCAGTGAATGTGTTCTAATAATTTTTTTGTATATTTGAAGATTCTAGTTCTTATTATGAATGAAATATTTTTTTTGGTTAACATTCTGTGTACCTAACGATTAGAAACCTTAGAAACAGCGCCACTTGCTCACGACTCGACTCCAAGCATATCGTCTCCAACGTCTCCACAAGGCTTTCACACTCCAGTTGAAGATGAATTCCCCAACCCTCTGTCCCGGGGAGGATCGTTTCTCCACCCGCCTACTCCCACGTCCGCCATCTTGTCGCGTAGTCTGGATGGGTACTTGGACCCCCAGAGGTTCTCTTTTGGCTCGCCGCCTCCCCCCTCACCGCTCCAAAGGCAAGCCTTGTTCTCTGGATGAATAACATGATTCTGAAGGTCTAGAAATACCTATCAAAGTAGAACATGAAACCTTCTTCTTATCATTAATGAATGGACATTAGAGAATTCCTAGTAGGTTTGCTTCAGCTAAAATACGGCGCGCCGTAAATGCGGACCATCTGCCATGTTTTCGGTACGGCGCGCCGAATTGCCTCCTATTGACGTATTCTATCGTAATATTACGGCGTCGGATCGGATACGGCGCGTTCTTATCACAAATTAGCGCCAGATTGAGAGTGTGCGTGATGTGTCACACCATATTTAAGCCGAACCAAACCCACTAGGAACTCTCTCATGCCTCTATAACTTACCTCTAATATGGGTAATTCTCAGGGAAACGCAAAATCTGACGATCTTTTTTTAGAAAAACTCTGCAAATTATTACACAATGGTTTATTATTTTTCTATAGATCACTCGTCTGCAAAGCCACCAACCATCCAACATGTAGAAAAACATCGATCGAATTTCAGTCAGCTAAAATTTGAACAGAGATTAGTTTAATGACACATTGAACGGCAACGGGTTGCGGTTCTCTGCAGCCGCAAAACCGCGTTTGGAGCTACATGACATATTGAGCAGAAAACCGCGATGGGGTTGTATTTGGTGGGAGGGGGAATCGCAAGATGCGTATCTTCTTTTCAGTCCAGTTCAAAGATGGAGCTTGCTCATTTCATCCACGTGGCTGTGGCTTGTGCTGCGGAAAGTGAAGGATTGATGTCAGAGCCTCCACATCGCCGTCGGCATGCCATACACCCATACAATCGTGGCCAGGATACATTTCCTAAGTTTTATAAAGAAATCCGGAAGTATAGTGACAAGTTTTATGTGTACTACAGGATGACTATCTCATCCTTTGATCATCTGCTGGAAGTGCTACGCCCCAGTATTACCAAAAATGACTCATCATTCAAGTTTCCGTTGTCATTACGAAAAGAAAAAAAAAATAAACCAAAAACAGCGAATAGGGAGTTCACAAAAGATGCAAAGCGGGTGAAAAGATGCGGCGTGTGGGCGTGCGGTTCTGCCGCCCAATTTGTCACTAGGCACTTGTTTCTTTGGGTTCTCCCCTCCAAACCGCGCCACAGTGGGGGAAGCAGAGTTTTGGAATCCGACGACAGGTCGCGGCAGAAAAAACGCGCGGTTTTCCTAATTTGTCATCGCCCGTAAGAAAACACTTGCTGGCGGATTCCTGCAGCAGGATGCGTTTTGCGGTTTCCATCTCAAAGTGTCATTACACTTAGACCTCTTTTGCGATTCACACTCGTGTTTCTGACTTATCGTACGTAAAACCCTTAAGGCCCGATCACACAGGACGCGTTATAACGCGGCGCTCAGGGAACGCGCGTTCTCCCAGACGTTTGGCGATATAGCTACGTCACACACATCGCGTTATATCGCGCGTTATTTCGGCCTAGAACCCAGCATTGTGATAGTGTACTCCATAGTGTTCTCCTCCTCTTTCTGTATCTTCTGACTTTCACATAAAGCTATGATAACTTCTAGTGATTCTGATGAGGAAGAAACTCTTCTTTTATTAGTTTTATTAGACGGCATTGGGTGCACCCAATCAATAAAAAGAGACAAGATTTTGGGGAATACCACCGTCTATGTCGGGAGCTGCGATCACATGAGGATCGTTTTATGAACTATTTCCGCATGTCGACAAGATTTCGAGGACCTACATGACCTGCTACAGGAGAATATTCAGAAGATAACCACGAACTGGAGGAGACCTTCTGTATCCTCACTCATCTTGAAATAAACTCCTTGAACAACGAGGATAACGCCCTCAGCGCGCGTTACTTTTGTAAATTTGTACAACCCGAATGCGTGACGTCGCGTTACTGAAAGTATCGCGGCGTCTTAACGCCGCGTGTGTGGCGGGGATGATGCAATATTGCATGATACAACTGTAACGCCGTAACGCGACGTTACTCGAACGCCTAACGTCGCGTTATAACGCGTCCTGTGTGATCGGGCCTTTAAATTCTTGTAGGGAGCGAACGGTTTGTTCTACAGAGCTCCGCGTGGTCTCAAAAAATTCTAAAAATTCAATACTATCTTAAATTGATGGAAAAACAATACCTTTATATCGAAATTTTTTGAGTTAGGGCGTTTTTTGAGTTAGTTTTTTGATTTTTGCTTCCTTAGCAACCAGTAATCAAATTTCTAAACGAAGGAATTCTTTGTTCCTTCGGATGGAGTGTGAAGTGTTTATTTCATCTAAATAAACTCAATTATGAAGCGAAAACATGGTTGGTAGGTGGTGACAATGGCGAAGCTGTGTTTTTTGCTGGCGCTTGATCTATACAGAAAAATAATTAACCTTTGTGTTATAATTTGCAGCGTTTTTCATTACTGTTTATCCCTCTATGACTGGCCAAGCTGTTTGCCTGACGAATATTATCACCTGACGCCCCTGGATAAGATACATTTTTGTATTAATATTATTATATCTACGCAGTCTAAAGGTTGTCCATTTGCAATACATTGATAAAACCACCAATTGAACAACAAATCAAATCAAAAATGCGGTTTTTCATGAGCGCTAACACTTGAGACATCCAACTTTACGTTACCCTGAGAATGACTTTTATATTGTGCCCAGCACGAGTTGAAGCTATTCGAACAATCCTCAGTTTTTCTGGCCTCTATAATGTCTGATTTCTTTCCCTGGGGCCTATTTCTCAATTTTCTTGTAATGCTAGTGCATTTTCAAATCTTCAAGTTCTGGCATGAATAAGCCACCAATTTGGTACTCTATTTAATAATAGAATGTTTTTGTAAAAATAATAATAATAATGCAGTTGTTTTGTGAAATACTGAAAACTGAACGTGTGACCACAGGGTGCCGTCCCTGGACGACTCATTCCCCGTATTTTCACCACCCCCGTACGGGTCCATAGTCCACAACCACAACCGTCCACGCAGGGGCTCGTCCTTCATTGGGCCGCCATGGCTCCCTCCGCACACCACACCCCGCCAGTCCATCATCTCAAACGCCTCACCAAAGTCTCACCACACATGTACTAAGTTCTTGATAATCCTGAATCTTCCACCTCACAGCTTTGCATCACCCAATTGTTTAGTAACTTGTATAGTGCTTGTGTGTTTGAAACGAAAATCACGATTTATAATTTTCAAAACCTTTAAATTTAGGGCGTAACCACAATGTATTCTGAGATCACGAGCCAAATTCAAGTCCAGCCCAATGAACTGATAGGATGTACCCAAGAGTCACAGCCGTGAAGCTTTTGATTCACACTCTCATTTACTCACATAATATTTTACTTTATGCATAGAATCAATATTCAAAACTTGAGCAGGAATAAATTATTTGCTCCTCAAAACGTCAAGAGTTTTTCAAGTTCACTCTACTAGTTTATGCAATCTAGTGCTACAGACAGAGATGGGCGAATTCTTATTCGTAAATACGATTATGAATACAAATCATATCCGCGATTTTATGATTATGAATACGAATACAGGTATGAATATGAATACGAATACAATCGTATTCACGCTTTGAATACGATTTTCCCCCGTATTCGTATTTTGAATACGATTTTATGACTTTTTCTATGATTTCCCCAAAAATCGAATTTTTTTAAACGATTTTCCTTGAAAATCATACTTTTTTTATGATTTTCTCCCGAACTCTGGACATATTTATTACCTAACATTATCAAAATAATTAATCGAAATTCGAAACGCTCACAAATTATTATAGGATTTCTCACGCAGAATCGAATGAGACCAACCCCAGGTCGCTACGACCAACTGAATAAAAAGTACGACGAAATGTCCGGTAAAAATCATAATTTTTTGACGATTTCCAGTGCTAATTGTTTAAAAAAATACGATTTTCTGCTTTCTATTCGGTTGGTCGTAGCGACCTGGGGTTGGTCTCATTCGATTCTGCGTTAAAAATCCTATAATAATTTGTGAGCGTTTCAATTTCGATTAATTATTTTGACAATGTTAGGTTATAAATATGTCCAGAGTTCGGGAGAAAATCATTTTGAAAAAGGTTGATTTTCAGGGAAAATCGTTTTAAAAAATTCGATTTTTTGTAAAAATCATAGAAAAAATCATAAAATCGTATTCAAAATACGAATACGGGAGAAAATTGTATTGAAGGTGTGAATACGATTGAATTTGTATTCATATTCATCGTATTCATACCTGTCGCCGATATGATTTGTATTTATAATCGTATTTATGAATAAGAATTCGCCCATCTCTGTCTACAGTACAGGGTTGAGCGCGGAAGACAAATGGAGAAAAAACACGAATTAATGAAAAATTATAACCTTTTATTTTATCCTTGTATGTTGGCACTCAAGATGATGAAGCTAGAAAAACCGCGAGCGAAAACATGCTTGGTGGATGCTGTCGTTTTCTTCTCCGACGAGGCACTCCATCTCAGTGGTTGCGTCAATAAGCAGAATAAATATGCGCTATTGGAGTGAGACAAACCCCAGGGAGCTCCGCCGAGGCCTCTTCACTCTGATGCGTACAGTGTGCTATTTCGAGAAATAGGATAGTTGCACCTTATTTCTACGAGGAAAATGGCAGACCCGTTACCGTCGACTCTGAGCTGAGCTCAATTTGACCATGACTGAGCAGTTTCTTCCTGGCAACCGACTGAGAACCTGTTTTCACCTGGCGCAGGACCACGTGAGATATTCGGAGATGATCGCCAACCTTCAGTAATGGAGAGGGCGCTACAAGAAGAAGAAGTAGTTTTCCCATGAATCGTATCCAATGGGTAAAAATCAAAGGAATCCATTTTTTCAACTGCGAAGGGAAGCGTTCCTGCTACTGTAAGTCGCTTCTTTGAAGTTTCTTCTCATCTCGTCGCCTTGTGTTGCTTCCAGTGGAGGACCAAGCTAATGGAGTTTTTGAGAGGCGATTTGAACTGGCTACCGCAGTCACCAGATTTTTTCCCGTGCAGTATTTCCCTGTGACTACCTCAAATCCAACGTCTTTGATGATCGTCCAAGGACCCTACCAGAACCAACATCACGCGCCCCCCTTGAAATACTGGGAGAATTCACGAAAACAATAAAAACAGCGTCGTCAGTGTTTTCAGAGTGAGGGCTCCCATTTGCCCGATAAGCTGTTCAAAATCGTGTAGGTGCATTTAAATTTCCATGACCAACATAATAAGAAAAAAATTAAAAGTTAGGTAATTTTTCATTATCAGCCAAATATTCAGGTCGACCCAACAAAGCACACTGAGTCAACTGATTGGGAATGTGGTCAACTGGAATTAAACTCCCTCTTTGCTGAGCTTCTGGGAAATTTATCCCCTTCTTCGGGGCCTGAAGTTAGAGATGGGTGAAACGGTTACATTTGCGTATTAGGTTCCACCGTTACTGGTCTTGGTTGGTAATAGGTTCCAATAACCTGTTATTTATTAACTAGCTGAAAAGCCCACTAAAAGTAGGCAAAAACGATTCCTCCGACTCTCTCCTCCACCCACTCCCTCTGACTCCTTCCGCCCCCAGCTCCTCCGAGTCTCTCCTCCACCCACTCCCTCCGACTCCTCCCGTCTCCGATTCCGCCGACTCTCCCCCCTCCCACGATTCCTCCGTGCATTATTTGATATTCCAGGGACCTTCTCACAAGCTCATTCCAGCATACCATTCCAAGGTATCGTTTCTTTTTGTTCCTGACCTACGTTCGTTTGTTTATCATGTTATATTGTTATTCCATTCCAAAGCATCATTCCGTTGATCTCTAGTTTTCGTTTCCTACTTTAGTTGGGTTTTCTATCAAGTTATTCCCGACATATTTACGTGTTAGTGCATTTTCCCACTTTTTCGATAGTAAAAAACCCAAGATATTGTTCTGGCTCCACACATTTTGAAGCCTTTTTTTTATTTTTTTATTTTATTATTATTTTTTTTGATTGAGTAGGAGGTCTTAAATGAGCTGATATACAAACTCCTTCCACTGTGACCAACAAGATCTATTCTGGAGTGCCTCCAGGCTGTGTTAGCCCACTAAGAAGGGTTTACTGAACACCCCTTCTCCCCAATTTTTGGCAAAGCAGAGAAGATCGGTCTATGCCACCTTAGAGATGGTGTCAGGAGCAAAGACATCACTTCCGAGGATTGTGTATCTAGCTCGACCCAGTGCTTCACAGTGGCACATGATGTGTTCGGCATCTTTCGTTTCCATTTCACAGAAGCGGCAGATGTCCGTTGTTAGTTTGCCTATCTTCTTTAGCCTGTTAGCAGACCCACAAGTATTCTGACGTCCTTCTTAGCTATAAGTTCTTTAGCCCGTTTCTTAGAGAACGTCACAAATAGTTTTGCCTGTCTCAGACCTGGGAGGTTCTGCCAGTATTCTACTCGCTCATTCCTTTCCCAGTTGTTAACCACATTCTGTAAGCAGCTTTTGGTGGTTCCCAGGAATGGTTCCGGCCCAATTGGCAGGGACTCTGAGCCTCTTTTCGCAAGACGATCAGCAGTTTCATTACCCTCATGACCCTCATGTCCAGGAATCCAGAGTAGGGTGACCTGGTTGTCCTGGGCCACAGTTTTAAGGGTATTCAGGCATTCCCAGACCAGCTTCGAGGTTATAGTGTATGAAGCAATGGCCTTCAGGGCAGCCTGACTGTCTGACAAAATGTACACTTTGGCTCTGTTGATATGCTTGTTCAGCATTTCTTCAGCGCACAGTTGAATTGCATGGACCTCTGCCTGAAAGATTGTGGCATTCGTCCCGAGAGACTTTATAAGGCTGGTTTTGAAGCCTTCCCTGAAACTTTATTTAATAACAAGATTATTTTGGTAATAGGTTCCAAGCGGAATTTACGAACCCCGGTACCTAATACGTTATTTTTAACTGTTACGTTAAATACCGCCCTTCTCTACCCGAAGTATGTTTTACTGAGTGAGCATGCCGAACGTCAATTTGATATGAGCTGGTGGAGATGCCACCATAATCATTGACGATTAAATTTCATGGAATTAAACGAATAAATAAATTTACTAATTTAATAAATTTACCGAAAGCTCGGCAAAGAGGGAGTTTAATTTTAGTTGACCCCATTCCCAATCAGTTGAAGTAACTTTTCATTATTGTGTGTTTTTCCTATTTTGTAATCCAAAAGTCTTCCGTGCTCAACCCTGTAAGTACTCAACTAATTCCTTTTCCTTTTGTATTAATTAATAAAACTTCCCTGCAACCAAATTATCGTACTACATACCAATTCATTAACCCTTTAGCGATCAAACTCTATTATTTTGCTCATCATAACATAATAATACAATTATAATTTAACGTAGGTACATTTCTACTTAATTAGTTACTTGTGAATATGACACAAACTGCTTAGCTTGAACACCAAAAATATAGAAAAATTACTATCTTCATCGTGTTTAGCTAATTACCAGCTGGCACTTTGTTGTGACCCTGAACCTTGTTGTTATTGTTGAAGCCTGCCTACCTATTACCTACCTGCTTGTTATCGAATAAATCAGTTCTATTTTTATGCTCAACGTGGTGTCCGTGTCCGTTTTGTCTCCTCCTTTTTCTATCAAACTATTAGCTATCAAATGCCACAGTAATTGGCGACGATGGATGAAAAAGTGCTCGCGAAACTTTTTACCGATCTTGCGAAAACGATCGCAAAGAGCCAGGCCGATCTTGTCGAAAAACTCTGTGGTTCAACTTCAACAGGTGCCGCGACCTCGAGTGATCCCGTGGTTCCGCCGTTCGAACATTACGATGCAAGGAAGGAAAAATTTCGAAATTATATTGAGCGTTTTGAAAACTATATTGCTGTTCGAAATGTCTCTACGGATCTCAAAAAAGCCCAACTTCTTTCCGCGTCCGTCGGTTCGACTCACTATAACAACTTGTCGGCTCTGCTTGGGCCTGACAAGCCCATTAAAGAGATAAATTACGCCGATCTCGTATCATATTTTGAAAAAATGCTGTCTCCAGTAAGAAGTGTAGTTGTCGAACAACATTATTTTCTCTCCACTGTACAAAAAGAGGGCCAGAACATCGCCGAATTTGTCGCAGCATTACAAAGTCAACTGACCGAATGTAAGTTCTATGTTGAATGTTCGTGCAACACAAAGGTGTCTGTCGCTGATATTTTCTTACGTGCTCAATTTATTCGTGGTGTTCGAGATCAGTGGATTAGAGAACAGCTCTTACAAGCTGATATTACCAATTTCAAAGGAATTACTGAGAGAGCAATCGCGCTGGAGGCCTCGAAAATTCAAAGTCGTGAGCTCGTTTCGGGCATGGACTCCTCAGTTCCTACTACAAATAGTTCCTCAAACCCCGTTCACCAGCTGTCACATTCCCGTTCTAGGAGCAATTCTCGAAACCGCCATTCTCGTTTCCGCTCAAATACTCGTTCTTCTACTCCAAACCGTTCATATGGAAACTCTGGTGCTTCTCAAAGGAACAGCTATCGATCAAGGGGGCAAATGAATTATCATGCGCTTGGAATTGCTAACCTCTGTTTTTCGTGTGGATTGCCTAACCATAGATCCAATCAGTGTCAAGTCGATCGTAATAAATTGAACTGTAATTCATGTGGCAAGAGAGGATCTCATGTTGATCGGGTTTGTATTGTCACCCTGTCAAAGAAGAAGGCTGATAACCACCAGTTGCACACTGATCACACCGTAAATGAACACTCACATGATTATCAGAATCACAGTGATCACAGCTCTGATTTTAAAATTTCTTCAGTCAATCAAACTTATGGAGTGAACCTAGTTGAAGCTGTACCTACAAGTCAAGTTGTTGACCTTTACGAATGCCAACCTAATTCTGGGAAGTACGTCATTCCTGTTCTCATCAATAAGAATGAAATTAGAATGGAGGTTGACTCAGGCGCAAAATTTTCAATTTTGCCTGAGGATAAATTCACTGCTCTTTGTCTCAATGCCACTATACTACCATCTAATGTAAATTTCAGAGCTTATTCAAACACAATTGTCCCTTGCAAAGGAAAAGTTCAAGTTTCAGTCAATTACAAAGATAAATTCATGTCAGCTGAATTATACATCGTTCCACCAGGTCATGATGCAATTTTAGGCCGTGACTGGATAAGAGCATTGGGACTAGAATTGAAACAAATTGATCACGAAATGAAACTTCATAGACCTATAGGTCATAACTCAACACATGCAGCTATTTTCAAAATTGATGATATTTTACAAGAATTTGCCAATATTTTTGAAGAACGTATTGGATGTGTCCCAGGTTTGAAGGTTTCTCTCGTCCTGCGCCCTGGTGCCCAGCCTATCTTCACAAGGGAGCGCGATGTACCCTATGCTCTACGTGATCGTGTCGAAAAAGAGCTTGACACTCTTGAGAAGTCTGGTGTCATAACTCCGGTAACCACGAGCGACTGGGGGTCACCACTTGTCATCATACCCAAATCTGATGGCACAGTGAGACTGTGTGTCGATTACCGCTGCGGAGTGAATGAGCGCCTCGTTTCATCGAATTTTCCAATTAGACGGATCGACGATGTGCTCTCCAGTCTCAGGAATTCGAAATTCTACTGCAAGTTAGATTTATTCAAGGCTTACCTTCATGTTTGTGTTGACGAAAAAAGCAGCGAAATTCAAACCATCACCACTCACAGAGGAACCTATCGTATGAACAGGCTAAGTTTTGGGATAAAGACGGCGCCGAGTCTTTTTAATCAAATGGTATCACAAATTTTACAAGGATTACCGAAGACAGAGGCCTACTTCGATGACGTTATCTGTCATGGTGCTACTTACGAGGAATGCGCTCAGAACCTCAGACTTTGTCTCAAACGTCTCACTGAATACGACCTCCACCTAAATAAAAATAAATGCGAATTCTTTTCCACACGCATTGAGTATTTGGGACATATTATTGAATACAATAAAATTATGAAATCTCCTGCTAAAGTTGCTGCTGTATCAAAAATGCCTCGACCGAAAAACGTGGATGATGTTCGTCGTTTCTTGGGACTAATAACCTACTACTCTCGTTTTGTTCAAGATCTATCCACGATGTCTCACCCACTGAGGAAACTTTTACAAAAGGATCGACAGTTCCTGTGGGATGCCTCATGTGAATCTGCATTTTTGAAGCTTAAAGACGAAATATGCAGTGAGAGAGTGTTGGTTCCATTCGATCCGGCTCTTCCAGTAGTGTTGACGTCAGACGCAAGTCCAGTGGGCGTGGGTGCAATTTTAAGTCATGTTGTTGATGGGCATGAAAAGCCAATTGCCTATGCCTCCCGTTCTCTGACGCCTTCTGAGCAGAATTACAGCCAGCTCGATCGTGAGGCTCTAGGAATAGTTTTTGCCGTTAGTCACTTCTATAATTTCATTTTTGGGCGAAGTTTTGTTCTTGTAACTGACAATGAACCTCTAACACGAATTTTCGGACACAATAGGGCTCTTCCGAAGATGACGTCCGCTCGATTACTTCGCTATGCCTCATTCCTGTCTGGTTTCGATTACTCGGTAAAGTTCAAGAGAGGAATAGACAATACCAACGTCGACTGTCTCTCACGTGCCCCTTGCTCTATCTACAGTGGTACAGCTGATACACAAATAAATGAGGAAGTTAGTCAGCTATGTACTGAGTCCCTATTGCAAATTGCCTCAACCAACGTTACTGCGTATACCATAGCACAGGAAACTGCCAATGATGCAGAGCTGAAACAAATCATTTTCAGTCTTAAATCTAGCTCAATTGATTCTCCATTTACGCTCCAGGATGGCATATTGTTTCGTCTCGATCGAATTGTCATACCCTCTAGGCTTCGACCTGCTGTCTTAGCTGAACTGCACTCTACTCATGTCGGTGTGACAAAGATGAAGCAATTAGCCCGAAGATACGTTTACTGGGAGAATGTCAACAAAGATATTGAAGATCTTGTGAAGAGCTGTGAGTCCTGCGCCAAGTTACGAAAGAATCCGCCTCACGTAGTCGTTCACCCTTGGGATGAGCCTACTAAAAATTGGGAACGCATTCATATTGATTATGCGGGTGAATTTGAAGGGCATTATTTCCTAATTGTCGTTGATGCAAAGTCGAAGTGGGTCGAGGTGCGGTCAATAAGACAGGCGCCGACTACTGCCATCACAATTGGTCTACTCCGGGACATATATGCTTTTCACGGTTACCCTGAGTTCCTTGTGAGTGACAATGCGACGATCTTCACAAGTGAAGAGTTCAAAGCTTTTTGTCTCTCCTGTGGCACTTTTCAGAAACTTATCGCTCCGGGTCATCCAGCCACCAATGGACTGGCTGAGAGAAATGTTGCAACCTTCAAGCAGAGACTCTCTTCTATAATGAATGAGCCGGGACCAATGGCAGAAAAAGTTCAGAAAATCGTTTTTCGGTACCGTGCAACTCCCCTTGCGTCAGGATTGTCGCCAGCTGAGCTCTACCTCAACCGACGTATGAGGATTCAGCTTGATGCCTTGTTCCCCAATAAACTGAAGAAGTCAGCTGATTTTACATCCCCAGTGCGAGGTTTTGTTGTGGGGGAGAGAGTGCAGTCTCGTGGCTATGTACAAAATCGGGAGATATGGCAATTTGGCGTCATTTCCAAGAAATTGGGGACTCGTCACTATATTGTTCAGCTTGACTGTGGCCGATCGCTGAAGCGTCACGTGAATCAGCTCGTCTCGACGCGTGTTGTTTCGCCTCAGTCATCAGTGGGAGACCCGATGTCACGGGATGCCCGACGGTCAGTTATTTTCGACATTCCTACGCCGGGTCGCCATACTCATACTGATCGCCAACATGGGAACCTGCCTCAACTCCGTCCTGGGACTTGGCCAGATGATGGACCTCGTCGACTCCAAAGGGTCAGACGTCCACCCCATTACCTCAGGGATTATCTCTGGTGATTGTTAGTGTTTTTGTTCAGTTTTCATAAGTATGGCATTTTTATCCTGTTCTGAATATGATAGTATGCTGGATTTAGTGGGGGAGACTGTTGTGACCCTGAACCTTGTTGTTATTGTTGAAGCCTGCCTACCTATTACCTACCTGCTTGTTATCGAATAAATCAGTTCTATTTTTATGCTCAACGTGGTGTCCGTGTCCGTTTTGTCTCCTCCTTTTTCTATCAAACTATTAGCTATCAAATGCCACAGTACACTTAGGTATATTATTAAGAGTCACGAGGTTTGTTCCAACCAACCAAAATATTTTTAGCATGTATTATGTAACTCGCATTTCGTACCATACTGAACAAGGATTTTGCTGACAATGTTGCATAATAACGTGCTAATAATATTCCGTAAATTAACTTTCTGGATTGGAACACACCTTTTGAAGTTTCACCCTCAAAATGACGGCACTTCCGCGCTCGTAACACGTGGTAGAAACAAACTCACTCATCCGTGTCTGCCTTTTCCACCTACTCCTCTTCCACGTCCCCACGCTTCAACTATTCCTCGAGTCTTACTTTCCCTAGAGATCATTTTTTCCCCCGTTCTTCGTTCATTTGTAATTTATTACGGTCAAACTACCATCGCACATCACTTCGTTAGTATCTCTAGATGTACCTACAGCTTTTGGCCAGAACTACATTGAGCTACACCGCAATGACCTACGTCGAGTTGACATAAATCAATATGTACATAAATAAATTTATAAAGCTTATTTCATACGTATTATGCAGCCCTAAAGGGAGTTAAAAAGCATAAACAAACTTCTCAAATGCCTTTGACATTATATAATAGGGAATTTGCCTCACATTTTTTATTTTTTATTTTTTGGAAGATGGTTCACTGATATAGAAAGAAACCTTACTTTTAAAAAACTACTACTAATGCCCACTTTCACCAAACATTCGAAACGAGTTTAAACCAAGAGTGCCAAGAGATAATCGACGTTTAGCAATAAACGTCTTTCACCAGAGCGATTTACGAGTTTAAACTCCATCTGGAGGGGTTCGAGTTTAAACGGTCGAAAGTAGGCCGAATGAACTCGGTATGCTCGTTTAACTACAAATTCAATATGGCCGCGCAGTGAACATTTTTTATTGTTGTGAGATTTTGTGTGTGTTCTCGGAAGTGTTTTGTGTTTGGAAATGGATATGCCATTACAAATAATTTATGACTCGTCTGACGACGACGTCCCCAGGAGACGACCGAAGAGAATCCTTCAACGTGATCCACCCTACCAAGCCCACGGTCATCAAAGTCTTAAATTTGATCGATACTCGGCTAGAGTTCCCGACGAAATACCTTGTAAACCGGGAACAGGTCGAACAGAAGAAAGGTCGTCCTTAACTTACCTACCTTTATTAATACGAATTATTAACTAATACAAAATTAAAACAAACCGATATTGTATCAGAAGTAGGTGATTGGCAATAAAGAAATCGAAATGACTCGCAACGAACTCGTAGCACTGAAAATCACTGATAAAGGCGAGAATCTACTGATAGCAAGCGCAGGAGTGGTTGTTGTTCAACGCTTCTATTGCCCCACATGCGTCATAATGTCCTACTTTCGTTCATTTCACTTGACATTTCAAGGTTAGCTAAGCTCGATTATCGCAATCACCGTTTAACTATGATTTGGGTTGGTGAAAGACGCTCGCCATCTTGCCGGGTTTATTCCTTCAGATTAACAATCAAGGCGTTTAGTTAAACACGATTTGAACAACTACCTAAATTTGAAATTACAAAGGATTTTTAAAATTCATAAGTGCATTTGACTAGGGAATTGAAAAACTAACAGATTGCCGCTGAAATCATCAAATCGAACAATAAGTGTTGGGGAAAATGGGAAAAACCTAACTGAATAAACGGGTTTTTCCATTTATTGCCAGAAATGGGGAATTCGCCTCACTTTTTTTATTTTTTCTTCTAAAGAAGGTTCCCTGACATGGAAGAAAACCGTTGTGTGCTCCTCGAAAAAGCATCCAAAAAATTTAGTGAATTGAAGGAAATGGAAATTTTAAATGTTGCAGTAATCTGTTCATGGGGGCAAGTTATGTTGAGTCGTAACTGGCCTTCTAACCAATCTGACTTCATACGGGGGATCTGTGCCCCTTACGACAGTAGCGCTACCTCTGGAAGCCTAAATGAAACTCTAGCTTGTGTGGTCATCACAGGAGTGCGAGACTGAGGGAGGGGAAAACGCAGTTGCGAAAGCAATTTTACTTACTCTTTCGATTGATCTGAGCGTCCTTATGCGATTGATCTGAGTAAAGTTGGACAACACTCGACAGAAGTAAAAAAAAACCATACGTGTTTGTTTGTATGTATGTGCGTGCGTGTGTGACAAAATCTTCGAATTCTGCCCAGGCCTTAGTTTTCAACCGTTTTTCATGGTTCTTTTTTTGTTCGACGCGGAAATCCTCCAAATCGCAAACTCTTTCACCAGAGTATCAACATTTTCAAGGGGAAGGGCGAGTGGGGGATAATATTCACAAAATATCCGATTTTTCAATATTTCGTTTCGTTTATAGCTTACTAATTGTATCCAAGCTTTGAAATTGAGGGAATATTCTCATTATACCTCCGAATTTTCATAAATTCTAAATTGAATATTCTCTGTACTACCATGGAACTAATAGTGGTGCCACCATGGTGCCAGGACACCATAAACCGCATGTTTATGCCAAAACGAAAGTTCAACTTCACGACGTATTTCCGCTTTGGTGCCAGACTGGCACCATTGTGTGTGTGTGTGGGGGGGGGGGGGGCTCGAATTTGCATGTTGGGTATCGTAGATCATGGATTCTAAAATGCTCTTCAAATTCGAGGCTCCCATGCCGCTAATAATGTTATGGTGGATAATGGTGAGGGGGACCACTATTTCTGGCCTAAAATACTAAGTAAATTACAACGAGTGAAACAGTTTTATCGCTTACCAACTGGTTTAAATTGACCTAATGTTTATCCAATGGGACGTCCCCTGGAATGCATGCATTTTTTAGCAATATGTTTTACAATACGATTCTACCTAGGTATTAGTTTATCACCTATTAGTTTATTAGTTTAGTCTTCATCTTCTCTTATTTAGTTTCTATATGAGTTAGTTTCGTTACATGAACCACATTATTTGAGTGGATCCTTTCGTGTGGTCACGAGGGTGCCTACAACTCTACCTGTTGTCGTTCTTTGATACTATTTGCTGAGACTTCTTTTACGCTTCGCCAGCAGTGTGAATTCGGTCAGTTTTGCCGGAGGAACCCCCCCAGAGTGTGACGTGCTCAGCCTCCCTCAATGTTCACTATTTTTTGACAGAGGCTTCACTTGTTTAGGCATTTTCTTCTACTGTAATTTTTTCCCTTGGGTATTCCTGGTGTTAAACGTTATTCCAGGGCGCTATTAAGGATCAGACTTTAAATTCCAGAATCTAAAATTGAGGCAAATTCCCCATTAAGCTTCCTTGTAATATAAGGAAAGCACAGTAACTGTGAATAAAATTATTGTACTTTTCATAATATGTAACTGTTTTTCGTAATTTAGTTATTTATTTATTTTTTTGAGAGCAACAACATTTACTGTAAATACGTGTTAATATGTTATAGAAAACTAAGTAGTTACATGTTTTGTATCTTCATGGGGAGGAAGGGAGAGATAAATTCATTGAAACCCACTTCTACAGATTTCTAACTCATTATATTTTCAAATGTTCTTCTTCGTACGTAGTTTGTTGAACCCTTCATAAACAATTTGAGTCAGTTTTAACCTATTCGGACACCATTGAAATCGTGTGGATTCCTAGTTTTTATTTTCGAAAA
The DNA here is from genome assembly GCA_009739505.2 of Apolygus lucorum. Lineage (NCBI taxonomy): Eukaryota > Metazoa > Arthropoda > Insecta > Hemiptera > Miridae > Apolygus > Apolygus lucorum. The sequence goes on from CM019176.2 coordinate 36,075,737, forward strand.
TGTCATGTTCCCTTTTCTTTGGTCGAGGATTTCCCTCAAAATATTGCCAGTTCGAATGTAAAATTCTTTATTGAAAATTCACCTCGATCGATTCTACAACTAATTTGCAACAAAAAATGTCTCTCAACCCACTCAAAATTCTATTTTTTCCACTTTAAAGTTTTTATTCGTATTTTCGACCTTACAGCACTAAAATGGTCATAACTCCCTTATTTCTCATGCTACTTCGAATCGGAGTACACCGTTGGACAGAGCGTTAAATTTCCTATCCATTTAATGAGAAATCCAGTTTCTTAAAGCGATTTGTAAAAGTAAAAAAATAAATCAGTCAATATTTATAATTTTTTTTCGAAAATCGCCATTTTTTAGGCTAACGATTCCCCCGTAAAAAATACCGCTATCGTGTTGCACTTGACGGGAAAAACTACCCCAAGATCTCACCTTTCCAACGGTATGTCAGTTTTAACACCTTCAGTGCGGATAACCGGTCGACCGGTCATCCCTGCATACCTGCCATACGGACGACCGGTCATCTGGTCATTTCAACTCTCTTAGGGGGAGGGCCCGGTACCTCCCCTTTTTGATGTATTCATTTTTTTGCTTTTTTTCGTCTTCAGTATGAGTTCAACTGTCTAAAACATTGTTTCGTTTTTGATGCCGAACTTTAATACGAATTTTGCGTTCGAATTCACCAATATCGAATTTCAAGCTCGAAAAATGTTCAGTACGGCAGGGTTGCACGACTTTGGGACCCGCATTGAAGGTGTTAAGATTTAAGAGGGGAGTATCTTGAAAAAATTGAGTTTTATGCGGAAAAACGTGCGTTATCATCTTTCCCTCCTCCCAAATTCATTTTCAGCGTTAAATTTCCTATCCGTTTAGTGGGAAACCCAGTTTCTTAAAGCCATTTGTAAAAGTAAAAAAATAATGTCAGTGTAATATGTCAGTTTCAAGGTTTAAGAGGAAAATTTCTTGAAAAAATTGAGTTTTATGCGAAAAAACGTGCTTCTTTAGGCATATTCCGCTAGAGAGTCGACCAAGTATTGCCTTCCCTTTTCAAGGATTGCAATAAAAAGTCCATTAAATTAAATTTCCACTCGTATTTTACGTTTTGGACCTTCCTGAACAATTTTGGTACCGTGTCTGCCCATCTGACAGTCGGTCTGTCTGTCTGGAAGTCCTAGTAAATGGCAAAAGCATTACGAAGCTCCTGTCCGATTTTGATGTAATTTTCGGCGATGTTCTCCATGTAAATCAAAGTCAAAGCATTAAATTTTCAAAATGAAATTCTAAATTTTTAAATTTTTCTCGAAAATTACCATTATTAGGTTTATTATTTTCAATAATAAGCCTTTGGTATCGAGCAAGAAAAAAAGTTAACCCCCTCAGAATTGTTTTATTGTTTGCCCGTAATAAGTAGCGCTATCGCGTGGCCAGGCAATGGCCAAAACTACACCGGGATCACATCTTTTCTACGTTAAGAATCAGTTTTTCGTTTAATTAGAATAAACATCATGAAATTGACTTTTTGTATCAGAAGAATATCATTGAAGAGTTTCATTAACAATAATCCTTTTTTTACAACGATTATTGACTTTCCACTCCGATAATGAGTGTCCTTCATGGTACCTACCAACACTTTCTGGTATTAGTAATGGTAGCTACGTTACAAAGACAATTTTTTTCTGCCGATTGTTCTTTAATTTTATTTTAGTTCCATTTTTTAAATCAAAATGAACGGGTTTTCCGTTGAGGGGCCCGCGGTAGCACAACTTATTCCAGGTTAACAATAAACCTAATAATGGCAATTTCTATTTTAAAAAAATAAGATTTTTGAATTTGATTTTGAAAATTTAATGCTTTGACTTTGATTTACATGGAGAATATCGCCGAAAATTACATCAAAATCGGACAGTAGCTTCGTATTGCTTTTGCCGTCTACAAGGACTTTCAGACAGACAGACTGACTGTCAGATGGGCAGACACGGTACCAAAATTGTTCAGGAAGGTCCAAAACGTAAAACAAGAGTGGAAATTTAATTTGATGGACTTTTTATTGCAATCCTCAAAAAGTGAAGGCAATAATACTTGGTCGACTCTCTAGCGGAATATGCCTAAAGAAGCACGTTTTTTCGCATAAAACTCAATTTTTTCAAGAAACTTTCCTCTTAAACCGTGAAACTGACATACCTTTGGAAAGGTGAGATCTTGGGGTAGGTTTTCCCGTCAAGTGCACCACGATAGCGGTATTTTTTACGGGGGAATCGTTAGCCTAAAAAATGGCGATTTTCGAAAAAAATTATAAATGTTGACTTTGATTTATTTTTTTACTTTTACAAATGGCTTTAAGAAACTGGGTTTCCCACTAAACGGATAGGAAATTTAACGCTCTGTCCAACGGTGTAATCAGATTCGAAGTAGCATGAGAAATAAGGGAGTTAAGAGACATTTTTTGTGGCAAATTAGTTGTAGAATCGATTCCTGAAGTTTGGTCCATCCAAATGGTAGACACCCTGTATATTATAACTACAAAACAATTTTGAAAATTGATGGATCCAATTTGGTAAAGTTGTATTTAATTATCTCTAATTTTGGCAAATCCGTGGCTTATAAAAATGAATGTTGAAAAAATTTAAATATCAAGAATTAAAGTATTAAAATAAAAAATTGTAAAGAATGAATAACTATGACTTACGTCTTACGTTCTAAGTCAGGATTTTCTTTAATGAACCGATGAAAGTTTAATTTTCCTTTCCTCCCGCAATTGCAGTTGGGTATTGATTCTATCTTCTTCTTGAAGGGATCTACTGTAATAATGTAAATTATTCATGTAGGTGCCTAGTGGAGATAGAGAACCTTTAGTAGGAAGAATTATGTATATTAATGAAGAATTTATGTATAATGTTTATAGTCGTGTACAGCAAAGTAGCATTTCAGCAGTAAGATGGAAACAGCAAGGATCTTGAACAAGTCGTCGAAAAACAGCTACCGACTCGTTTTCCAAGTCCTTCGCCTACCTTCCCCAACCACCCCTTGATAAATCAGAATTGTGTTATCAATTTTCCAAATGAATAATCTTTGAATTTATGATTTTCTTCTTTTTTAACCCTTTTTGTTATTTTCCTATAGAAAATTTGGACGAAGTGGATAAACCGTTAAGACCACGTCGTAAATGCAGTCGTAAATGGGGTAATTTCATTGTTTTCCCAAAATAGTATGGACATCTTCGTCAACTGGAGTTGGGGCTTCTCCCTCCCCAATTTGTTTAACCTTTTCATGTGCACATCTTCGTATCATGTCCATTTCTTCCTTGCCACTGAATAACAATAACAAAGGGTAACTTCCCAAGGTTATTCTCTGTCTCTCTGACCTTCTTGTTCATCTTCGCTCTTCTTCCCGAACCAAAACAACCATCGAGAAGTAATTGGTTCAAGGTTTCATCCATCGTTCGGCATATCCATCTATCAAAAAATGTCTTACCTTTCAGCATCAAATACGTACTACTAATCACTACTGTGTTGTTTCTTTGTGTGATTGTCGATTCTAAAATAATTTCCCATCTTGTTCGCCTTTATTTTGTTAGGTATCTACAATTTATCTCAATTTAATTGTTCATCCTTGCAAAAAATTAATCAAATTAAATGATTTTAACAACACTTTTGTGTTTCGAGATTGAAAGTAAGATTTTTCATCTTCACAATCACGACTCACAGCTCATGTAAAGATAAAACTCTACGCTGTACATAACGTGCTGATTTATAGTTTTTTAGTTGCTTATTTCTATAACGTTCTTTCGCATCTTATCTGGTATCTTTCTCTTTTACTTCCCTAAAACAGCTTATGAATGGGCTTCCTCTCAACTAGATGCCTCTGTAATTGGGATTTGTAATTGTGATGAATCACCTTAATTCTGATTCATATCCTAATTAAGTGTGTAATAATTTAATTTTATGGGTTTCAACGATACTAGGTTTACAAAAAGAGGTCGAAATGAGTTTGTTCGACTTCACGACTCTGTTTTGGCAAACGGGTTTTCATTTTACAGGGCTGGAAACAAATTTATTGTGTTGTCAACTCTTGGGTTCAGTATTCGTACGTGTTTCTGACTTGGTGGTGGTTTACGTGTCCCTAAATAACGTTGGTGTAACCACGTACCAGTTGTTTGATTGTGTTTTTAATTTCATATTCATTCGTAATTTATCTCCCAACCCCTTAGTATGCATTTTGTAACTCCCTTATTGACATGAAAATGTCTTCGATGTGGTCAATCCTTTTTTCCGCAATATTACGCGTTTTTATTGTCATTTTTAGTATTATTAGTACAAAAGTGGCTTTTTTATGGTCGAGTAGTGAGTATAAGGTTTCGGCATAAATCGAGAGCTTTTCAACGAGAGAGTAATGATTTTTGTAGGTAGAAAACCGTCTGAGTCATTTCCCTAGTTACTATGTTTTTGACATGAATTTTCGCGTTGATTCTTTCCCCAATTATGACGTTATTGACGTTTCAGATTCTACTTCTAAGTCCATTTTTAAAAAAGTCGTCACTCGACCTTTGAATACTTGAAAAATTTGTATATTTCGTGAATTCTTCTTCTTTGGTGGCGTTACAGCCCGGGGTGGGCCCTAGCCTGTTCAACAATATTTCTCCATTCCTCTCGTCTCTTGGCCAACATTCTCCAACATATATGCCCCGTGCGCGCTACATCCTCCTCGACTTCGTCAGTCCATCGAAGCCTCGGTCTTCCACGAGCCCTTCTACCCCCTGGATGTCCATCGAATATTCTTTTGACGGGATTACCATCGTCCATTCGAACGACGTGTCCTGCCCATCTGAGTCGACCTAGCTTGACAAACTTCACGACATCTATATCATTGTATAGGTTGTACAGCTCGTCATTTCTTCTTCTTCTCCAGACCCCACTCTCGCAAACTGCTCCAAAAATCTTTCTGAGGACTCTTCTTTCGAAAGTTCTGAGGAGAGTCTCTCCTTGTCTCCCCGTAGTCCATGCCTCTGAGCCGTAAGTCAATACTGTGCGGATCAGGGTCCTATACAGCAAACATTTTACTTGGGGAGTGAGGAGCTTTGAGCGGAGACGTTTTATCAGGCCCCAATAGCAGCGGTTTGCAGCTGCCAGCCTAGCCTTGATTTCGAGAGTGGGGTCCCCATCAGCGGATAAGAGGGATCCCAAGTAGACAAAGCTGTCTACGACTTCGAAGCGAAAATCTCCGATAGTTACATGGGAACCCGATCTACAGACGGTATTTGTGGGCGTCGTCGTCGTGATGAGGTACTTTGTCTTTTCCTCGTTGATGCACAGCCCCATATCGCCCGCACTCTTGACCAATGAGGCAAACGCTCTCTTCATATCACTTTCTGTGCGGGCTATTATGTCTATGTCATCAGCATAGGCTAGGATTTGCACTGACTTGAAGAAGATTGTTCCCCTAGTTTGTATTCCAGCAATACGTATATTTAACAACTTTTTCAAGTGCCAGATTGAAGAGCAGGCACGAAAGTGCGTCTCCTTGCCTTAAACCAGATAGAGTTGACAAACTAGGGGTTTGAGAGTCATGGACCCTGATAGTGCATGCTGAGTGACTTAGGGTCAATTGCACCATTCTCACGAGCTTATTCGGAATCTCAAACGCCCTCATAGCACTGTACAGCCTCTCTCGATTTATTGTGTCATACGCTGAGCGGAAATCTACAAACAGATGGTGGAGGGGGACCCTAAACTCGCCGCACTTCTCAATTATTTGGCGAATGCTAAAAATTTGGTCAGTCGTGGATCTTCCCGGTCTAAATCCACACTGATAATTGCCTACTATGTTTTCAGTGAGGGGTAGCAAGCGATCGAGCAAAACATTTGATAATACTTTATAAGCCACGCTTAAAAGGGTGATGCCACGGTAGCTAGAACATACTTGTGGATCACCCTTCTTGTGGATGAGGCATACCACTCCCAACTCCCACTCACTAGGCAACTCTTCCTTCTGCCATATTAGAAGAATCAAATCAAATAGCCGCACAGCAAGCTCCTCCCCGCCCATCTTTACAAGCTCTGCAGGGATATCATCAGCACCAGGGGACTTATTGTTCTTGAGGCGAGCAATCGCCGACTCCAGTCGTCCCCAGAGACGACTCCAGTCGTTGGGAGATTGACGTTTTCCTCATGAGGCCGAGTGTCAGGTACCCCTGTACCAGTCGCATCTGTCGGTTGACTAGCTAATAGTTCCCGGAAGTGCTCCTCCCATCGATCCAGCACGTCCTGGGAGTCAGTGAGAAGTAATCCCTCTTTACTCTTACACATAGAGGCTCTGGGCTTGAATTCTTTTCGAGATGCATTTACTTTGCGGTAAAACTTTCTCACTTCATGCCTATCATTCAGCACTTCAAGCATATTTACAAGTATATTTCGTGAATAATGAAGAAAATTAATCACGTGGATCATAGCTACTGAGATCTGCCAACGCCCGCTGGTTTAGTGAACCGGTTCCCGTGAGATCGCCGAAGTTGAGGCCAGTCGACCAGGGAGATTATCTGGATTGGTGACTGCTCGAGGGATGTATCGCAGGTCTTGATCATTTTTCTGGTTGGGCCTTGATCGGATCCCGCTCCAATTAGGCGGGTGAGACAATAAGTAGCCATGAGTGAAATAATTTTTTGTCATGAAATAATAGGGGTATTCATGGTCTGGGAGATTCGACGAGAGTCAGTGCGCATGCGCACCGGCTAATACGACGATTCGATTTACGACGGGCTGAAGGCGTCGTAAATCGAGATTCGACGTCGAATTACAAAATGTGATCCTAGCGCTAGCGGCAGTTCTGTGAAGCAGCTATCATAACATCAACAAACAGTTCTCGTCCTTTCATTTTGAGTTTTTCTTTCAACAACACCTTTTTTGTTTTTTATTCCGTTTTTCCGCTCGTTTATTTCGTTTGTATTCTTTTAGAAGTGGGTTTTTTTCTCGATTAAAATTTAATGAGTGGAGCTGAGCCACCCAAGCGGCTAAGGAAAAACGCAACCATCTGATGGTCTGCTGGAAGTAGGAAGGGTTTTTCTTTGAGACAAGACTCCTCGTTGGTAGGCAACTATTCAGAAGTCTGAAGCATCATCCTTTTTTAATTCTAGCCCTAGATTTTTTAGTTCGTGTACTAGGAACTTTCCAATAGGATTTATTAGGAACCTCTGGGGTATTATCATTTTTCAACTAAAAGGAAATTAATGAACATGCGGTTCTTTTGGCACTGATTTGGTTATCGTCTGATGCCGCAAGGAGCGCTACGCACAATTCGATTTTCGACGATTCGACGGGGGAAAATGTGGGAGCCTCACGAGACCCTCGAGTTTACGACGATTCGACGATCGAATCAGACCATGAATACCCCTAATAGTTTTCCCAAAAAATAATGCAGTGTACCATTTGAAGATTGGGAGTCAGCTGTGACTGTGGTCGCTGCGGCACCTGTCTTTTGAGCTTAGTACGCACTGGGACTCATTGAGTCTATTCATGTTGCAATGCGGCATCCAGGCTGCGTAGATTCATAGTTCGGAGCAGCCCTGCATCTGCTCCGCGACAAAGAATCCTGTCCACGCCAAGATTCAGTCCACGTCACGATGTCGGAGGAAATAGCTCTTTCGGGAATATCTGTCGCTATTTTTTGATCGACGTAGCATCCAATCCAGATGATGGGTCCGCAAAGTTCAGTTCGCAAGGTTTCACAGTGGAAATCAGCATGGGCAAGACCTTTTGAACACTTTGACATTGAATGATAGCACAGGGTTCCGGAATTTTATGAGGATGTCCCCAAGTGGTTTTGAAATAGTTTTAACGAATTTTATTGGCAGTTGAATTACGAAAAAAAAAAAACCAACTATCGGGAATCTGTTTCACCGGCCAACAGACTAGCTGTCACTCTCCGGTTCCTAGCTTGTAGAGACATGGTGGAGACTCAACACATCACGAGAGGATTGAGGACTAGAGTAAACAAAAGCTTCGCGGCTGAGATTCACGTCTACACTGACTGCGCAACATTGAGTCAAAGAATCCCATTTTTGATGGGATTCAAAAGTCTCCGGAAATTCTAGCCTCCAACACACCAGATTCATTGCAGCAATGAGTCTACGCAGCATAGATGCAGCCCGGACGCATCCGAGATTCTCTGGAGATGCAAAGAGTCTACTCAAAGAATCCCAGTATATGGGTATAGGCTTTAGGGACGATTCTTGGACTGGCTACTGCGTGGAGGTCGTGTGTTCGAAACTTGCTGTGGGGACGTGTTTTCGTGCGTCCTGGGCTCACCACCCCCCTCCCCCTCATCCTGTCAAATCATCAGAACAAATTCTGATCTTCCCTTTGGAAGACAGCTGATGACATCCGCGACGCTAGGAATGGTAGCTGTTTACTTTTTTTACCATTTGAAGGCGCATGCTGCTCAGTGCATGAGCAGTGAGAAGGCGAGGCACTACGTGAGCATGTACTGAACAGTTTGTTCACATGGAGAACACCTCCACCTCTCACTGCTTCTACGTGGATTGACCATAAGAGTTAGTTAGGGAGAGGAGTCTATATAAATATATAAAAATCTTGTAAAAATAAAGTGATCTAGTCTATTTGAGAGGAAGTTACAAGTTCATATTTTGATAGGTATAATAAAATTTTATAAGTTCATCACAATAGGTAGACTAGATTTACCTCCATTAACTTTCTTGAATAATGACACTAGTTCAAATGTATTCCGTTTATTCTTAAAGTGCATAAATTGATTACTCACAATAATGTATTAATTTATCTGACCCAGTAAAATTCTCTTTCATCTCTTTAAAAAATTATTAATTCTTTAAAGAAATATTCTGCAATTTTTGTTCATTAAAATTGATTAAAAAATAGTTGATTTTTTATTTTTTCAAATTTTTATAGCTATTCGAAGCGGGGATTACTACATGTTTGAAGATTACGAGGATGATCTGGATCTGATATCCGAAAAAAGCGGAGACTCAGGTCTGTCGGGCTACAGCGACGAGCAAGTGGATGTGAGGAGAACCAGCGTGTCTCAGGTACGTGCCTACTCATCCCTTCATCAGTTGTCTGATTGTCCATACATAATTTATTATCCATGTTGGAATTGGGAAAGTTGATAAGGTGTAGTTTCACGCCGTACTTAACCAGATGATCATTGTTGTAATCGATATTTTATGGGGAAATTGATTGTGTTGTTATATTGATTTTTGCTACATATCAGAATCATGTAAATTTCTATTATCAGTGCCTATTTCCTAACAGGATTGGGGTTTCTTTTTTGTGTGATTTTCGTGGTTTTTCGTTTGAGAATATGAAAATAGGCTGAGCATCGCCATGGTACTACCCGATTCCATTTAATGTTCACTTCAAATCCAGGTAGCCAGTGCAATTTTTGATTTTATGATTTACGTTTGTGCACCTAACAGGCATCACTCGAAGACTAGAGTAATCGTATATCAACCCCCTCAATTCTCGCTCCCACTCACTTCAAAATTCTATATTCAGGCAAAGTGATGCATAATTAGGAAGATGTCCAAGTCGAACATTCCTGATAATGACCCTTATATTCCATTGCTTTCGCTACTTAAGGGGGTCTCAGTCGGTTGCCGATCGTTTTTAGTATTTAGCGAAATTGAAGGCGCAAAAACTTAGAAAGTTGTACCTAAATTTGAAATTTTAAAGGATTTTAGAAATTCATTAGTGCACGGCTCCGGGAAATTGAAAAACTGAAATATTGCCGCCGGAATCATCAAGATCGAACTATAATTGCCAAAGAAAAATGGGAAAAACTACTGAATAAACGGGGTTTCCCATGTTTTCCCAATATATTTCAGTTTTTCAATTCCCTTGATTGTAGATTGTAGATGAATCAACGGATCAGGGTGATGGGAGCCCAATGCGCTGAAGCCTAGTGGCTTATTGTGCTACTCCGCGGATTCTGTTCCCAGTCAAAGAGTCCTAGCCCTTTGGTAAGGGCCAGTAGCAGTTTGGCTAGATTTGTGCTGGGAAAAGCCTCCATGGGTGTAGGTGACCCAAGGAGGTGAAACCTGCGGTTTGATAGTACTTCGCAATCGAATATTATGTGGGAGGCTTTCTCTTCAGCCTCTCCACACAGCCTGGTTGTATTCTGGTTTACCCCAATGCGGTTGAGATGGAATCGGAGTGGAGTAAAGTCTGTTACCAGGCCAACCACTTACCTGATTTCCTTGCGGCTAAGCCACAGCAGCTCTTCTGTGGCGCTGGGGTTAGGTTTGGCCACCATGCGCTTACTTAAAGCCCTCTAAGGCCTGACCATCTACTAGTGGTTTCATTGGTGACCCACCGGTTTATGGTCGCCCTAAAGGAAGATTTGGGAATGCCGATGGCCGGCTCTGGACCAATGAACGGGGTTAGTGAGCCCCTTCTGGCCAGCACATCTGCTTTCTCATTTCCCATTACTCTGCTGTGCCCTGCCACCCACTCCAGAGAGACTCTGTTGTGTTGAGACAGGGAGCAGAGAGTCTGGAAGCACTCCCACACTAGCCTTGAGTTAATGGAGGAAGTGGCTAAAGCCTTCATCGCAGCCTGGCTGTCCGAGAGAATGCAGACGTGTTCACCACAGTGTTACCTCCGCAGACTTCCCCCAGCGCAGACCCTAATTGCAAGTACTTCAATTCCCTAGGGCCGTGCACTAATGAATTTCTAAAATCCTTTAAAATTTCGAATTTAGGAACAACTTTTCAAGTTTTTGCGCCTTCAATTTCGTGAAATACTGACCTGGAACGAGGAACGAACGGCGACCGACTGAGACCCCCTTAACGATCTATCAGAGAGATATATGATAGATACTTTGAATGACTAGTCGATTGAGTTTGCAGGGTTGTATTGGTGATGCTCAGATAAAATCAAGTAGTGGATTCAATTGGTTAATGTAGGTAGGTAGTGAGAGACTGGGATGACAAAAACTATGCCTGCAATACTACAGGTAAATGTAAATTTGAGACATTTTACTCTCACTACTCCCATCTTCTGTAAACTATCAACGTTCGTTATTAAAAGCACATTTTTCACGCCCACGAGCTCAACTTAGTTTTGTGGTAGAAATTATATTTCTGCTGACTTTTCATTCTACAAAAATTTGGAATGCTCCATCATCACGTTCTATGGTTTTCGAACTTTTTGAAGTTATTTAGTTGTAGGTTCATGGCGAATCAAAAATAAACTTCCTAGTAAAATCGAGGAAAACATTATTACTGTTTTTATAGAAAAATCTTCTTCCTACTCCGTGGCATCCAATGGTGTCCTGGGGAGCTTAAAACCTTAAATTGCCGGGCCGTGAAAGCTAAGGCTGGGAATCAGAAGAGCGTTCTCATTGGTCATGACATCAATGTTAGGCTTATGAGCCACGGGAGAAGGATTCATTTTGTCTTGATTTTAGAGAAACTAATGAGGAATTTCACCGAATTCTGTTTGCATTTTTCTTGCATAGTTAATGGTGTGGGATAGATGAAAATCGGGTTGATTTCGGAAAATAAGTCTCCAGTTATTTTTGGGAGACATTCAAAATTTATGATTTCAAAAAATAACTGGGAAAACGGACCTCTTCAACGTGAAGTGGAAACGCTCGCTGATTGGCTGTTCGGATCGCCGTCCCCTCCCCTTGATGCCCAATGGATAATACGACGAAATCGTATTATCTAAGAGGAAAGTTATCAAACAAAAACAGGGGAAACCTTTTTCTATTTTTTTTTTCTATTTTGTCTCTTCAGTTCTTCGATTTCGATCTTTACTGGTTTTGTGAAATGTTGCCTCCGAGGACTATAGGAAGTGAGATTTCACGATCTCAATGCTTCAAGCAGCCGTACATGAACTATTCCAGGTTGACGTCATCCTCCCGGTTTTTTGAACGTTCGTATTTTCTACACTGTTTTGTTTATTCGTAAATTAGGAAGTACGGGCTGAAAGTTTGTCGTAGGGGGTTTTTTGAGGTGCTGAATCCGATTTTTGTGTCAAAAATCGGAAATTCCGACATGGTGAAATTCCTCATTGGGAGATACTTAAGTCCTATTTCGATGATTTGGATGAATAAATCTTACAAGTTTTTCAATGCAATGAAGGTGGCCAATGAACGAACATTTAAAAAGAAGAGAGAATGTGTGTAGCTTCCCCCCCCCCCACCTGATGAGTCTGTTGAACCTCTGGTTGGCACCGAGCAGCACTACTTTTGCAATCCTGCTCCTGGTTACTGTATCCAGTCATTCTTTTATCATCCCAGGAGGTTTCCATTATTTTTTTACTGTTACATCATGGCGAAAATAGAGTTTAGGAGGAGACTAGCGCGAGCAACAACGATGCTACCCAGTTGAAGGAGGAGACCCTGGTAACTATGGACAGGGGGGGGGGGCGTGGCGCTAGTGCCCGGGGGGGGCCTCTAGAAACTGGAGACTGACTCATAATCCTTTCATCGTCGCCCACAGTTGTCGGGAGGCAAATTGACGTGCCCCCGTGGACTCCAAGCTTTGTGAAGAGGTTCCATGGGCCCTTGTAGTGACTAGTGCCCTCTAGGGGGGCCTCTAGAAACTGGGGACTGACTCAGAATCCTTTCATCGTCGCTCACAGTTGTCAGGAGGCAAATTCACGTGCCCCTGTGGACTCCAAGCTTTGTGAAGAGGTTCCATGGGCCCTTGTAGTGACTAGTGCCCTCTAGGGGGGCCTCTAGAAACTGGGGACTGACTCAGAATCCTTTCATCGTCGCTCACAGTTGTCAGGAGGCAAATTCACGTGCCCCTGTGGACTCCAAGCTTTGTGAAGAGGTTCCATGGGCCCTTGTAGTGACTAGTGCCCTCTAGGGGGGCCTCTAGAAACTGGGGACTGACTCAGAATCCTTTCATCGTCGCCCACAGTTGTCAGGAGGCAAATTCACGTGCCCCGTGGACTCCAAGCTTTGTGAAGAGGTTCCATGGGCCCTTGTAGTGACTAGTGCCCTCTAGGGGGGCCTCTAGAAACTGGGGACTGACTCAGAATCCTTTCATCGTCGCTCACAGTTGTCAGGAGGCAAATTCACGTGCCCCCGTGGACTCCAAGCTTTGTGAAGAGGTTCCATGGGCCCTTGTAGTGACTAGTGCCCTCTAGGGGGGCCTCTAAAAACTGGGGACTGACTCAGAATCCTTTCATCGTCGCTCACAGTTGTCAGGAGGCAAATTCATGTGCTGCCGTGGACTCCAAGCTTTATGAAGAGGTTCCATGGGCCCTTGTAGTGACTAGTGCCCTCTAGGGGGGCCTCTAGAAACTGGGGACTGACTCAGAATCCTTTCATCGTCGCCCACAGTTGTCAGAAGGCAAATTCATTTGCTGCCGTGGACTCCAAGCTTTGTGAAGAGGTTCCACTGGCCCTTGTAGTGACTAGTGCCTGGGGGGCCTCTAGAAACTGGGGACTGACTCAGAATCCTTTCATCGTCGCCCACAGTTGTCAGAAGGCAAATTTACGTGCCCCCGTGGACTCCAAGCTTTGTGAAGAGGTTCCATGGGCCCTTGTAGTGACTAGTGCCTGGGGGGCCTCTAGAAACTGGGGACTCACTCAGAATCCTTTCATCGTCGCCCACAGTTGTCAGAAGGCAAATTTACGTGCCCCCGTGGACTCCAAGCTTTGTGAAGAGGTTCCATGGGCCCTTGTAGTGACTAGTGCCCTCTAGGGGGGCCTCTAGAAACCGGGGACTGACTCAGAATCCTTTCATCGTCGCCCACAGTTGTCGGGAGGCAAATTCACGTGCCCCCCCCCCCCCCCCCCGTGGACTTCAAGCTTTGTGAAGAGGTTCCATGGGCCCTTGTAGTGAAAAGCAAAAATTCTCTATTATCGCGCCTTTGCGGCCGATCTTCACGTCACAACTGAAAACTCAAAATCTCGTTGAGCTCGTGAGCAAATTACAAATTGTCACTATTTCTTCAATGTTTGAGCTTGTCTGTTCAAAATCACTTAGTATTCGTACTTATGTGTCTAAAATTGTCGTAATCAACAAACTGACTTTGACTACGTACCTACATTGTCATTCTCACTTCGTATTTTATGTAACAGTGCACTACTGGATTGCTCCTCACGCCCCTCTCACAAAAATCACACCCCACACTCGAAATACGTGATGACAAAACTCATCGTCTTCGTCTTCTTTCAAACCAATACAAAACAATTTCATTGGATTGGCGAACTCCAAAATATTGTTTGATACCACATATTGCGTCAAAGCTTGCCTTCCTTTCCCATAATTTCAAAAGGTCATCATTCGTAGATACCACATAGTTGGAATGTTTCAAAATTCTACTTATTCACTGTAATGCACAGAATTATGGGGCTATCAAATCAGAATTATGGGGCTAAAAAATCATATTTCCTTTTTGTGGATGATCAGTAGAAAATTTTGTTGCCTCATCAAAAATTGTCAATTTAAAAACAGTTACGTAACAAAACATTAAAATCGTGATCATTCGGACGTTCCTATCAACCGTAGCTAAAGATACAGGTGCAAATGGGGGGAGGGGGGGATGGAACAGGTTGAAAATATTTTTGTATTTTTAGTCAGTTTTATAATTTTGACAACAATTTTATTATGTAGGCAGCATATTGCTTCAAACTCATAAAATTAGTTACAAAAATGATTCTTTTAACCCTAATTGGACCGTGGTATCACTAGTGTCACAGAAAACATCCTAGGAACTCCACAGCTGTCCCAAGATGTCACTGGAATAAACTAAATAAAAATTGCAATTTTAAATTCGTTCGACAACGGAATTTTTTGTGGGCTATTAGAAGTCTCAGAATAGAGTTATGGAGTTGTAAAATTTCCAAAAGGTCGAAGAAAAAAGCGTCAACATTTCTGTCATTAAATCATTTTTTGACTTCTACTAGTTTACAAAAAATGGTCCAAAAAATTCAGCTGTGGCCTGAATCTAGTTAATCTGATGACACCTTGGGACAGCTATTGAATTCCTTAGATGTTTTCGGTGGCACTAGTGACACATTGGTCCAATTAGGGTTAATTGCGAAAAAAAAGAAATTGGTGGATGAAAATCACGAATTTGTTGTAAAATTAAACATTTATCGGAAAAAACCATAGCGTTCTATGGCTTTGGTTGTTAGAAACTTTCTGATAATCTGAAACTTTTCGTTACGCTGTATATTTTCTTCAAGGTGGAAAATATTCGTCCTACTGGTCATCCACAAGGATGATGTGCTTTTTTTTTGAAGAAGGATCCTTTAGTTTGGTGCAGCAGTATAGAATGCAACCTAGGAAGTTCCTACATCATGTAGTGTAGCTTGTAATCTGATACCCAATAGTCCCTGTACGTGGAGAGGTAGCATTCCAGTAGATGCATCTTTCAGCTTTTTCCTTTGTTCACTTTTGGATTCTGATATGTGGTGTTTTGTTGTGGTTTCTGGCATGACGATTTTGCATGTTTGGGTATTTGTGTTGTGTGGCAGTTGATTAGCACTGCGCTGAAGTCTGACCTGAAGCAGGCTACGAACAAGGCCAAGGCGAACTATGAAGAATCCAAAGCCATCGCTCGGAAGCAGCCTGTGAGTTTTTCAACACTACTGATTAGAACTGTACATAATAAGTAGGCATTATCTTATCCTGGTGGAGGGTCGAAAGAATTTTGATTTTCGTAGTTAGATCGTAATTGAAGATGGCATGTATTAATTTGATCGTAGTATTTTGCCCGTTAGATTCCACAAAATCTCTCTAGTTGCTATTTGAGAGTTCCTAGTAGGTTCTATTCGGCTTAGGTACTCAATCCGGCGCCTTATTGTCGATACAAACCCGCCGTATCCGATCCGGCGCCGTAATATTGTGGTAGAAACTGGCACTGGATCGGATACTGCGAGTCCTTATCGACTATACGGCGCCGGAATGAGGATAGATCCCGCCGTATCTACTTAATGTTTTTACTTTCTCTCCTACAAATAATTAGAGCGCCAACATCAATTTCATCGTTTATCTCCTTCTTTTTTTCCGTGTTTTTTTTCCCCCATATTTTCTTTTTAAGGATATAAGTTATTTTGCTACCTTATCCCACCTATGTTTGCTAACAATGAGTGTAAATTGAATACAATTTGGTAGGTGAAAACATATTGTTAAGTAATGCATGCACTCCAGGGGACGTCCCATTGGATAAGCATTAGATCAGTTCAACCAGTTGGTAAGCGATAAAACTGTTTCACTCGATGTCATTTATTAAGTACTAGCTGAAAAGCCTACTAAAAGCAGGCAAAAACGATTCCTCCGACTCTCCCCTCCACCCACTCCCTCCACCTCCTCCCACCACTAACTCCTCCCGTCTCCGATTCCGCCGACTCTCTCCTCTCCCACGACCCCTCCAACCCCTCCTTGCATACATACGTACGTAAGAACGGTTGGCGTTTTATATTATTAGATTCTAGCAGCGTGGAAGCCTCGAATTTGAAGAGCATCTTAAATTCCATGATCGACGATATCCAACATGCGAATTCGAGTTGGAAATTTAGCCCTGGACAGAATTTACAAGATTATGCCCGAAAACGCACGTTTTTAAAGCCTCAACCCCCCCTTAAAATGAGAAAAACGCTGCAAATTATTACACAATGGTTTATTATTCTAATTTTTCTATATAGATCACTCGTCTGCAAAGCCACCAAACATCCAACATGAAGAAAAACATCGATCGCGTTTCGGTCAGCTATAATTTGAACGGAGATTAGGCCTCTTTTGCGATTCACACTCGTGTTTCTGATTTATCGTACGTCCAACCCTTAAATTCTCTTAGGGATCGAACGGTTTGTCCTACAGAGCTCCGAATGGTCTCAAAAAATTCTAAAAATTCTATAGAATCTTAAATTGATGGAAAAACAAAACCTTTACATCAAAATTCTTTGAGTTTGGGCGTTTTCAAAATTTCAATATTCATTTTTTGACCCTTAGAAGTGACCTACATCAACTAAACTTTTCGGGGCACAACTAGACCCCAAATGGAGCCTACATACCAAATTTTCTAAGCAATGCTAAGCGGGGAAAGTGCCGCGTACGGCGGACGGACGGCCAAATTTTTATTCGATTTTTGGATTCTACGTACCTTGAAACGTAAACCAACAAATTTTGAAATCGGGGTTAAAAAAAAAAATTTCTTGGTCGATTCCAAAGGTTCATTATTTAAAATAATAAACCAAAAGAACCGCGGAAATCGGTTGAAAACTGAGGGCTGGCAGACGACACAAGATTTTGTCACACACAGACATACTGTTTTTTTTCGCGGATTTGGATTCGGAATGGTCTAAAACGTATTAATGTGTGTTTTTTTCTGTTGAGTTTTGTCCTCCTTCACCACAGATAAATCGCATAAGGACGCCCAAGTCTTACTGCGGGACGTCCTAAAAAGAACGGACTCAACGAAGAAATAGATAGTGATGCTCTAATTCTGAGTAGGATTCATTGTCTTCCATTATCCAACGGGTTTCTGCGTATGACTCTGCCTCTTTCTTAAGAAACCATTACCGAAAAAGTCAAAACTTTAAATCTATTTAATTTTTGGGCAGAATTTTAATAATTATGACGAAAGAAACTCAATGCAAAATATCTGCCAAGTCGGTGTGGCACATAGCACTCTCCATAACCGGATTTCATAAATGATCCGATGCATTGTAGCACCTTGCGCTATTCTAATAGGGGGCCATCTAGACCTCACCCCGGACAATCACTGAAAATTTCATCGAAATCGGATAATAACTTTTTATAGTTTTCCCATAGACTGACAAACACACAGACAGACACGAAACTAAGAGTGTTCAGGAAGGTCTGAAACGTAAAACGCGTGTGGAAATTTTGATTTTGTAGAACTTTTAACCTTGAAAAGTGGAAACAAAGCTTCCGCTACCTTGGTAGACTCGGAAGCAAAATAGCTCTGCACGACGTAATTCGTAGAAGTTTTGGAAAATTTGAAGTTTGTCCGGAAATCTCATTTTGAAAAAATACTCTTCACAATTTCATAAGCATAATAAAGGTAGCTAATAATACATTTCTGGTAGATTAGTGAAGACCTCATTTCCCGCAGTTTTCCGCGCACTAAAAACGATGTGTTGCCATTAAAATTCACGTAGAATCCCAATCTGCAATAAATTGAGTTGAAGTGCGCTGCGCACAGTTTCCTCTGCTGCAAGCACAAAATTCATTTAGTAAGTACTATTTACATTTTTTGTCTCACGAAAAGAATCTTTTGGATATGAGTATGGCTACAAGGCTGATCGTGATTGGTTAGAAGAATCATTGTTTTAATACCTGTGAGATTGATACTCAACGATAAGCTCTTGTTCTCGATTAATGTAACAGTTTGAAATAAGCTCTATGGGTTTTCTGGTTCAATACCGACCATAACAGTGTACATAGCATCTATAGGTCTACCACTGAAACTTTGCATCCGTGTGGCGCGCCCTAGGTGGCGGATCCGCAAACTATAACGATCAAGTCAACCTTCCATGGTGAAACCTTGACTCGGAAATTGGAGCCGTGAGAAATTTGATGTCCGTGAAGTGCCTCGAAATTTCAATTTCGGAAATGCTCGAACTTCAATCTGCAGTTGGAGAGAAATCATGTCACTTTTAAGGGGAGAAATTCGCAAAAAGTTAGCGTACGCACGGGAATTTGCTTGATGATAAGAGATAAGTAGTTCCATGTTCTCCAGTAGAATGCGACAAAGGGATGCAAAGTTTCTGTGGCAGACCTATAGAGGAATGCACTTGATATAACAGGAATGATGGAACAAATGCTGTGAATTTTGATTGGTTTCTGGTTATATTTTGGAATACGCTGTACATATCACTTTGTGTTTGGTTTTGAATGTTTGCTAGTTTTTTAATTATTTAAGTACCTACTTATTAATCTAATCTAACCTTTGGAAGAATTACTCTTCATTATAAAACTTGGTATAGGAATTGAAAAGGTTTTTTTAAAGAATAAGAGTACAAAACTTACAGAATGTGCCATGTCTACAAAGCTAATTATTTCTATATTATCTTGCAAGTATTCATAGAGTTGGAATCTATGCGTTGATTGTTCCATTAAATGAAATTGGTTGGTTGGTTGCATGGAATTACGGCTATCACATTAGGAATCATATCATTTGGTTTGCGGGCTCCATTTGGGGTATATTTGAGCCCTGAAGCTGAACAATAAGGGCTGAAACTTTCAAAACTTACTAGCTTAAACATTTTTAATGTAAAGGTATTGTTTTTCGTCAATTTAAAATAGTATTGAATTTTTAGAATCGAATACGACCACTCAGAGCTCTGTAGGACCAACTGTTCGCTCCGTATGAGAACTTGAGGTTTGGACGTACGATAAATCATTAACTCAATTGTGAATCGCTAAAAAAAACTAATCTCTGTTCAAATTTTAGCTGACCAAAATGCGATCGTTGTTCGTTTTTTCGAGTTGTACCTAGGGATGGCAACAATATATCGATATATGAAATATATCGATATATTACGTTTGATTTATCGATATAGAGAACCGATATTATCGGTCAATATCGATATATTTACCAATATATCGCGACCCGTTTTCAAGTAAAAAAATTTTTTTTGACATTTTCATGTCTTTGCTCTGGCACATAAACTGAAAAATCGTCACGAAAACTAATCAAGTCTTGCTCACATAAAATAACTCACTGTGTTGCGTAGAGAACAATCAACTGTTTTCTATTTTGATGCTTGGGTTAGGGATGGGTATCGATACTCGGTATTTCAAAATATCGATACTTTCGTACCGATACTCGATATTTTAGTATCGATACTGCACTATCCGATATTTTTGGATATCGATACTTTGGATCCGATATTTCTAAATATCGAATATCGATACTGTTGTCGCGGAAAATTCAACATAATGGCTAAAAATGAAGCAGATAGAGAGGCTTTTGGGTCAGTACTCTTTGGTTGCACAAATAGCGTTTATATCATGGAAGAAATCACTCTGCTTGGACTCTTAATAGTGGAAATTGAATAAAAGTTGTTGAAAAAATTATTTCTCTTGAGAAAATTGGATGATATTGATAGTTTGTGACACTAAAGTATCGATACTCGATATTTTAAAATATTGATACTCGGGATATCGATACTTGGGATATCGATACTCGGATCCAATACAGTATCGATACAAAATATCGATACTTTTATAACGATACCCATCCCTAGCATGGGTACATGAACTAACAACCTTACTTCACTCCCTTGTTGTGTAGTGGTTGACATGAAAATGTCCCAATGTGTTGCAGATTTTTTTTTTTTTTTTTTAGTAAAAATTAAATATTGAAATGGATGGACGAGAAGGGACGCCTGTACTTGTGAAAATATCAAGTAATTTTATTCCAAATTTTGTAGGTACGTGATGGGTAGATTTCAGCCGAAAATAATGGATCCGCGTCTAGATTGAAACTACCAACTATGCGAAGTGAAGCAGGTTTTCACAACAATTACCTATTTTCAATTTTGAAGGATCATGATCGTCTACCCCTGTCAATTTATAAATTAATTTAACATTGCAATGACATTTTCGCACTTTTTTCCAGTTTTTAATAATGAATTTTAATTATTCATACCCAGTAACTTTTGAAAGTAGGTTAATACTTATTTCACACGGTTTTTCCAAATAGATCTTCCGATATGTCGAGTATATCGATAATATTTCCTCCAAAATGATGTTAGTAACTTTTCAATTCACCTACCTACTTACTTCTTCAAGTTTTTCCAAGTAGATACTCCGATATGTCCATAAATGTCATCCTAAATGATTTTTATATTGTTTTAAGACTATTAAATTCACCTACCTACTTCACATGTTTTTTAAAGAAGATCTTCCTATGCATCGAAATATCGATATATTTTCTCCGATATATCGAAATATCAATATGTTTTCTCCGATATATCGAAATATCGATATATTTTCTCCGATATATCGAAATATCGATATATTTTCTCTGATATATCGAAATATTGATATATTTTCTCCAATATAGCGAAGGTATCGATATCTCATTGACGATGTATCATTTGATCGATATATCGATATATTTCATTCGATATGCCATCCCTAGTTGTACCTACTCAGTTTTGCGTCCTTAGCAACCAGTAATCAAATTTCCTAATCAAGGCACCCACGACTCTCTATTTCTTCGAATTGAGTGTAAAGCGTGTATTTCTTCAAAATAAACTTGATTGTGTAGCAAAAATATGGTTGGCAGGTGGTGACAATGGCAAAGCTGTTTACTATGCAGGCGTCTGATCTACATATACAGAAAATTAATAAACCTTTGTGTATTAATTTGCAGCGTTTTTTATATTCGTTCTGTCGTTCAAATAAGAGGTTGGTCTGACTGTGCCCAATAACTCCACGTCAAAAGTAAAATGATGTTCGATATTTGCATTGCGATGTTTTTAATATAATTTTTGTACTCCCCTTGTAGGAAGACGATGATCAAGAAAGGGTTTCAGTTATTCCACCAAAGGCTGCAAAAGGTGCTACAGGCTCAACGAAGACGACGCCGCAGGAAAGGTGATTTATTTTCCTTTTTATTCCACAATATTTGGTTCATCTATTTGGTTAAATTAACCACACATTTTCCACTAGTCGGTTTATCCATTATCTGAAATCCGAATCGCATGTATTGAAGTGGCAAATTGGGTAGATACAGTAAATTCAAGTTTTTGGGGAACGTTTGGCATTTCGTGGGATACATTCTACCGGCGATCATACAGGCTTATTCGAGCCTAACTGAAGATTTTATGAATAATTATGTTTGTTGAATTTTATTTGGAAAAGCTATTAATACTCTTCACCTAGGGCTCTTGTGAACTCAAGTGTTTGTATTTCATTTTAGCCCTTCTACAACTCCACCCCTGCCCCCTCCCGATTGGTAAATACCGTTATTATGTATCTACAGCACTTTCAAATTACCAACACTGTAGTTTTTTTCGAACTTTGATTCACTTGAATGAAAGAGGAAGAGATGAAGGTTGAGGCTGCCTCTGATGGATCCATTTTTGTTCGTTTTTTAGCTCCATGACTCCACCTCTACCCCCACCTGATGGGTAAACAAATATTTTTGCTAAAGGCACTTTTGATTCTCGCACAGAAATTTCATTCACAACTTTTTACAAGAATAATATTCACATTGTAAACAAAAGAAGAAATTCGTCAATTGTTTTCCTCAGTATTATGTAGTTGTAATTCACTGTATCTCTGCTTTTATAGGTGAATTGATGCAGTATTATTATTTCCTTATTTTCAATTAAAATTGTCCACTTTATTTTCTCAAGTTGGAATCAGAAAATTAGTTTTAATAATGGGCAAAAGACACAAATTTTGGGAATTTTATTAACCTCGCATCGGTTTATAAAAAGTAATTTAAGTAATTTAATAATAAAGTAAACCTCAAGTGCGGCAAAATACTTAGCACTGTTTTTCTACGCTGAATCGCGTGGTGATATCCCTTTCTTGATTTTATTTCATTTTACCGTATCTACAGCCAAAAAGTCACTTTTTGAGGAGGAACTCATCGATTTTCTTACGAAGGGTAATGATCATCCTAAAAAAATGTAAAAAATTAAATTTTTGAAATTTTAAAACGACGGGAAACTTCAACATAATTATCACAAAATTTTACAAAATAATTTTCAGTCTTCTAAAAACATGATTGGATGAACAATGATTGAAACAATTAAGCGATAAACTGTTCGAACTGGGCTCCTCCTTCAGAAATGCACGCCCCTGCTCTGAGCAAAAATTTTTCATCGATAGCGTTTGCAATAGTTTCCCGTTATTTTACTATTTTAAAAATTTAATTTTTTTTACATTTTATTAGGATGATTCATCACCCTTCGTAAGAAAATCGATGATTTCCTCCTCAAAAAGTGACTTTTTTGGCTGTAGATACGGTAAACTGAAATCAAATCAAGAAAGGGATATCACCACGCGATTCAGCGTAGAAAAACAGTGCTAAGTATTGTGCCGCACTTGAGGTTTACCTTCATCTCAACTTTGGCGCAATCTCTGGGTTGCGCATCTTTGAGCGCTCGCTGAGCGGGCTGCGCGCGTCCAAAAAAAAAAAAAAGTTGTCGAAGTTAAATGTTCATAAAATTTGACGTAGAATCCGAATCTGCAATAAAAAATGGGGGTTCTCATTTGAAAAAACAAAGTTGATCATGATTGCGCATGGTTGTGCGATTGCGCACTGCGCAATTTGTCAATTTGTCGTTTTTGAATTCTACGCAAAAAATTATGAAGAATAGCGTTAATCCGATTTTTTTTCTTACACTATTAGAGAAAATAAGTGGGGGGAGCGTAGTTACTTGGACACCCTGTATATACAAAAACGCTGCAAATTATTACACAATGGTTTATTATTTTTCCATATGGATCGCTCGTCTGCAAAGCCACCAACCATCCAACATGAAGAAAAACATCGATCGCGTTTCGGTCAGCTAAAATTTGAACGGAGATTAGGCCTCTTTCGCGATTCACACTCGTGTTTCTGATTTATCGTACGTCCAACTCTTAAATTCTCGTAGGGAGCGAACGGTTTATCCTACAGAGCTCCGCGTGGTCTCAAAACATTCTATAGAATCTTAAATTGAAGGAAAAACAATACCTTTATATCAAAATTTTTTGAGTTAGGGCGTTTTCAAAATTTCAAAATTAATTTTTTGACCCTTAGAAGTGACTTACATCAACGAAAATCTTCGGAGCACAACTAGACCCCAAATGGAGCCTACATACCAAATTTCATCAAAATCGGTCATGCTAAGTGGCAAAAGTGCCGCGTACGGCGTACGGACGGCCAAATTTTTATTCGATTTTTGGATTCTACGTACCTTGAAACGTAAACCAACAAATTTTGAATCAGGGTTAAACTTTTTTTTTCTTGGTCGATTCCAAAGGTTCATTTTGGTTTATTATTTTTAATAATGAACCTTTGGAATTGACCAAGAAAATTTTTTTTTAACACCTCAAAATTTGATGGTTTACGTTTCAAGGTACGTAGAATCCAAAAATCGAATAAAAATTTGGCGTCCGTCCGCCGTCCGCGGCACTTTTGCCACTTAGAATTGACCGATTTTGATGTAATTTGGTATGTAGACTTCATTTGGGGTCTAGTTGTGCCCCGATGATTTTGGTTGATGTAGGTCACTTCTAAGGGTTCCAAAATCAATTTTGAAATTTTGAAAACGCCCCAACTCAAAAAATTTTGATATAAAGGTATTGTTTTTCCTTCAATTTAAGATTCTATAGAATTTTTAGAATTTTTTGAGACCACTCGGAGCCCTGTAGGACAAACCGTTCGCTCCCTACGAGAATTTAAGAGTTGGACGTACGATAAATCGCAAAAGAGGCCTAATCTCCGGTCAAATCTTAGCTGACTGAAATACGATCGATGTTTTTCTTCATGTTGGATGGTTGGTGGTTTTGCAGACGAGTGATCTATAGAAAAATAATAAACCATTGTGTAATAATTTGCAGCGTTTTGAAAATAATAAACCAAAAAACCAACAAACTACCCTGCCCATTTCCCTGCCCCACCAGTCAGCCCCCCCCCCCCCCCGCCATCACGGAGGCTCCCGCCCACCCAACCATAACGCTATTTCCTAACGGATTTTCTTAACGCTTTTTTCGTTTGAGCGCCAAAGCAGACATAAAATGTCAAAAATTGAATTCGAAGTAAAAAGAACATGAACCATGGAAATATAAGGAAAGCTGTTCTAATTGTTTCACTTGCTGCCCTCAAGTAGAATAGAGCTTTACTTGGCAGATGTGATTATGCTATTTATTTCGTTACATAAATATGTACGCATTCTCTCTCTCTAGCTTGTAATATTAAACGAGTGCAATGTGAGTGAGCACAGTACTACATTCTTGCTGCACCACCACCCTGTGCATGCTACTGCTAGATTTATGTGAATGTGCTTGAATTACAGTCCATTGATATTCTTTACTCTGCTATTGCTATTCTGCTGCTCCAAATCCCTCAGTATTGGAATAAGGAATTAGATCCTAGAAGGTGTCTCACGGGAATAGATCCAAAAATTCTGCAGTGTCACTCTACAACTCATCAGACCTTCGTAATTAGCTAAGATACTCGTTAGGTACTTGTGTATTATGCAGGCAACAAAGTTTCATTATATTTTCGATATGAAAAGTCCTTTCTAGTTTAAAAAAATTCGTAGTTACTGAGGGTATCGATTGGTGTTCAATTTTTTTATTCAATTTATTAAGGGAGTCTCAGACGGTCGCCACTCGTTTCTCGTTTCAGTTGGTATTTCTTTCAAGAACCGGCGCTCAAAGTTTAAAAATTATACCTAAATTTGACATTTTCAAGAATTTTCGAAATTAGTCGGTTCATCTGCCTAGGGAACGAGGAATTTCACCGAATTCTGTTTGCATTTGTTCTGAATAATTAACACCTTCAGACCGGGGCTCAAAACCCAGATTGTCCCCAGGACCTAGGAAAATTTTGGAACTTCACAGCAAAACAGTCGCACTGATGAGAAGCCGGCATTTTTGTGTGATAACATGCACTGATATCCGAAACCGAAAGATTGGGACGGTAAGGTGGGTTCATTCCGAAGTGATTAAGACCAAAAAGAGCCCTGTTGGGGGAAAAATGAACTATCCAGAGCGTTTCGAAAAATGTTCATGGATCCACCGTGGAAGCAGCCGTACCAGGCGAAGGTTTCGCGTGGATCCAGGGTGGAAGCAGCCGGTCTGAACGTGTTAATGGTGTGGGATATATGAAAAATCGGGTTAGTTTTGGAAAATAAGTCTCCTGTTATTTTTGGGAGACAATCGAAATTTATGATTTCAAAAAAATAACTGGGAAAACGGACCTCTTCAACGTGAAGTGGAAACGCTCTCTGATTGGCTGTTTGGATCGCCGTCCCCTCCCCTTGTTGCCCGATGGAACGACAAAATCGTGTTATTGAGGAAAGTTATCTAACAAAAGCAGGGGAAACCTCATTTTCTCCATCTTGCTTTTTCTATTTTGTCTCTTCAGTTCTTCGATTTCGATGTTTACTGGTTTTGTGAAATGTTGTCTCCAAGGACTGTACAAAGTGAGATTTCACGATCTCAGCGCTTCAAGCGGCCGTACATAAACTATTCCAGGTTGACGTCATCCTCCCGGTTTTTTAACGTTCATATTTTCTACACTGTTTTGTTTATTCGTAAATCAGGAAGTAAGGGCTGAAAGTTTGCTGAAAAATAGGAAATTCCGACATAGTGAAATTCCTCATTAAAAAACTAAAAGATTGCCGCTGGAATCATCAAAATCGAACAATTTCCGGCGAAATATGGGAAAACCCTAACTGAATGAGCGGTTCTTGAAAGAAATACTAACCCGGAACGAGGAACAAACAGCGGCTGAGATCCCCTTAAGGGGTCGCCGTTCGTTTTTAGTATTTACCGAAATCGAATGCGCAAAAACTTGTACATTTTTACCTAATTTTGAAGTTTTAAAGGATTTTAGACATTCATTAGTGCACGGCCCTAGGGAATTGAAAAACTGAAATATTGCCGCCGGAATCATCAAAATCGAACAATAATTGCCAGAGAACTATGGGAAAAACTTGGGAAAACCGTTTATTCAGTAGTTTTTCCCATAGTTCTCTGGCAATTATTGTTCGATTTTGATGATTCCGGTGGCAATATTTCAGTTTTTCAATTCCCTAGGGCCGTGCACTAATGAATTTCTAAAATCCTTTAAAATTTCAAATTTAGATACAACTTTTCAAGTTTCTGCGCCTTCGATTTCGTGGAATACTAACGCGGAACGAGGAACGAACGGCGACTGAGACCCCCTCAAGGCGAGACGAAAAGAAAATCGAAAAAAACTTAGTTCTTCCCACCCAACGAATAAGTTCAAAATTATTTGTGTGATTCGAAACGTGTTGTTTTGTTTCAGTAGCAAACCGGCTGACTCGAAGCAGAAAACTTCTTCTCCAGCCTCAAGTAAGTCTCGTCGCTACCTACTCATTACCTGTCTACACTCATCTGTACTCTTTATCGTTTAGTCAAGTTAGTACTATCTTATTGCTTCCGAGTCTACCAAGGTAGCGGAAGCTTTGTTTTCACTTTTCAAGGACGAAAAAAAAGTTCTCCCAAATCAAAATTTTCACTCGCGTTTTGCGTTTTAAACCTTTCTGAACAATTTTGGTTCCGTGTCTGTCTGTCTGTGTGTCTGTCATGAATTCCTTGTAACGGGCATAACTTTATGAAGTTATTGTCTGATTTCGATGAAATTTTCAGGGATTGTGCGGATTAGGTTGTAGATGGTCCCCTATGAAAATCATCACCCCCAGACTGATAGTAGCCACTGCGCATGGCAAACGCGAATCTCCTTGTAGCGGCCATAACTTCTACATTTTTCATCCGATTTCAATGAAATTTCTGGTGATGTTATTGAGTAGTGTTTAGATGGTCCCCTATGAAAATCATAGAAAATGGTTTTTCATAGAGGGATTCATTCATAGAGGGATGGTCCCCTGTGAGAATCTCAAATCCTATTCATTGCATCACAAGGCCTCAACAGCTCAGAGGTAGCGCATAGAACTGTCCCCCAGGGGTCCTGGGTTCGAATCCCTGCCGAGGCTAAGTTTTTTTTGATCCAATCACTACTCACTTACATTTTTCATCCGAATTTGATGAAATTTTCTAGGATTGTCCAGATTAGCGTGTAGATGGT
Organism: Apolygus lucorum; assembly: GCA_009739505.2. NCBI lineage: Eukaryota > Metazoa > Arthropoda > Insecta > Hemiptera > Miridae > Apolygus > Apolygus lucorum. The sequence goes on from CM019176.2 coordinate 36,103,492, forward strand.
CCCCTATGAGGGTAGTGGAAGGTACTTGGAGATTGGTGTTTTGAGATCAACTACTATGCATCGGATCATCTATACATCGGGTTATGGATACGAGGAAGCTATGTGCCACACCCACTCGGCAGACTTTTTTTCCATGTTTTGAAAAATCGTAATTATAACAATAACAAGGTTGTACCTAGTTATCTTGATCTCAGACGCCTCAATTGTTTTTCAGGTGAAAGCGCTCCTTTGTCTGCTAAGGACAAGATCGTAGTTTTTGTGAAGTTTGTATACGAATTCATAAACTCCATAATGGTGTCCCTCACGAGAAGACTGAACAAAACCTCCCGGGATTACCGTTACGTCATGAAAGCTCTTACTGCTGAAAAGAAGAAACTGCTCGTAAGTTTTGGTCAATTATTTTCAATAATTAAGTTTGTTGGTTTACGTTTCAAGGTACGTAGAATCTGAAAATCGAACCCACTTACCTTATTTACCTTCCACCGATTTTGATGAAATTTGGTACCTATATATGGGCTCCATTTGGGGTCTAGTTTTGCCACGAAGCTTTTGGTTGATGTCAGTCACTTCTAAGGGGTGAAAATTAAGGGTTGAAATTTTCAAGAGTGCCCTAGCTCGAAACTCTCGAAATAAAGGTATTGTTTTTTCATAATTTATGATAGTATAAAATTATTAGAGACGACGCGGAGCTCTGTAGGATAATCCGTTCACTCCCTACGTGAACTTGAGGGTTTTCCTTCGATAGAACAGAATCACGAGTGTGAATCACCAAAGAGGTCTAATCTCCGTTCAAATTTTATCTGACCAAAATGTGATCGCTGTTTGTTTCTTTGAAGAGCATCTAGGTGAAGAAAGTGGTGGAATGGCGTGAGCGCTGCCTAGCGAAGATAAGATGAACCTTCCGGTGCTCAAAAACCTAGGATATCTCTCTTATCAGTTGGCTTATATGATGTTGGTACCGTGTGCTGTGTTTCTAATTCTTTCGTAAATAATAGAATGCTTTAAAAATTAATGTTTTTTTACCTACGAGTACATAGATTTTCATATCAGACTGAATGCCTTCCTTATTGATGCCTCAAACTGATTTGATTGCTTTTTTCATTGAGGGCTAATTTCTGGTTTCCTATAGATTAGGCAGGGATCTACAGACAGATAACAAAGGTGCATCCATCTTGCCAAAAAAGAAGAAAAGGTTCACCTAATTGTTGCTAGATAGCGCTTGGGCCATTCCACCACTTTCTTTCCCTAGCTGCTCCTGTTTCTTCGAGATGTACTCAGCATGGAAGAAGATAGGAGGAAAGCTCACTTCAATGGGCCGATGCATGCGCCTTTTTCTTTTATCGCGACAGTACTGTTCTCTTTAGGTGGCGAACAGAGTTAAGAAGTACTATTCACGGTCACTAGAGCTCTTAACTCTTCCCCTCCCCCCAGCCCTGATAACGGTTACTCCAACGTATTTTTCCGATGTGTTTCTCGTTGCTAACGTATGTTTTCTTGTCTTACTGTTTGATAGTGGTTCGTCTCTTGAATTTTCTCGTCTTTCTGTTCATATACACTGTGGTTCTTCCCTAGTTTGCTTTTCACTTATTCAAAACATTAAGTAGTGTTGGAAGATGTCAATTTTGATAATTTGAGACCATCAGTAGGTACGCCTCAGCAGAAATGCAGTGATAAGAGTGGTGCAGATGATATATGATGATATTGTAACTACAGTCCCTGGATATAATTTTTTGTAGGAATTTAGTTAGTTGTTATATTGAAAAAGTTGTTGTGTTTTTGATCTTGAAAAGAAACTACACTTGTCATATTTTGAGCTAATCAGTAGTTTTCTTGCACGATATTTTTGTTTTTCATTTTATGGTAGGTACGTACATACCTACCATTATTCCTTTTCTCCTGGTATCTTATTTCTATAACTTTTATGATAGTTATAGAGGATAGAGCGGCCAAAATCGTACCCCACAAGTAATATTAGTGAGGTGCATTTTTCAAAAACCCGCGGGAATGAGCAGGAGAGACAAAACTGCGCTCTAGCGACTGAGTGGTGTACTATCGGAGGACTATGTTTTTCTTCGCCACCTAAAGGTTGTGCTGAAAGCGGGGGGCGATTTTTGGTCACGTTTTTTAACGTTGACTGAGCTTTCCTTCTACCTTCTTCCATGTACTCAGTTTTGCTTGCTTAGCAACCAGTAATCAAGTTCCCATACAAATTCCCTATTTCTTCGAATCCAGTTTGAAGGTTTTAATTCTTCCAAATAAACTTGATTGTGAAGGTAATTATGTAGTAGGTAGGTAGTAGCTACCTGTGTATGGTACGTTAAAAAAAAATGACAACGGCCAGAGCTGTGATCTTTGCAGACAAGTGATCTATACAGGAAAATAATAACAACAGCGCGGCGTGATGGTAAATGGCTCTGCGAATCTCAGCGTTTTCTCCCCAGTGATTAGCTCAACTGTCGAAATCGATTTAACTTAGTAAAGTAAAGTAAAGTAAAGTAAAGTAAGCAACCATTTCAGGTTGAATTTTCGTCCGACTGCCATTCTTGGCGTCGCGGACGTCATCAGCGGTCTCCCTAAGGGGAGATCAGAATTTGTTCTGATGATTTCGCTCATGGCTTCCCAAACATCACCGCCCTGGGTTGGAACGAGAGATTGCCGATCGTCTAATAGACAGAAAACTTTCTGCTGGCGACCAGATTCGAACTCGCATCCCCGCTAGACGGTTCTTATCCTATCACCACAGTCAGGTACACTGTCCACTAGACCACCGACGCCCTCGATTTAACTTAGTAAGTCATTACTTTCGCGGAAATAAACTACGTTCTTCTTGAATCCGTTTTTTATTGAAATGGGTTTCCACAACCTCGTCGCGAATGATTTAATTCGTAACAGCTATGGATATAAAAGGCCATGTCGAGGTACAACGGTAATGCCATTTCATTGATAACCCCCTGAGGATCTTTTCATATGAAATCTCTCTATGCTCAAACAAAATACCTACCTAAGGAAAAGAACTTGGAGCCTCGTACCTTTCCGGGAATCGGGGTTTTGATAGACCAAAAATCCACTCACCTCATCAACTCACGGGTAGACTGGGGAGATTATCCTTCTACTCCTCGGGGTAATTATTTTGTCAAGTACAGTTCCTACACTCCTACCTCTTTTCCATATTCAAACTCATAAGCAAGTATTTCCACGTAGATTCTGTACACACTGGTAGAAGAAAATTTTCTGTTTGAATTCAATCTAAATTCGCAATAGTTAGATCCATGACACAGTAGGGACAGTATCCATCAGTATCCATGGACTGATTCGATCGTCAAATCGTTCAATATCGAAATTGCGGTAACTCGAGGGTTTCATCAGGCTCCCACATTTTTCTCCATCGAAACGTTGAAAATCGAATTGTCCATAGTCGTATCTCTCGAGTAAACCAACAAGTTTCGATGATTTCAACGTTCATTTTCGACTTTTTCAAACAATTGAAGGTGAAAACAAGCCTACGATCTCGTCGTTTCTCCTTTTTAAAAATGTCCTCAAAAATCTAAATTTTGAAAAATTATGATCACATTTATTTTCATTTTAAATGATTTCTTCTTCTTTTAGTGCTTTCTCTGAAGTCAGAGGTTAGCGACAATTTGTCGGAATTCATCTCTATTCAATGCTTTATTTTTCAAATCGTGATACTAGGTCTTCCGTCGCCCAATACTTCTCTTTCCCTCGATCTTTCCTTCAAACACCAGCTGCAGCAATGAGTATTTCTCACCACGGAGTAGGTGACCAACGTATGAAACCTTTTTCCTTCTAACAATTGTTAGAAGTTTTCGATCGGTATTCATCAATTGCAGAACATTTTCGTTGGTCATCCTACGAACCCATGAAATACGCTGCATTCGCCGGTAACACCACATTTCAAAAGCCTCGATTCGGTTCAAATGGGAAGCCTTCAATGTCCATGCTTCAACCCCGTACAAAAAAACCGACCATACATAACATTGAAGGAAGCGCAAACGAGCTGGTGTACTGAGATGTTTGTCACAAAGCACGGCTTTATACTTCATGAATGATGCTTTAGCCACAGCTATCCTCGTTTTGATCTCAGTGTCCACCTCGGTGTTCTCGTGCAAACGACATCCAAGGTATTTAAATACTGGCACTCTTTCAATGGGTTCCATACCAACAGACAAGTAAGCTGTTTGCTGTTCGGCGCGGCTCACTACCATGAATTTTGTCTTTTTTACGTTTATTCTGATGCCATACGTCTCTCCTACCATCTCCACTCTGTTAATTAGTTCTTGTAGTTCCTCTTGACTTCTCGCAATCGGAGCCGTATCATCTGCATACCGTATATTATTGATCAGGCGGCCATTTACCCTAATCCCGGCATCGCAGTTGGTCAACGCTTCCTGAAAGATGGTCTCCGAGTAAAGGTTAAACAGCTGAGGAGAGAGCAGACATCCCTGGCGAACGCCCTTACTTATAGGTATTCTTGTTGATGGATAACCCTCAACAAGAACTGACGCGTACTGCTCATTGTATAGGTTTCGAATGATGCGAACATCCTTCGAGTCCAGACCAAGGCGCTCCAGCAACTCCATAAGTGGGCCATGCCTAACGCTGCCAAATGCACGCTGGAAGTCGATGTAGCAAACAAAAAGATCCTGTTGCACATCCCGGCAACGCTGCATTAGCAGCTGCACACAGAAGAGCGCATCTCTGGTACCCAAGCCACCACGGAAACCGAAAAGTAAATGATTTAGAACCCTAGAAATAGTCGAAAATTGACCTTGGAAAACCTGGAAAACTCGGGGAATTTTTCGGAGACTCGCTGGACACCCTGTTGAACTTTCAGGGTTTATGGGGTCGAGGCCCTGGGTTGAATTGATTCTGCAGTATTCATAAAATAGGCGAACACTGCGAGAGGAACTCTTTATTTCTCACATTCAAAGTTGCTTTTAGTACAACTTTCTTGTTCTCTGTAACTCCGATTGTGATTGATATCCTTCCTTACCAACCTCCAAACATTGCAGATTCTCATTTTGGTTGCTTCTTTTCAGAGTTCACCCAATTTTGGAGTTGGGACTCGGCCAGGGAGATCGAGAGTCTGGCGACCCCATCCAAAAATGCTTTCCAGTCGTAGAGACGAAAGGTGAGTGTTGAGTTTATCCGTGACTTCAAACTGTTGCAATAAATAGGCACCAATTTGTCCATTTTTGCATTCTGAACCTTCCGTTATGTAACTGAGTGATTCTCCTCTGCGTTTGGAAGATAATTTTGAAGGCATTGATCTTCAAGGTATACTTTTGTTTGGATAGCGAATCATTTCGTCAATCATTCAATGTTTGGGTAGCACCTATGTGGGTGCCAGTTAATGACTTGGAATACAGCATGGAAGACTAACTTACTGTACCTACTCCATTGAAATATAAGAATTTAAGTGTAACTTATTGATACGGATTAACTATTGTACAAATTGACAAGGAGCTGGTTATGGACCTATAGGTAACCAGACCACCTAATCATACATGTGATAACTAATGAGCTGAAAATAGCCTGTCTTATTGCATACGTATCAGCGTTATGTAAAATACGAATCATACGTAAGAGCTGAGTAAATTTTGAAATACTTGAGTTCTTGAAGACGCCCACGATGAAGAAATCCAAATTGTAGTGGGCAGTGGTGATGATTTTGTGTACTTTTTTATTTTAACACAGAAATTATTGAATATAGTTGTAAAAAAACTATATGATTCGAATATTGCTCCAATATTACTTCTAATAGATGCAAATATGTTGCTACATAGCTATGCAAGGTGTCTACACTTAAGGTGGGCATAACTTCAAGGTTCGATTCTACGAGATATTTCCAATAAACAAATTTCTTTCAGCAATTTTTTCTTAACCCACTCAAAATGCCTTTTTTCACTTCGAAGTTTTTTTTGCGTTTAAGACCTTATAATATGATGTCTTAATGATATTATCATTAAAACTGTCATAGATCCGGTCATTTACCAAGTAAATTCAAATTTGAGGATAATGTTGGAAAGAGCGTTAAATTTCCAAGCTAACTAGTGTAAAACCAAAATCTTTTAGCAATAAACCATTTCTAAAAAATCAAGTCAAAAACTAATTAAAACTTTTTTTTCGAAATTTGATTTTTTTCTTTTCGAAGTTTTCACTTGGAACGCCTGCCCATTTCGATGGGCGCTCTTCGGAAAAAAGCATGCTCATATTGTCAGTTTTCCAACGGTCTATCAATTTGTCTTTTCAAAATTCAAATTGGAAGAGTAAATCAGGTTTGAATGCAAGAAAACGTGAATTTTATAAGAAAATCGAGTGTTTTACGCGGTGTATGGCCACTCTCGATCTCAAGATGAGTTTGGTATCATTTCCTACGTAATTTCTCACGCTGAATCCAATGGTGATCCTTCGGAACAATGAGGAATTTCACCATGTCGGAATTTCCTATTTTTGACCCCAAAATCGGATTCAGCTCATTGTTTTCTCTCAAGTTATTTTTGAAATCATAAATTTTTATTGTCTGCTAAAAATAACAGGAGACTTATTTTCCGAAATCAACCCGATTTTCATCTATCCCACTTAATTAATTCATTTATTAATTATTCAGGAAAAATGCAAACAGAATGGGGAATTTGCCTCAATTTTAGATTCTGGAATTTCAAGTCAAATCCTATAATAGGGCCCTAGAATAACGTTTAACACAAGGAATAACCAAGGGGAAAAAATTACCGTAGGAGAAAATGACTAAACAAGTGAACCTCTGTTACAAAACACCGCGAAAATCGAGGAATATTGTTGACGTCATACGAAAAAAAAAACGACGCGAAAACAACTCCGACAACAGACAGAGTTCTAGCACCGCCACACAAAACGATCCAGTGAAATGGCTACTCGAATAATGTGATTCAAATCTTGAAACTAAATAAGAGAAGATGAAGACTAATAATGCTTGATAAACTAGTAGGTAGATTCGTATTGTAAAAAAGTGAGTAATATTGTTTCTTTTGGTCACTTTTGTGTCTGGGTTCTTCCTGCCAGTTCGCAGTGCACTCTTGTGCGCACTACTTGTAAGCTAAAAGTTCGTGTATGTTCCGCTTCTGTGGTAAGCGCCACAGAACCTCCTTTGAAGTCAGATTGGTAGAATATCCGTTACGTTTCAAACATGGCTGCCTCTTACACATTGCCACCACATTTAAAATTTCTATCTTCCTTAAATTCTCTAAATTTTTTGGATGCGTTTTCGAGCAGCTCACTATGGTTTTATTCCATAAAAATAAACCCTCATTCGAAAAAAAAAAAAATGTGAGGCAAATTCCCCATTCGGTGAAATTCCTCATTCTGACTGCTAGAAAGTGGACGAAGAAAAAAAAAACTGTGTTTTTCGTACATATAACACGCATAATTTGAAGATGTGGTAGTGAACTTAAAGTAACATCTTTCTACTCAATTAAAAGTTGTGGACAAAAAATTAAACTTCGATAAATCCACCAAAAAAAAATCCATCTAAAATCCATCTTGGATAAATCCATCTTTGATAATCCTTCTTCTAGAAGTCAGAATTATTAGGAAGTATCATCATTGGATTCAGTGTGAAGAACTACTTAGGAAGTGATACCAAACTCATCTTGAGATCGAGGGAAGACCATACCTTGGAAATTTAACGCTCTTTCCAACATTATCCTCAAATTTGAATTTACTTGGTAAATGACCGGACCTATGACAGAATTAATGATAACATCATTAAGACCTTATATTATAAGGTCTTAAACGCAAAAAAAAACTTCGAAGTGAAAAAAAAGGCATTTCGAGTGGGTTAAGAAAATACCTCGTAGAATCGAACCCTGAAGTTATGCCCATCTTAAGTGTAGACACCTTGCATAGCGCTCGTTATCATCGTTTCGTTCTTTTCAGTCCATCACTTGTCAATCGCCAACTTGGTACGCATAATTATCTGCCATGCGTCTTATTAAAAATAAAAAATAAAATTAAAAAAAACCAAACATAAATCTATAATGATAAAATACACAATTTCCTGCTTTTTGGAAAAATCCGAATGATTAAAATTCAGCGGGAGACATTGAGCTGCCTCACAGATAGCGAAACTTATGCTGCAGCGCAGTTAGTGCAGCCATTACCGCATTTCCAGCACAAATTTTCATGCATATTTTGAAGTTTCCCGCAAATATCCTTCTTTGTGAATAAATGAGTCTTTCATGAATAAATAATGGTAGACGATGAAAAGTTAAAATTTACAGTTAAAAATCAATCAATCAATTAATTGAATTCTAACCAATCAATTCTATTCCTCTCTATACAGGGTGTTTCACGAAAAGGTTACATCCCCCTTCATTTCTCCAAAATACAGCGTAAAAAATCAAAACCAACGCCATTCTTCATGATTAATTGTGAGGAATTCAGGAAAAATACTTTCGCGCAGAATACTTGCTCGCAATTGACACTAACTTCTTTTTTCCGATGTAACCCCCCTTTTTATTGCAGATTGGGATTCTACGTCAAATTTCATGACAAATTCATACCCGATCCAATTTTTTTTATTGCGCGCAACCTGGCTTTTTGAAGAGGCGTCTGGATCTCCAGCGGCTCGTCCTCGACACAAGCGCTCACAGCAGCCTTCCTGCTAACTCTCTTATCTCATTCTCACGCTCAATTTGAGGTTGTAATAATAATAATAGATGGTGCATGATGAACTTCGTTGAGGTCTCATCAATGGTTGGAGGTAGGTAGTCCAGGTCAATAAAAAACCTTCTTCTTTCCTAAGTATCTACCTAAAAAAATAGGTAATTGTTTTTACAAGACAAGCTTCATTCTTCGGTAACTGAAGGCACTTGTAGCGAATTTTCCAAAAAAATGAAGCTATTGCAATCGTCTAAAAAAAAAACCGGGGTGAAGTTAGCAATAGATTCTAGCAACAGAAAAACGTCTGCCAAGTGGGTGTGGCACATAGCTTCCTCGTATCCATAACGCGATTATATAGATGATCCGATGCATAGTAGTTAATCTCAAAACACCAATCTCTAAATACCTTCCACTACCCTCATAGGGGACCATCTACACGCTAATCTGGACAATCCTAGAAAATTTCATCAAATTCGGATGAAAAATTAAGTGAGTAGATGTATGTGATTAGATCAAAAAAATACTTAGCCTCGGCTGGGATTCGAACCTGGGACCCCTTTCTGTTCGGATGGATTGCTTTTATGAAAAACATTTTGTTTTTACAACAATATGAATCATTCCCGACCTAAAATTGATTTGCAAAGACAGAAAAGTCGAGAATGTTTTCCTCCTGAAAACGTCAAAGTCCCACCGCCTTCCGAGTTTAGTATGGGCGAACGCTGTTTTAATTTGATATTTCCTGAACCACTTGCTCTCTCACCTTGAAACTTGGTGAGGGTGTTGGGTATGTAGAGAGGAATGGATTCCAATTTCCCCGGGCGGCCGTCAGGGACGGAGGGGAGGGGGAAATGTTTTTCTCCATTATCAGGTTTCCGGGAAAAGTGGCAAAATGGGTCAAGGAGGGGGTCTCTCACTTTGCATCTATTTTTCCTAGATTCCTGGATCAAATCCCCCCTCCACCCCCCTGACGGCCGCCCGACCAAATCTGGCTTTGCTATCCCCCAGAGAAAGTACCCAGGAATTTAGGAAAAATAGTTGCAAAGTGAGAGACCCCCTCCTTGACCCATTTTTGCCACTTTTCCCGGAAACCTGATAATCGCCAAACACATTTCTCCGTCCCTGACGGCCGCCCGGGGAAATTGGAATTAATTTCTCTCTACATACCCAACATCCTCACCAAGTTTTTAAGGTGAGAGAGCAAGTGGTCCAGGAGATGTAAAATTAAAATTGCGATTGCTAAACTAAACTCGGAAGGCGGTGGGACGTTTTCGGGAAAAAACATTCTCGACTTTTCTGTCTTTGCAAATCAATTTTAGGTAGAGAATGATTCATATTGTTGTCAAAAACAATGTTTTTCATAAAAGCAATCCATCCGAAAAGAAAAAAAGTTAATGCTAAACCGGATGGAAGTGGAGTTGAGGAAAAAGGGGGAAACAGACATGAAGATCTCTTGTAGGATACTCTAGTAGGATAGGTACTAGGTCCCTGGAAACAGAGGAGATAAGAGAGTTAGCAGGAAGGCCGCTGGGAGCGCTTGGGTCGAGGACGAGCTGCTGGAGATCCAGACGCCTCTGCTTTTTGAACGCTCTAAGTTGCGCAACTCCACAATTGCACAAAAATTAGGTTTGTGAGAAACCTTAGTGTGGAACATCTTTTTTCATCATTTTTGTACGCTGAATCACAGGGTGTCATCCGTGTTGAGGAAGACCAAGATTTCAAGAGGAAAAATTAATATTTCTTTCATAAAACTATCAGATTTATGGTCGAAATTATGTTTATTTTATTTTATTTTTTCTCTCCTTTTGAACCACGGGCTTGGGACCGTCTACGGTGAAGTTAAAAATAAAAGGAGGAGAGAAAATAAAAAACAAGTGGGTGTGGCACATAGCTTCCTCGTATCCATAACCCGATTATATAGGTGATCCGATGCATAGTAGTTAATCTCAAAACACCATTCTCTAAGTACCTTCCACTACCCTCATAGGGGACCATCTACACGCTAATCTGGACAATCCTAGAAAATTTCATCAAATTCGGATGAAAAATGTAAGTGAGTAGTGATTGGATCAAAAAAAAAACTTAGCCTTGGCTGGGATTCGAACCCGAGACCCCTGGGGGACAGTTCTATGTGCTACCTCTGAGCTGTTGAGGCCTAGTGATGCAATGAATAGGGTTTGAGATTCTCACAGGGGACCATCCCTCTATGAAAAACCATTCCCTATGATTTTCATAGGGGACCATCTAAACACTACTCAGTAACATCCCCAGAAATTTCATTGAAATCGGATGGAAAATGTAGAAGTTGAGAAAAAGAAGTTAGTGTCAATTGCGCGCAAGTATTCTGCGCGAACGTATTTTTCCTGAATTACTCACAAAAAATCATGAAGAATAGCGTTGGTCCCAATTTTTTAAGCTGTATTTTTTGGAAACGAAGGGGGTGTAACCTTTTCGTGAAACACTGTATATGAATAAATTCAAGCTTGTAGAAATAATGCAAGATCAGAGCAGTAATTTCTCTACGAGCTATAGGTGTTGCGGGAATTCCTGCGCGGAAAAGCTGGATTTCCCGCAAGTTTTGGAATTTCAGCGCTGGAAATTCCGCAAAATTAAGTGCGGGAAATCCTAGTTGCAGTGTAATTTCGACATTGGCTAGACAAACTGTTACCAAAATTCTCTCTTTGAACCATCATTTGGCCTCTCCTCACGTTGTATTTCTCAATTTTTGTCATTCGAACGTAGTTTTTTTTTACTTTTGTCTTTAGCACCCTTTTATTTCAAGTTAATCCATCTATATTCATACGTTGATGAATCCAACGTAGTTTTATGAACCACGAATTCTTGTTAATGGGCATTACAGCGAAGTTCCTATCGACATCGAAGCCACACCTTCCACTTCAGACGGACCCCGAGTCGTCACCGACGATATCATTAGAGCGGATGATGATTATAGGGATGATGATAACTTGGATTTGAGGACCCAAAGGTTTGTGTATGATAGCATGCCCTTCTCCCGAGCCAATCCTCGTATCATCATCCTCTTTTGATCTTTACACCACAGCGAATTAAGGTTGTGGGGCTGCTTGTGGTACATATTGTGCTCTGGTGATTTTGGATATCGGAGTTGCATTAAATTTATTAACTACCTGTACATTGTCTGCATGTTGTTTTCCATTTTAACTCTGACCTTTCCATGTTAGCACGTTTCAGAATTACCTACCTAATTCAATTAATCAGTTTTCTCCTATTAATAAGAGTTGTTCAGGTCTTCTACTCGTCCACCCCCACAATAAAAAGCATTATGGAATATTGAGATGCCAAAGTGGTATGGTTCTTTATGAATTGAGCTCTCCGATAAAAATGATGTTTTGTGTTTGAAAGCTTCATAGAAAGTTCAGTTTGTTCATCGCAAAAATGAAAAGGCACATGAATGAGGAATTTCACTGATTTCTGTTTGCATTTTTCCTGAATAGTTAATGGTGTGGGATAGATGAAAATCGGGCTGATTTCGGAAAATAAGTCTCCTGTTATTTATGGGAGACAATCAAAATTTTTAATTTCAAAACTAACCGGGAAAACGGACGTGAAGCGGGAATGCTCGCTGATTGGGCTGTTCGGATCGCCGTCTCCTCCCAGTGTTGCCCATTGGGACGAAGAAATCGTGTTTTCTAAGAGAAAAGTTATCAAACAAAAACAGAGGAAACCTAATTTTCCCCCATCTCGCTTTTTTATATTTTTTTCTTCAGTTTTTCGATTTCGAACTTTACTGTTTCATGAAATTTTGCATCTGGGGACTATAGATTTCTCGATCTCAACGCTTCAAGCGGCCATAAATGAACTATTCCAGCATGACGTCATTTTCCCGGTTTTTTTAAACATTCGTATTTTCTACACTGTTTTGTTTATTCGTAAATTAGGAAGTTCGGGCTGAAAGTTTGCCTTAAGGGGTTTTTAAAGGTGCTGAATCCGATTTTGGGGTCAAAAATAGGAAATTCCGACATGGTGAAATTCCTCATTGACAACACAAACATTTTCGCTGCTATCAGTTGACTTGGAATATTTCTATCTACTGTCACAGATAAAAAGTAGGGAAGACTGGAGTCATCAACAAACTCCCGCCAACTCCGTAGAAATTATTAACTGTTATACCGACGGTTCCAAAACAGATAACACACTGGAAACCACCTCTGGCTCAGGTATGTACTTACCCAGCCTCGGGGTAACCAACTTCTATAGGTTAAACAAATATGCAACAGTATTCCAAACATAAATTCTTGCAATTAACAAATGTAATATGACATTAGTAAACCTTGGCGTCAGCAACAAGAAAATGAACATCTTTACTGATAGCCAAGCAAGCATAAAAGCTCTTCAAAATCTCATCACCAACTCAAAACTGGCGTGGGAAACGAAAAGGTCGATAAATAGCCTGTTTCTTGGAAACAACAAAACTTCAATAAATGGATACCTGGGCATACCAACCAGCTTGGGAATGAACAAGCTGATATTTTGGCAGTACAGGGTTCGAAGAAAGAATTCATAGGACTGTTGAATCATCAAAAATTAACTTCCTGCGACCGGGGATCGATCTCCCATCGTTCCAATTCTGTATCGGAGCTCTTACCACTTGAGCTAAGGAAGCGAATGGACAGAAATGCGAAGAGATAGCTGATCACAACAGGACCTTCTCTGGCAATTGGCATCTCAAAAAATGCCTGCAAATAAAAGGTCGAGAAGTGGGAATCCCAAGACCTACTCCAAGTCCCAATACTCTGGTCCAAAGAAACTGATAGATTTTTTTTTTTTTTTTTGAACTCCCCTCAAAGATAAATTGCCTTTGGTGACGGAGGGGGCACGCCATAAATAAAAATAAAAAATAAATAAATCAAATATAATGGGGAGGACGCCCAGGACTCACCCGACGCCAGCCCTCAGGATAAGGGAAGATGAGGAAGGTGGGAGTGGGAGAGAAGGATGAAGGGAAGTGCCTCTATAAAACGACCACCAGTTCAAATATGAGCCGAGCAGGACACGGGTGGTGATACCACGGAGCACGCCTACTGAGATGCCCAACTCGCGCAACTCCGTGGCACTTTTCCCGCACCACACTCCGCACCACGACAAGGTTGCAGCCATCACCCTGATGTTGTTGGGTGCTACTCCTTTTAGCTCTGACACTGCTTGCCGCAAATCATTTGTGTCATATTTCCTTATCTTGGCCCGCCAAGTCTGCTCCATGTCCAAGCTGCCATTGACAACTTGACAGACTCTGGTCTGTATCACCTCGTATGATCTCAAACAAGCCTTATGGCTGACTTCCAAATACCATCAGGCTGATGAATGGCATTCTAACTGGGCATTACGACTTTCATAGAGTGCTAAACATCATGGACAATCGAATTTCGCCGATGTGTTCATGTGAACAAGAAGAGGACTCCGCTAAACACTTTCTTTGCAGATGCGACTGCTTCTGGAGATCCAGAACTGAAGCATTTGGTCACCGCATAGTGGAACGCGCATCTTTACGCGAAATTTCCTGGAAAAGTATCAAAAAAATCGCATGTCTAAGTGGAAGATTTACTGACTCTAAGATGGGGTAGCCGGCTGAATCCTCTTTATAAAATAAAGGGGCCTCGAAAGCGGGAGAGTATAAGCCACCAGTGCCTGAAACTCTTTTCCAATGGCAACCCCAGGTAGTGAGTGAGTACTGTCACTGCAGTGCAGATCCACATTTGAAGCTTATCTTCTCACACATCCCTGCATTCGAGGGGGTTAAAGAAGATAAACTGAAGAAAGTACAACTTGTTGTCACTTACCGAAGTTTAGAGCAAGAAGAACCATCGAAATTCAGCAACGGTTTCGGACTAACCATTGCCTTTGATGATCAACTTTGGAGTGGAGTAGTTTTTTCTCAAAACTAATGACGCCAGCTATAGAAAATCTGATAAAAACTTCACTGCTCACTCAATTCCCAAAAACCATTAAAAAACCACTTTAGTATCTCAATGTCTCATAAATAATAGCGATGTTGCTTGTACACCTTTTCTTGAAATAACGTAAGATGTTTTCAATAAATATTATCTATAATGTGGGAAGTCCAGCTTTTATGTGAGGGGATATGTATACTAGGTACATCAGCTATTCATTTGTGTAACACATCACTCACTCATTGTTGTATCCATCTACATTGCCCCATCGGATGTTCTCGTATTCTGGAGAGTTTCTGACTGTTGTGAATGATGAGAGGGTGAAAGCGTGAAGGGTTTGAAAACAAGAGTGTTTTTGTACTTCCCGTATTTCTTTTCTCGTAGTTACGAACGGGTTTTCGTTGACGGATAGCGAATGCTGTGCTCTCATTGGTCCGTCATGAAATGTACTTTCCGTCAACGAAAAAACCTCAGTGGGAAGATAAGCAGAATGATAACACTGAGGAAAAGTTTCCGAAAAACGAGGTATGAGGAGAACAAAAAACTCTAACGATAACAGAAAGAGACTCGAAAAAGGCTACTTTTCACAGATATTGTTATTCAACTATAGATGGTTGGTTTGGACAGTCAATCACGTTCTGTTTTAAAATTTACTCAAATTTTTGAATTCCTTTTTTTGTGTGTAATGAATCAATAAAAACCGAGGATATAGTCAAGAACCCATCAACATTTTTGGTACACTGGCAGCGGACCTCAACATGTTTGATGGGTGCTTGTGGTTTTTGCTGGTTTATTACAAAAATAGGAGTATCAACAGTTGAGTAAATTGTATAATGGAACGAGACTGACTGTCTTCTGTGGGATATGAATTTCTACCCTCCTTCCATTAAGTTGAAGTTGGTTCAAGAGTCTTGACGATAAGCTTATGGTCTCCCCTTCCACTTGAAGCAGTGGGGGAAGCGCTCTTTTGGTGAGAGATTGTTCACACAATCAACGTACTTGCTTATTAGCAAGTACCTGTTATAATGTTATAATCTACAGGTAGAGGCGGACGTTCTAGCTCGCACTTCTGATTATGCAGGTTGCCACCCGAGTTTTTGGCAACTCAGAAAACTCACATGCTTGGATCTGCGTGCCCAGACCAACTCCCCACTGGTCAAGGCCCACAGAACCCTGCTCAGCGCTGCAGAAGTGGACCGCAGTCCTGGGTTATATTAAACCACAACCTCCTCAAAACCTACCTCAATAGGAAGCAGGCAGGTGACACTTTGACACTTGCGCCGGTAGCCTGGGGCTCCCCCCACCCGCGGTGCCAGTATTAAGACCAGATTGTTGGCCAGTGAACTTGGACAATCTAGTCTCCAGATGCCATGACTGACACAGTCTCAGGGCAGATAATTGTTACCTGATCGTACCACTTTACAATCACCTGAAGCATGTCACATTTCGAGCCTTTGGAGTGTGTGATTGAGGGAGACAGTTCCCAAGTTTGTTAGTGTGACCACCAAGGGGGTAGATCCCACCAGCTGAGCGCCCTTTTGTGTAGGGGGCTCAATTGAGTGCAGCAAACGACCCTCAACGACCATGCCATGTGGTTTCCCAAAATGTTGTGGTTGGCCCTCACCTATAAATACAGGATGTCCTCGAAAATGCCCCCCCCCCCCCCAGTCTATAGTTACCCGGGCCTCCTCCTTCAACTGGGTAGCTTCCTCTGATGCTTGCGCTAGTCTCCTCCTAACAGGGCTCCTCAGATTTTGGCAGCAACAACTCTCTAGTACCTGTGAAATACAGCTGTTTTCATGCATTCATGCTACGGATCTCTGCTATCATTCAACACTGGCTATTCAGACAATATCTCCTAATATTTTGTACCCTATGACAACCATTCCCTTGTTCAATTTGGCTGATCTGTTGAAGTACTGAAAACAAACTATCGTGCTGTCGAATTTACACTTTGAAATAGGAAGAGAGGTCTGTCAGTCATGCCAACTTCACAACTTATATTTTCCCAATGGATTCTTTCGAGTGTGATTCGGTTAGTGAGTCAGAGTTGTAACATTGAGATCCTTAATGAACTGTTGATTTAAAAAGTTAATTAGGTATAGGAAAGGATTCTTGGAATGAAGTTTTCAATTTCTTCCGCTACAGGCTGGCCACATTCTTTTTCATTCTAAAAAAAAGTAAGTAAACAACCATTTCAGGTTGGATTTTCGTCCGACTGCCTTTCCTGGCGTCGTGGACGTCATCAGCTGTCTTCCTAAGGGAAGATCAGAATTTGTTCTGATGATTTCGCTCATGGCTTCCCATTGGCCTCACCGCCCTGGGTTGGGACGAGGGGAACTGCGACCGACTTGCCCGAAAATGCGCCGCAGAGGCGAGCCTCGAACTCACGGCCCCCGCAACCGGTCCGAGTCCCGTCTCCAGAGACACATGCCGTAGCTCGCTCGGTCACAGCTGACCCCCTTTTTCATTCTATAAAACGGATTAGATGCAGCCTGTTGATTCATGTGGTCACACTGTGGATTACCTACCAACCAAAAATTGTAGTCTGATTAATCCTGCAATCCATTTCTACCGTGGTTCTAATATGCTTTATGAGTAAAATACAATTTGTCAAGTATAACCTACTCATCTAGTAGACTGTAAAAACTTATTCCTTGTAATTATTTCAGTATATCGATTTGTATTAATCTGCTTATTTTCAAATATAATACGATTAGATAGCGCCACTTTTCCTTCTTTTTCCATTAGGTACTATTCTGGTTGCACGATTTGTATGTTCGCATTATTCCATTTTCTTCATTGAATGGTTCTTTAGATTGTGCATCAACTGAGGGGATCTTTGGGTACCGATTTGAAGTTTTGATATAATAATTTTCACGAAATGTCATTTCATGTTTTCATGGAGTGTGCTTGCAACTCGAGGATTGGATTCTGTTTGCCCTTCATCATCATTCTTAATGGTTTTTGTGCTCTAGTGCTAAGTTGTCTTGATTGCATCTCAGAGTTCCAGGCTGTATGTTTTGGGATGTTTTCTGGCATTGTTTTGTGATTATTTATTACCTACATTCGTTATGGGAAGTTGCATGAGTACATTTATGTTACCTCTATGTCATAACTAGTCATTACAGTTGGAAAAAACAATTATTCAACTAACTGAGGCTATTTTATTATATTTCTGGGAGAGATTAAATTGTGGGTATTCGGTCAGAAAACGTTGTAAGTATTTGAAATTGATTCAATACTACTCCTTCACACTGTTTCGAAATCTCCTCGGTTCTCCTGGATTTTGGAAAAAACCCTTTGGTTGTCCAAGTCGGCCTACTCAAATAGGTATCAAACTTACTTTTGATCAACAGTGGGAATTTCGATTTGAGAACTGTAATCATCCGAAAACTGAGTTCTCTGATTTCGAATGTTTGGTAATTATGAAAGAAAACAGTTGATATTTTTGGGAAGACTGAAGTAATTAATCAAATCAACATCTGAAAAAGGAAGCTTTTTGAAGTTAAAGTTTCTCTCAGCTCCCAAAGATAAAAAAATATTTTATGGCACACCTTTTACAGTATCCACGCTATCGTGGTTGGTGATGCCCTGATATTGCCAGACTAGCGTATTGATTAGCATTGCTGCCTCATATCTGGCCTTAAGTTCAAATCTGCCTCATCTTATTTAGAAAATCTCAACGGGCATCAATTTTGGGTGTGTCTATCCCTCATTTTCCGGTACTTTGACCAATGAAGCACGTTTTTGTTTCTAGCGGTGGTGATCATAGCTTGCACATGTGAGGTCACTAAAATTTGTAATCCAGGTCAATTGTATACACGTTAGTATCCATAGGGGCAATCCCCTGCAAAGAGAAAACATTTACTGCCGAAAATGAAAGATTTTGCACATTTTGCATTACGTCACATTTTGAGAGCGCCTCCATGAAATGTAGATTAGGTAGCCAGAATAGAGAGTTTTTGCTTACCACGGAAGCCGAAGTGGTAGTGAACTTACGTGGTCCGATGATGACCGAAATT
Source organism: Apolygus lucorum (assembly GCA_009739505.2). Classification (NCBI taxonomy): domain Eukaryota; kingdom Metazoa; phylum Arthropoda; class Insecta; order Hemiptera; family Miridae; genus Apolygus; species Apolygus lucorum. Next base: position 36,122,099 of record CM019176.2, read on the forward strand.
CTACGAACACGGCCGAAGGGGTACCCGTCACTCGCGATTCCGTGAGAGTTCCGGAGGAGGAGCCCTTCGTACTGAGCGCCTCCACGGACTATTCCCGTCTCTAGGGCTGCGACATCAATGTTTCTCAATGTCGATGTTTTTCTGAACATCTATGTTATTAGCATCGATGTTTAGAGTGCGATGTTTTCATGTTTTACTTATGATTCTATCGATGTTTGTTCTTTCCCCCTGTTATCTCTGATCGCTTTCATCAGGCTTGATGTTTGTGCCTCATTTTTATAATTATTATATTAGGTATCATGGTGACCGAGAACACAAATGTTTGTGGGAAAAGGCTCAAAGTCCATACCTTGTTTGATGTTTTAGATATATTTCTGGAAATTATCTTCGATCTACCTAATTTTCTTTCTTGTCACTTAAAAATAATTAAATTCCCGGTCAGGTGGCCTTAGGGTTCACTTTTTTATGCTTCTGTCTGCGACGACGTTTTTCGATTTTCATTCAATTGGGAAAAGAGGAGTTTGATCCTTTACCCCCATAACTCTTCAAATAACAAACGTTGTGACTAATTGGTGAGATATTATTCCATTGTTGTTATTGTTGACATGATATTCAGTTCGGTGCTTTGGGCGAAACTCTCATTGATTAAATTTTCTGCTTAAAAAACGGTTTATTGAAGGTTTTGGAAAAAATCGATGTTTCAAGACATCGATGTTTTTTCTTCGATGTCGCAGCCCTACCCGTCTCTCTGTGATGCGAACTTGAAATTGCATACAGAACTCTCGGAGCGTCACGTTGCCAAGGGAGACAAATGCGGGCGTTATGTTACCATGGAGACAAACGCGGGAAAGTTAGCATGGGAATCTGTGTGAAGCAACAACTCTCTAATGTGTGATCAGTGTTGCCACTCTAAGCTGGAGGTTTTTTGGAAATTCTCTCATGATTTTAAAACAAATTTGCCCTAATCAAGAAAAAGTGAACTTACGAGGGAAAAATGAGGTTGTTTTCTCACATACAGGCATCTTTCTTCTTTTCTGAATGATGAACAAAAAATATTAATACTCTCCTAAAATAGGGTTTTAACAATGAGGAATTTCACCGATTTCTGTTTGCATTTTTCCTGAATAGTTAATGGTGTTGGATAGATGAAAATCGGGCTGATTTCGGAAAATAAGTCTCCTGTTATTTTTGGGAGACAATCAAAATTTTTGATTTCAAAACTAACCGGGAAAACGGACGTGAAGCGGGAATGCTCGCTGATTGGGCTGTTCGGATCGCCGTCTCCTCCCAGTGTTGCCCATTGGGACGACGAAATCGTGTTTTCTAAGAGAAAAGTTATCAAACTAAAACAGAGGAAACCTAATTTTCCCCATCTCGCTTTTTCTACTTTTTTCTTCAGTTTTTCGATTTCGAACTTTACTGTTTCATGAAATTTTGCATCTGGGGACTATGGATTTCTCGATCTCAGCGCTTCAAGCGGCCATAAATGAACTATTCCAGCATGACGTCATTTTCCCGGTTTTTTTAAACATTCGTAGTTTCTACACTATTTTGTTTATTCGTAAATTAGGAAGTTCGGGCTGAAAGGTTTTTAGAGGAGCTGAATCCGATTTTGGGGTCAAAAATAGGAAATTCCGACATGGTGAAATTCCTCATTACTTCCAATTAGGTTTCTTCAAATGCTGATGTCACTTAGGTGCCTTTGGGAGAAACTTCTGATCATATATATTTTTTAGTAAATTATCTTTTATAACATACCTAGTTTTTCATTCCAAAATTTTTTTTTAACAATTCAATTTTATTTGCAGTCCTGCTGTGTCGTTTGGCCAGTTTGAAGAAGGAGAACTGAGAGCGTCTGAGCAGCCACCAATCATTCGTCTCATCATCGCCATCTGGTTCGCAGTTTTGTCTCATTCCGACCTCGTCTGTTACTTCGTCATCTTCCTCCACCAGATCTACAACCCCACTCTTCTTTCCCTCCCTCTCCCTCTCATGGTCTTCCTTTGGGGAACGCTGACTGTTCCTCGGCCATCGAAAAGGTTTTGGGTGACGATAATTGCTTACACTGAGGTAAGTGCCTCTCTAAACTCGAATGGAAATTCATTGTTCGATGTTTCTTACTGTATAAAGACGCTATTCATCCAAGACTGACTTATGCTTAAGGATGAAATTTTCATGTAATGTGCGGGTAAAACTGCCTATGAATTTCATTTCCATCAGGTCAGTGTTTTTTATGTTATTAAACAAAAATCTGTTTCCAGGTGGTGGTTGTGATCAAATGTATGTTTCAACTGGAAATGTTGCCCTGGAATAGAAAAGTTATACCTGAAAACAACCCTTTCGCTCCCTCTCGAATAATTGGTGTTGAACGGAAACCTGGAACGTATGCGTATTTCGATCTCCTCCTTCTTCTAGTCGTATTCTTCCACAGGTACTTCTATATTATACCTTCTCTCCTGGTTGTAGTCAAATCGTGAATTGTGAGGGTTGGAGAATAATCTCTTTAAATTAGTGTGGCATTGAATTGGGTGCATTGAGGTCCCTCTTAAAAAATGTATAATAGAAATCCGATATCCCAGCAAAATCGAAGTTGCTCAGATCTTATCATCACTCTTGATGATTATTGACAAACAGTGTGCATTCAGCCCCCATTCAGGTGGAGCCCTCTATCCGCTTTCTTCACTGACTTTGAAGAAGCGTCAGATTCATTGAACAGAAACATCATGTGAAGAATTCTTGAGAAGTCCCTGTAAATCTTATAATATGATCGGTACGAATGTCAAATAATCCACGAGGGTAAACTTTCCAACCTAATGAAGATCAACGCTTCTTAGCAGTGTTTGACAATATCGTGAGAGGTTCTCTTGAGGGAAGGTCCAGTGGGGTCATCCAGTGGGGTGTACAGGAGAGGCTGGAGGATCGACCTCTCTGATCTTTCAATGACTCCCAGGATACCCCCACTGCTTTGAGTCAAATTTCAAGCCATGTTGGACAGAAAATCAATCTCGACAAGACTGAAGAAATGTGAAGCAATATGCGTGGGCCCCTCTTGTTCTCAGGAATGAGCTTACAGGACAAATAACTACTATTTGGTTTTAAGGAGAGCCGATCCAAACAGGATTTCGCTACCCCCTCCATTTGCAAGCAGATAGATGAAACCCCGAAAACCCTAGGAGGGTGATTGAGGGAGTGAAAGGAACTCACCATTCGGGAGCCGCAGGGGAGCTAGTCATAACTATCAGCTCCTCTAGGTACCCGTTTGTATTAACACCACAGGTTAGGCCGAACCTCCTAGCTAAGGTTCTACGAACTAGACAGGTTGGTACCCGAGTTCATAACAGAACTCACATGCCGAGAGACATCTTCAGGGGGCTAGCCCCTGAGGAGGCCATCTCTCCCCTTGTAGCCTTCTTGGTACAAGCCCATGAAGTAGGGTTTGCTCAATCACGACCACCCTCGAATCCAACCTCAACTGAGGGGCAGGCAGGTGATGCTTTGACCGAGGTCGGTGCATCTGTAGCCTTGGGCTCCCCTCGCCCGTGTTACTGGTAATTGAGATGAGTAAAAAGCCTTTTACGGCATTACTGCTATGCCCGGAAGTCCGACCAGGTAACAGGCCCAGAAGCAGAGAATTTGTACCTGCTCCCTAACCGCTCTACTCCTGTCAGAGGCGTGTGCCAGAGCCCTAACATTAAGGGGTACAGGAGAGGGAGGCTGATGCACGGCGGTACCCATGAGCTTACAAGACAGGTGGAATCATCTCGGGAGTCTTGTCACACAGCATGGTGATTCAGATGACGACATCGCGAGTAGCTGTATTATTTCAGCTGTTTTCTATATCAACAATTTTTTTTAAATCCCGGAAAACGAAGTTGAGACTCTTTAGCACCATCATCAAATCTGTATTGCTTTATGGTAGTGGAACTGCGAAAGTAACCCAGACCATCACCCGTCAACTGCAAACCTTCATCAATCGCGATTTGCAGAGAATCCTGGGGATATGGTTACCCAATAATATAATCCCCAACGTTGAGCTATGGAGGATTACTGATCAACTTCCAATAGAACAAGAAATTAGGAAAAATGAAATGTAAGTGGATCGGTAACTCATTCGGCTCAGAAGCCCGATGGTGCTGTAGAGAAGACTGCCCTGCAGTGGAATCCCCAGGGAGAAGTTACAAGAAGATGATGGCCTTGGGCTCCAGGAGAAGATCTGTCGATAAGGAACTCTGGGAGGTTGGCAAATCCTGGGGTGAAGAGAAGAGAGTGGTATCCAGCCAATGTAATTGGAAACCCCTTGTATCTACCGTATACTCACAAAGTAGTTAAAAGGATAAAAGAGAAAAATAGATATCGCAGTGGATCGGTATCCCATTTCGAATTCGGATTCAGCACCCTTCTGAGATCCAGCTGTCTGCAGGTTGATTCACTTGGGGGGTTAGAGATCAATCCCAGTGCACACAATTCAATTTTACTTCTTCGCCATTTCCTGAGATCCCTTACAAAATGGATGTTTTCTCTTCTTGTAGATTCAACCACCAATGTGGTTATAAATGTTCCCTTAATCCCTATTGTATGGGCCTTTAGGGAGTCATCATGTTCTAGTCAGTTGTGTGTTGTTTTGATAATCACTTGGGTGACACCTTTCCTTCGACTACTTTAGTGTGTACTTTACAGAGCTATGTTGAAATCGCTCGGGCTCTGGAAGATGATACCAACCGAAGGATCCAGGAGGACGTCCATCTCTGGGAGCAGTCGGAAGCCAACAGTTGGCAGCACCGTCTTCCTTGATTCTATTGGAAAGGATGACGTTGATTCCCACAAAAAAACAGCCATCGAAGGTGCTGGTCATGGCCCCAACTTCCTCGACCTCGAGCATTCCATATTGAAGTGAGTTTTCGGGGTCATAATTTTTTCGAGATTTTAACTCATCAAGATGGTTCTCAGGTACTTCATTGGGTTTAAAGTGGTTTATTTCGTCTTAATTACGATGGTTGGAATGTTATGAAACACCTTTCAAGCTCCATCTCTTTCAAGGCGCCCACTCCAGGTCAGCAACACTTGCGTAACTTCTCTTTCCTAATCTGCTACGTATGTAGATTAGACCAATCTGATTATATTTTTTAAAGATGCGAACGTAGATCCAGTTCACTGATCTACGAAGAAGTAGATCTCCAAAATCTAACATTTTTTCACTGATTTTTCCTTAACGTCCGGGAGTGTTTCTCGTGATAACAGCTAGGTAGTGCTAGTGTTTCCGGTTGGTTGCATTCTCACCCCTTATTAGAGAGTTTTTGCTTCACACGGTGGCGTGCTCCCGTGAACGTGAAGCTACGGAAAACTAGAGTTGATGCTAACCTCCCCACTCCTTTTTACCACGGGACCGTGACTGTTACCAAGGAAACGGGACGCTCCGTGGATTCTGTTATCATAACCTGACACCAAGAGACCTTGACTGAGAAGTTGGCCACCATTTTCGTTCTTGCTGAAGTGGAAGGTACAGAATGGAACTAACTACAAAAACCTAGTTTTGAGTGATCAAGCATCAAAGTTATTTCAAGTTTGTAAATCAGGTGATAACTTTATTGGAATTTCCTTCTTTTCCTCTCAAATTTAAATTAATTCTGCCTCATTTCCTACTTTGAGAAAATGCAATATCTGTTGTAGAAAGCCTAAAATTCAAATTATATGTGGCTGGTTTCTGTCTGAGATTTTGGAAAACGCTGTTACCAAATCTGAGTGATGAACCAACTCAGTTGGTTCCATTCTGAGGAATTCTAAACGACTATTCACACTCAACCTTCAATTGTTCGCAATCCTAAATTCATCATTCTTCTAAAAGAAAGCGATACCTTACTCATAACCTCACCCTCACAAATTCTCAAAATTCTATTTTTATAGGTTTTTATATAATCCTGTTTCAATTTTTTATCCGACCAAACAATATTCTGAGTATTATTGGTAGGTGAAGTGGTAAACAGGGTGTTTCACGAAAAGGTTGCACCCCCCTTCATTTCCCCAAAATTCAGCGTAATAAATTGGGACCATCGCCATTCTTCGTGGTTTTTTGTAAGGAATCCAGGAAAAATACTTTCGCGCAAAATACTTGCATGCAGGTGCGCAATTGACACCAACTTCATTTATTCAAATGGAGCCCCCCCCCCCCTTTATCATAAATTCGTCAAATTTCATGACAAATTCATACCCGAACCAAATTTTTTATTGCGCGCAACCTGACTTTTTGAACGCTCTAAGTTGCGCAACTCCACAATTGTACAAAAAATTAGGTTTTGGAGGACCCTAACTGTGGCACATGTTTTTCCATAATTTTTTGACTCTGAATCACAGGGTGTCGTCCGTTTTTAAATTTGACTGGTATTTTTCTATTTTGCGCGAAAGTATTTTTCCTGAATTCCTCACAAAAAACCATGAAGAATAGCGTTGGTCCCAATTTTGTACGCTGTATTTTAGGGAAATGAAGGGGGGTGCAACCTTTTCGTGAAACACCTTGTATATGCAGTTTGATGCATAGTTTTACTATCAAATTGCAATTATAATTAAATTGTTGGCAAACTTCTTATAAACTCATGAACACAATTGGCATTTTAGAAATAGCATACATATGACTAAAAATGATGATATTTTAGGCCTATCTTTTGTTATAAGTTTTTCTCTAAGTCCCAAAATTTTCTGAATTCACGTATGGTATTACACCTAATTAATAAATACTTATATTTTGAAATATAATAAATGACAATAAACTCGGGAAAGTTATTATATTTTTTAAAATGCACAGGGGTTAGAATGAGTTTTAAATGTGTTATTGCCTGAACACATTTTTAGATCAGTTTTCTTTCACTATTAATCAAGTGAAATATCAAATGAAATTATGATCAAGTGAACTACCAACATCATTCGTGATTATGTTCGGACCTCAAAATTCAACATGTGTTAGGCAATGTTTATCATATTAAAATAACTTTTTGCATGGGGGAACTATACATATATTTTTGTAGAGTAAATGTAGTAAATAAACCTCTATTGAAGTTCCACTGCAGTGCTCTGTAATAACCTAAAGTAGTTTCAATGTGAGGTAGGTACTCATTTTTAAAGTATATTTTGGCAAGAATTGAAGAAGAAAGTAAAAGAAATCTTGCGATTCGCAAAACCAAAGCATGTAATAACTGTTATCAGTGTGTAACCTACCTAAAGGTTGCATCTTGCGGTGGCAGGAACCCGACCGCGGGAGGCGACCGTGTGAAGAGCGCTTCAAACGGGCGGGCTTCACAAACGCGCGGCCCCGCGACAACTTCGGGAAACTTCGTACCTTTCCGGTCATCATCGGACCTCGTTATTTCCACGGACGGTCCCTCCCACGGTGCGACCGTGTGAAGCAAAAACTCTCTATTGACCATGAAGAAGGAAGTCTCTCAGTTACGTGGGTGTGGTAGCCCGACTGTTGCTGGGAAAAGAGAGGAGTAGGAAACAAGGTCCAGTCACTGAAATTAATTAAACATAATTTGTACAAGGCGAGTGCCTCAAGGGCCAACCATGTTCGGAACTAGCGTAGTATAGGGGAAACAACAGAACTAAGATTTACGATCTGTACGTCAATTCACTTGGTAGTCGGAAGCTGGAAAACACAGGATCCAGAGATTACACGCCGCGAGACCGATTTACTCAAATTCAAAAATTCAAATTCAAAAGGTTTTTTATTGTCGTAATCCACAAAGTGGTAAAACAATCGTCAGATAATAATAAATAACGTTCAACAAAAAAAATGTAGGTAACAAATCTAAACGCCAACAATCACCAGATCAGCTTAAAAACTCTTCGGTTTTGTTTAGTTCCGCCTTAACAAGTGTCTTTTTTATTCTTCTTTCAAACTGCTTCTCAGGAAGTCTCCGAATCGAGTCTGGCAGTGCATTAAAAAATCGGGAGCCGTGCTGGTTAGGATTGTTCCTCAGTGATGGCGCCAGATGAACCGTCGGCGGTCTCAAGTCATTGCACTGGCGCGTAGCATGAGTATGAGAATGTGACGATTTTTGCAGGCCGCCCATATTCCGCCGGACATAACATAAACTACTATACACAAATAGACCGGGCAACGTGAGACAGTGGAGCTCCTTGAAACGGCCTCTACACGTGTCGCTGGACCCCATATTGAGGACGATCCTTACTGCCGCCTTCTGCAACTTGAAAATGGTGGAGCTATGAGGCGAGTTTCCCCAGACAATAACGCAGTAGGACGCTCGAGCCATGAAATAAGCGTAAAATACAGATTTCAACACAGCAAAGGAAACAGACTGCTTTAGCCGTCGCAGCATATAATTGCAGGATGCCAGTTTTGTAGCTAACTTCTCTATATGACTGGCCCATGAGAGCCTGTTGTCAATTTTCAATCCTAGGTACTCCACTGTACCTTCGAGCTTCCCGTTCAGGCTGATTTCCTGGTTCTGCGTCTTTTCCAAATTGAGACGCAAACAATTTGCTCTACACCATCCCTGAATCTGCACATCAGAGGAATGCAGGACCTGGTCTAGCTCCTGTTTAGATCTACCGGATGCCAGGGTCGTCATATCGTCGGCAAAGAGATAAATGCCCCGTTCGAACTGGAAAGGTAGGTCATTTATGAACAACAGGAAATATGTCGGTCCAGTCACGCTGCCTTGCATAACTCCACACGGAATTGAAGTGGGAAGAGAATCTTCACCATTGAAACTGACCGTCTGCACCCATCCCGCCAGAAAGCTCCAACAAAAAGCCATTGCTCTCTCACTAAAACCATAGTGCTGCAGCTTTCGAACCAACAGGTTATGAGGAACAAGATCAAAAGCCTTTTTCAGGTCATACAAACGGAGGGCTGTACGATCACCTCTCTCCAAAGAATCCAGAACACCCATCCTTGATTACTGTGCACGAACGATGGGAAAATTAGCAATTGTGGAAATTACCGAAGTCTTCAGAAAACCGATGGTGAAAAATGAGTGAACCTGGTTTGCACTATATCCGGAAAAACCTGCCGAAGCCACGTTCAGTAACCAAGTGCATTTCTTGTGTGGCGAAAACTGTGACCCAGAAGTCATTTCCTCCACTCGTATATTTACGATTTCCCCTTCGTTTGTTGCCCAGCACGTTCGCCGAATAGTATTGCGAAAACGCTCGCGGTGTTTCCCGTTTTGGTCCGGGGTCCGCCAGGTGCTGCTTCTGGTAACATTCTCTATCCAAAGAGAGGTGGAGCTTGAGGCGAGTGTTTTATACGAACTGGAATATCTTCAGCTAATTTATAATATTTCTAACCACTTTTTAGTTTAATGTAACCAAGTCCGTCAAATTTGCTGTCATAACGTTACCCGCCTGTTTACGTTAATATTATTTTAACGTTGTTTATTTGTTTTTTCAGCAAATACGCTTGTTTCCATCCTATGTTGAAATTCTTCACCAAGCTGCTCAGATCCAAAGGTCGTGTGACGACGGATGTCTACGCTTTCATGTTCTTCTGTGATTTTAGCAATTTCCTCGTTGTGATTTTTGGTTTCGCCGCATTCGGAGTGAGTGAAAGTTTTTAGTCACATTTTCCTTTCTTTCCAGTTTCACAACGAAAAACTCGAGTGAGAAATGTGGAAAGTGAAACAGTTTTGAAATCAATCACATTTTTCATTAATTGGGGAGTTTATGTTTTGCTCAAATTAATCTGAAACTTAGTATAATAGTTCTTTCAAGTAAGTACCGAATGTACTATTAATATTACTAACTTTCTCGTACCAAGGTGAATGGTCCCCAATGTAAACTGTCAATCACCTCTTTACGAGCACTGCATCTGATTATGCCGACAAATTAATCCAAGAAGGAATAGAATAAGTTATTTCTTTTGCATAAAAATTAATCATATCAGATCGCGATTCAAACTTTAGCCGATTTAACTCTACTGCATTCCCATTTTCAACCTTCCAACTTATGAGTACGAGTACTTGGAAAGAGTTGGTTCTTACTTTGATGGTAAATAATATCGAATATGTTTCTCGCTCTGCTATGGCAAATTACATGTTTCAGTCCAATCAAGGTGACGGCGGAGTGTCCCAATATTTCGAAGAAAACAAAGTCCCTGTAGCGTTCCTCATCATGTTGATTCTGCAGTTCGTCCTGATCATCGTGGACAGAACTTTGTACTTGAGGAAGTACATTTTTGGGAAACTCATCTTCCAGTACATCCTCGTTGTCGGGATTCATATATGGATGTTCTTCATTTTGCCGGCGGTCACGCAGAGGTACGTTACCAACCCTTTTTGACATTTGGTTTTACTCATAGTCGTGCAGAACTCGGAGTTATGAGTTCAATATAAAAATATCTACTTACTGAGGGAGGAACAATCAAATAACTGATTCTTCTAGTATTGTGTGGAGCTGGCTATGACAGACAATCAGACTAGACAGGTCTGATAGTACCTAGTTGACTATCAGACTGATAGTAGTATTTTTGGGGAGAGGGGGACGACCTGGGAGGTCGCCAGTGCTGCTGCTGGTCTTGATTTTGTTATACAGCAGTTAGTAAAGTGCCAGAACCCAGCTCGTCGGTTGAGTTCCCTGTTGCTGCGCATGAGAACTCATAAGATTAGATGGCAGAGAACTCTGGCAATGCTCCGAAAGCCTCATTTCATGCCAATGGGATCCAGGAACTTTCACGCCGTCCGTGTGGCGATAACAGTTACCCATGGCCGTGCCTGTCTGAGTGGAAATGATCATCTGTACCGAGTAGTGCAACAGTGCCTGCAGACTCATGGTAACTGCATCCTACATCATGATCCAGTCGCCAAATGGGTAGCAGGAGTCTTGTCATCTAGTGACTCAGAGGTTAAGATTGTATCACATGTCCAAGATAGTTGCCATCATGTCTGGCAGGTCTTGCATTATCCTGGATGTTCAAGTTGTCAATGGCAGCTCGGACATGGAGCTTACCTGACAGGCCAAGATATGAAAGTACGATAGAAATTACCTACGACAAGCAGTGTAGGAGCTAAAAGGAGTGGCACCCAACAACATCAGGGTCATGGTTGCAATGTTGTCATGGAGCAGGGTGCAGGAAAAGTTTAATGGAGTTACTCGATTTGGGCATCTCAGAAGGTTTACTTCGTGGTATCACCACCATCTTGGCTCATTCCTGAACTGGTGGTCGTTTTCTAGGGGCACTTCTGCTCATCCCTCTCTACCACCCCACTTTCCTCAATCTTCCTTCATCCCTAGAACCGGTTGTTTGGTGAGTCCTGGGCATCTTCTCCAAATAAAAATTAGATATATTTGAGGAGCGAGCTAGCAAAACTTGACTTTTCCACTTTGGAAAATTTTTCAGGAGAGGCAAAAAACGTATAACGTATGATCTATTTATTTTCTATAAACAGCAATGTGCCGTTTCGTTCAAGCCACAGGCAATAGTAATTACCCAAATTTTGATCATCTTAATATTATCCACTTCCGAGTTATTTGCATAAGTTTTTTGGAGAAGTCGACTTTTGACAGAATAAAATGGATAAGTTGAGTTTTGAAAAACCTGAAACAACTTTAACATCTGTCTATTACCTGCCTATCTTCATTCTTCAAGTTCATTATTCATTTAATTTTGTACATGTTTGTTTTTAATGTCCTGAAGCGATGAAATTACTTTGTTTTCCTTTATTTTCTCTCTGATAATTGGATAGTATGATAATAAAGGTGAATTTAAATGCCACAAATCGTAACCCATAATAAATTTAATACAAAAAACAGTTTTTTATAAACTTTTTAGTTTACGTTTAACGAAGAATGAAAACATTATTAAAAAATTAGATGACAATTAAAAATTTACTAAAAAAGTAGGTACATAGTTAGGTCCATTACGCCATTAGACATCACAGTTCACAACCTTTCAAAAATTCAATTCAACCTCTTAAAAAAGAATTGAATTTGTCAAAAGTTGAATTGAATTTGACAAAAGTTGAATTGAATTTGTCGAAAGATGAATTGAATTTCTCAAAAAATTAATTGAATGTTACAAAACTTGAACTGAATTTGTCAAAAGTTGAATCGAATTTGTTGTCAGAGGTTGAATTCAATTTGACAAAAATTTAATTTAATTCGCCAAAAGATGAATAATTCATCTTTTTTCATTTTTGGTTCAATTCAACTTTTGACAAATTCAATTCAACTTTTGTCAAATTAAATAATTTAATTTAATAAATATAATTTAAATAAATAAATAAAAAATAATAATAAATAAATAAATAATAATAATAAATAAAATAAATATAATTTAAATTAAATTATATATTATTATATATATTGATATATATAATATAATAATATATAATTTAATTTGACAAAAGTTGAATTGAATTTGTCAAAAGTTGAATTGAACCAAAAAACTTCGATAACACAGCTGGAATAAACAGTCTGGAAACACAGAAGCCATGTGGAAGGTTTCATTCTTTGGCTCTAAGGAGAACCGTGGGGTACTAACGAACCACAATACTGGCGCTCTACTCCAAAGATATTGCAGTGTAACTCCACACTGCAACTGCGCTACCTGTTGAGAGAAGGGTGAAACTAGAGAAATAAAAACTACTGAACAAATCACTTTTGGATAAGTGGAGTTTTGCTAAAATTGGTTGTGAAGAAGGCAGGTTATGGCTGTGGATAAGTTGACTTTTGAATGAAAGCATCTGAAAAATTAGTAGGGGGACCATTTTTGTGGAGAAGTCAAGTTTTGCTTGCAAAGGTAGATTTTGAGGCCCTATTTCACACAGGATAAAACAAGTTTTGCAAAACTTTGAATAACGTATGGATTCAGTTATGGTTGAAAAACTCGAATCAGTAAAAAAAATCATTTATTACAGAAAGTGGAAAAGTTAGGTTTTGCTAGCACGCTCCTCATTTATTTTATGTTCTATGGTGTGCTGTTAAGGGGAGGGGAGGGTACTCACAGTAAAGGGAAAATTAAGATAATGGGATGTTCGTTTCATGAGTAGAGTAGAAAGAGATGGTTCTAATTGGTGATTCTATGAGGTGAGTTGTGTTATCTACGTACCCTAAACGAAATATTGTAATTTCTTAATTTTTTTCAGGTTTCCCATGGCTAGGTACAGGTAACACATTTCACCCATTCACAGTGGCGTTTCCGTGTCTGTGAATCCCTGTTTCACATCACAAGTTTCACAAATTTCAACGATTATTACACTACACTTATCAACAAAGTATCTTCGTTAATAATTAGCAATTTTGGGGTCCGAATTGTATTGATGGTGTGCCAAACGTTATTGATATCCTTGCTCCCACCTGAGCATCAAAAAAATCAAGTCTCCCCCAGAAAGTCTGCATCCGTGGTGCCCCTTAGGTGGTGGATCTGAAAACTGACTGTCTATTCTATCTTCCATGGGGAAACCTTCACAGGAAAATTGGACAGGTGCGAAAATGTATGTCGCGAGTGGTGGCTGCACTGCGAATGTGTTTCCAGAAATTAATTTCAAGCTACAGTAGGAGGGAAAGAACGTCATGAGGGGAGAAATTCCTGAAAAAATATCGTATTGCACGATGATACGAGATAAGTAGTTACATCTTTTTCAGAAGAATGTGCCAAAGGAATGCAGAGTTTCTGTGGTAGACCTAAGCATAGAAATTTGGAGCTCAAAATACATTAAATAAATGCACAACATTTTTATGCAGAACAAAATCCATGACAACAGTGAAATGCACATTAAAAAACTATAAATCAACGATAGTTTGATTTGAAACGAAGGATAAGGCATCAATGGGGTGTGAAAAACTGTTTATTGTTATTTTTAACCTAAACTAGACCTCATTCTGAGAATTTTGACACCAACCGCAACCTTCTAGCGTGAGAAGACCTTTTTCTATGATTTTTCAAAGTTTTGAATGTTTATGACGTCACAGTGGGCGTGGGGGGGGGGGGTTGTCCCGCCCTCGAATCTTTGAAAAATCATGGAAAATGATCTACTCATCCAAAAAGAGAACGGCTGGTGTCAAAATTCTCAGGCTGAGGTCTACTTTCGATTAAAAATTAAAAAAAAATAATCAGGCAATTATAGGAATAATTTCTAACGAATGGAGGAAAATCATGTGCTGGTCAAGAAGTGTCACCACTTTTACGCACACTCTTTCTATACTTCGTCCACGTTTGAAGTAGGACCTTTTTCAACACCTGACATTCACTCTTTCTCTCTTGATTGCTTCTTTTCGACTCTCTATTTATTTCTGTAGATAACATTAACTGAAGTATGAAAAACACATTTTGAGCCTTCTAATTCAATCACGTTCTTCTTTTAATTTCATCAAACTTGTGTCGTCTCGTGGGGTTTTTCCTGCAACAGGCCTAAAAGTTGATTCAAAAGCTCAGATTTCCAACGGTATATTTTTAAAAAAACTTGTATGTTTTATAAGCTACGGAAAGGTAAGGTGTTTTCGACTGAGAAAAAGTGGAATATTTTATCGAAATCCTGGTTATTGAATGACTTACTGACTTTCTCATGACTTGCGGGTTCAGCGGAGTTAGGGAATCAAATCAAATATTTTTTATTGAAAAGGCCAAGAATGGCAATACAATCGTCAATCATCAAACAAAATAAGAGGCAAATACAAAACGTCTGCCAAGTGGGTGTGGCACATAGCTTCATCGTATTCATAACCCGATTATATAGATGATCCGATGCATAGTAGTTAATCTCAAAACGCCAATCTCTAAGTATCTTTCACTACCCTCATAGGGGACCATCTACACGCTAATCTGGACAATCCTAGAAAATTTCATCAAATTCGGATGAAAAATGTAAGTGTTATGGCTGTTACAAGGAATTCACGTTTGCGCATGCGCAGCGGCTACTATCAGTCCGGGGGTGATAATCTTCATTGGGGACCATCTACAACCTAATCCGCAACATCCCTGAAAATTTCATTGAAATCGGGTGGAAAATGTAGAAATAATGGTCGTTTCCAGTAAATTCACGTTTGCGCATGCGCAGTGGCTTCTATCAGTCCGAAGGTGGTGATTTTCATAGGAAACTATCTACAATCTAATTCGCATAATCCCTGAGAATTTCATCGAAATCGGGTAGAAAATGTGGAAGTTATGGCCGTTACAAGGAATTCACGTTTGCGCATGCGCAGTCGCTTCTATCAG
This sequence comes from Apolygus lucorum, assembly GCA_009739505.2. Lineage (NCBI taxonomy): Eukaryota > Metazoa > Arthropoda > Insecta > Hemiptera > Miridae > Apolygus > Apolygus lucorum. The sequence continues at coordinate 36,137,262 of CM019176.2, forward strand.
TCCGGGGATGATGATTTTCATAGGGGACCGTCTACACGCCAACCCTCACAATCCCTGAAAATTTCATAGAAATCGGACAATAACTTCGTATAGTTATGCGCGTTACAAGGAATTCATGACAGACACACAGACAGACAGACACACGGACAGACAGACACGGAACCAAAATTGTTCAGAAAGGTCTAAAACGCAAAACGCGAGTGAAAATTTTGATTTTATTGGAGAACTTTTTTTTTCATCCTTGAAAAGTGAAAACAAAGCTTCCGCTACCTTCGTAGACTCGGAAGCAATAAAAAGGAATAGGTAGGTACATAACAACTGACTAACTGGTTGACTCGGACCTTAAAAAATTATATAGTAAAAATCATTTATGCTGTAGAGTTCTGCATTAATTAATAAAACCTTTACTCTACGTTCGAAAGAATCAACCGATAAGGAACGGAAACTGTCAGGCAAATAATTAAAATATCTGACACCATTCTGTAATGGGTCACAACGCACAGATGCAGAGAGGCATACCAGAGTCGTTTGGTAATCACTACAAGAACGCGGATGAGGAATTTCACCATGTTGGAATTTCCTATTTTTGACCCCAAAATCGGATTCATCACCTCGAAAAACCACCTCCTAAGGCAAACTTTCAGCCCGAACTTCCTAATTCACGAATAAACAAAACAGTGTCGAAAATACGAATGTTTAAAAAAAACGGGAAAATGACGTCATCCTGGAATAGTTCATTTATGGCCGCTTGAAGCGCTGAGATCGAGAAATCTATAGTCCCCAGATGCAAAATTTCACGAAACAGTAAAGTTCGAAATCGAAAAACTGAAGAAAAAAATTAAAAAAGCAAGATGGGGAAAATTAAGCTTCCCCTGTTTTTGTTTGATAACTTTTCTCTTAGGGTGCGTTTACACTGGACCCGATTTTTTACTCGGCCGAACTCCAGCTCTGCCGATTCCACCGATTCCCCGACTGAAGTGTTTACACTAGACCCGATTTTTCAAACGATTCTACCGATTTTCGTCAGTTGCCCCGAGCCCGTCGTATAGTATGGAAGATTTAGCAGCGTTAGAATTTCTAACTGAAAACTCACTATTGAGATTATTTTATTTTATTTATAAAATATTATAAAATTTTAATTTATTTTATTTTATATGTTGTTGGTTGAGCGTCGGGAATGGGCGAATGACATTTTTATGGAAAGAGAATCATCCGGAGAGTTCCATACCTTGTTCCCCCAATTGCTAGAACAACCAATCAAGTTTCGCCAGTATTTCCGGATGACTCCAGAGACTTTTTTTTACATTCTGAGTGCTATCAGAAGGCGAGTGGAGAAATTTTCTAATTTCCGGATTTGTATTTCTCCAGAAAAGAGGCTTGCTGTGACGTTGAGAACGCCTTGCTGTGACGTCTATGATGTCGTTACACTTGACTTTCATTAACTTCAAAGTTATTGTTTCAAAATAAATTTGATTTTCTCAAACTAGAAAGATATCCGTAAAAATGCTGCGTTGACTGTACTTACATTAACTGTACATTAACTGGACGTACTTACCATAAGGTGACTCCTGATAATCAAAAAGCGGGAACCCCCCCATCACCCACCTAATTTTTGAGATGTTTCACAAAAGACGCTGCATAAAATCGGCTGATTCGGCCGAACAAAACAAAACTATTTGGTTCGGAATCGGAAGACGGAAGAGCTCGGCGGAGTTCGACCGAGCAAGTCGGGCATAGTGTAAACACTTCGTCCGAATTCCATTGAACTTTCTACTTTTGTTCACTCGCCCCATGTCTGCCGTTAACGGCCGTACTCTGCAGAATGAAAAATCGGCCGAATTCCGGCTCCAGTGTAAACGTAGCCTTAGAAAACACGATTTCGTCGTCCCAATGGGCAACACTGGGAGGAGATGACGATCCGAACAGCCCAATCAGCGAGCGTTCCCGCTTCACATCCGTTTTCCCGGTTAGTTTTGAAATCAAAAATTTTTATTGTCTCCCAAAAATAACAGGAGACTTATTTTCCGAAATCAGCCCGATTTTCATCTATCCCACACCATTAATTATTCAAGGATAATGCAAACAGAATTCGGTGAAATTCCTCATTGTGGGAATGGATGTCTATTCCACCTTGGAGAACGCAAGAGTTTCTGAACACCAGACACAAGCACTTGTACAGGTATAGTGCTGGAATGGGGTATTTCGGTGGGTCGGAAATTCAGGTTTTTGGACCTGAATTTGGATTCAGCACCCTTGAAAACCTATATACTACAACTTTAAGCCCAATGGTACTATAACATGTGGTGGAAAAATTAATTAAAGAGATCACACGTTTGAAAAAGGCGGGCCGGTATAAATGCACACACACTAGGCAAGGACTACGCCCCACGTATGGTTGGGGTTTTATGTATAAGATGATTCGACTAAAATTCTTCCCTCTCAAGTTGGGTCGCCCTCCATACCACGAGTCGGAAATCGTTTTTCCGGGAATGATTATTTCATCTGCCTTACATTTGTGTTTTTCTTCCTCAAAATTGGAGTGATCTTGGATCAGTTGAGAGTGTCACGTCAGAGGTTATAATAATTTTAACGTTTGCAGGCAATTCAATGCTGCTTTACCGCCTATGCTGTGGTACACAATCAAGTGTTTCTATCTACTCCTCTCGGCCTACCAGATAAGATGCGGTTATCCATCGCGAATTTATGGAAACTTCCTGTGCAAAGGATACAACTACATAAATTACTACCTCTTCAAAGTGTGAGTTTTCAAATAAAAAATTGGTCATTTAGGATGGGTAAGCGGTTGAAATTTGCTTTGGCGTTCATGTTTTGGTTTGGCGTTTTATAATGATGATTGGTTGTTTTGTGCAGTTTCATGGCTGTGCCTTTCGTGTTCGAATTGAGGGCCCTTATGGATTGGATATGGACGGATACGTCAATGACTTTATCTGACTGGCTCAAAATGGAAGACATATTCGCGCACGTATACCAGTTGAAGGTGAGTTTTCCTCTGGCCTTAGTGATTGATATGCTCAATTTTCGTAGATGTTGGATTTCAATAGAGGGTTACAGCGGGCCAAGATATGGGGAAAACGCGGGATTCACGGCGAAAACAGGAGCCCTGCGGAACACGTGAGGCTCACGAAATACAGCTCTCTCATGGATGATGCGAGAGTCACGGAAATCCCGTGAGGATAACCTCTACCCAATTCCTTGTTTCCATAGCTGAGCTAATGGCCGCTATCAATCAACCCGGTCAGTCATAAGGATGGGTATCGTTGCAAAAGTATCGATATTTTGTATCGATACTGTATCGTATCCGAGTATCGATATCCCAAGTATCGTTGGGCATAAGTATCGATATTTTAGAATATCGAGTATCGATACTTTAGTGTCACAAACTATCAATATCATCCAATATTCCCAAGAAAAATAATTTTTTCAACAATGTATTCATTTTTCACAATCAAGAGTACAAGCAGAGTGATTTTCTCCATGATAATAACGGTATTTGTGCAACCAAAGAGTAATGACCTGAAAGCCTCTCTACCTTCTTCATTTTTTAGCCATTCTGTTGAATTTTCTGCAAGAAATGTATCGATATTCGATATTTAGAAATATCGGATCCAAAGTATCGATATCCAAAAATATCGGATAGTGCAGTATCGATACTAAAATATCGAATATCGGTGCAAAAGTATCGATATTTTAAAATATCGAGTATCGATACCCATCCCTAGTCAGTCAGTTACTTTCGTTTTGAAGTGATATGCGAATCTTTTGCAAGTTCTTTATCTTTGGGGTTGCGGTAAATTGAATTAAAGAGTGAAAAATTTAATCGATCCCTTACACATTTTGGTCTGTTGCTGTTAGATTTGACAAGGTTAATATAAAACACTCGCGGAATCAAGCACAATACTTTATTTTCAACGGAACACTTTCACTTCTCGAATACGAGAGGGAAGACGATAATGAACTAAACGATTGCGATTGTCTACATCGATTCCTAATGATTGGCGAATCGATAACTATTAATTGATTCCAATCGATTTCAATCAGTTGCTGCGTCTGAAGTGTGGATGACGGATGATCGATCTTGATGAGATCAGTTGGACGATTCATCTCGAATTCTTTCCCGTTGAAGGCAACTTTCCACGATCGTCTAAACCACACCTACAGCATTAGTTCATGTATCCTCCGCTAGGGATAATAAAGCGTTTTCCTTACAATCATATGAGATAAGTTTAGTTACCTAGTTTGGTGAAGCTTGAGATAATGCGATGCAGGTGATTCAAGGGAAAAATGCTTAATATTCCTAGCAGAGGATACATGAACTAGTGCTGTAGGTGTGATTTAGACGTTTGTCCACTTTCCTCTACCAATTTTTTTTTTGACTGACTTAGTATTTATTTTACTTCGACATTCGAAGGTAACATTAGTGTAATAACTTGGGTTAAACAGATAAATTTTATATTTCGATTCGGAAAACGACACTTTTTATTTGGAAAACTTTCTGCTCAAACTCGTCCAGGGTAGCCAACTCAATCTATCTTAAAGCTTGGTTCACATAGGTGCGTAATGTCCGTAATCCGTAGTGCGTAATTGGATTCTATTGGCTGAGCCGATTGAGGGGCTATTTGCTATTGGCCCCTCAATCGGCTCAGCCAATAGCATCCAATTACGCACTATGGATTACGGACATTACGCACCTATGTGAACCAAGCTTAACACCTTCAGTGCGGATGACCGGTCATCCCTGCATACCTGCCATATGGTCGACCGGTCATACCTAGCATTTCAACTCTCTTAGGGGGAGGGCCCGGTACCTCCCCTTTTTGATATATTCCATTTTTTGCTTTTTTTTCGTCTTCAGCATGAGTTCAACTGTCTAAAGGTCATATCACACGAGCGATTTTTCAGCTTTTTTCCACAGAAAAATCGCTGGAACGTGAAGAGGAAGAAGTACAGTGATTCAAGTATCCATGCAAGGGAAGAAGTACAGTGTTTCAAGTATCCATGCAGCGGGTTTTTAATTCCACTTCCCCACCCCCCCATAGCACAGCCTGCACCCTGGTGGAGCGATTTTTCTAGCTTTGGAATATTTAGAACGCGTTCTAATTTTTCTAGTCCGCCATTTTGTGCGGGAAAAAAAGCTGGAAGGAAACCATTCGAAGGTTCTCCATCGATAAGTAATTTGTGGTTGTAGCATTCCTTGATCTACTAGTCGACCTCTGTTCAGTTTTCTGCAGTTTTCCGAGAGAAAAATTAATCAGTTCTTCGTTCATTTTTAAACCTCCAACAAGTATGCCGCCGAAGGATATAGTGAATAGGTGGACAACAAGTGAAACTTCGCTTCTAAAACGTTGCTTCAAAATTCCACACTACTATAACCTGATCCAAAACTTGTAGTCAGTCAAAATCGCTGGCCGCCAGAATGCGCTCTATTCGCAGTTTTCTGCGGTTATTCTTCTTCAACTTCGCCTAACTTATTCTAACTTCCTCTTCACGTTCCAGCGATTTTCCAGCGGAAAAAAAGCCAAAAAATCGCTTGGCCTTAAAACATTGTTTCGTTTTTGATGCCGAACTTTAATACGAATTTTGCGTTCAAATTAACCAATATCGAATTTCAACCTCGAAAAATTTTCAGTACGGCAGGGTTGCACGACTTTGGGACCCGCATTGAAGGTGTTAAACAAGTAGGTACTGAACAACAGCGAGTTATTAAATGTCTCGCTCCATCCATGTGGATACAATCAATATCTACCATTAGAATGTAATACGAAAAATAGATTAGTCCGAGGTCGATGATAAACTACCAATCGCGTAGAATTCAGTTGTCTGTAATCTGCTCCTCAGACAAGGGGATAGAGTAAAATGCACAATTACTCACATTCATTTTGCATATACTTTTACAGTTTTTTGGGTAATAAACAAGCTTGCTTCATTGATTTCCTTATCCTGTTTTTCTTCGTCGGTTCAATGAAAACAAAAAAAAAGTCTGCCAAGTGGGTGTGGCACATAGCTTCCTCGTATCCATAACCCGATTGTATAGATGATCCGATGCATAGTAGTTAATCTCAAAACACCAATCTCTAAGTACCTTCCACTACCCTCATAGGGGACCATCTACACGCTGATCTGGACAATCCTAGAAAATTTCATCAAATTCGGATGAAAAGTGTAAGTGAGTAGATGTATGTGATTGGATCAAAAAAAACTTAGCCTCGGCTGGGATTCGAACCCGAGACCACTGAGGGACAGTTCTATGCGCTACCTCTGAGCTACTGAGGCCTTGTGATGCAATGAATAGGATTTGAGATTCTCACAGGGGACCATCCCTCTATGAATGAATCCCTCTATGATTTTCATAAGGGGCCATCTAAACACTACTCAGTAACATCCCTGGAAATTTCATCGAAATCGGGTAGAAAATGTGGAAGTTAAGGCCGTTACAAGGAATTCACGTTTGCGCATGCGCAGCGGCTACTATCAGTCCGAAGGTAGTGATTTTCATAGGGGACCATCTACAAACCTAATCCGCAAAATACCTGAAAATTTCATCGAAATCGGGTAGAAGATGTAGAAGTTATGGCTGTTACAAGGAATTCACGTTTGCGCATGCGCAGTCGCTTCTATCAGTCCGGGGATGGTGATTTTCAAAGGGGAGCGTCTACACACCAACCCGCACAATCCCTGAAAATTTCATAGAAATCGGACAATAACGTCGTATAGTTATGCGCGTTACAAGGAATTCATGACAGACACACAGACAGACAGACACGGAACCAAAATTGTTCAGAGGGTCTAAAACGCTAAACGCATGTGAAAATTTTGATTTTGGAGAACTTTTTTTTGTCCTTGAAAAGTGAAAACAAAGCTTCCGCTACCTTGGTAGACTCGGAAGTGTTGCAGAATCTAAAGCAAAGTCAATACCACGAGCCTTGCAGAATTGAAGTGAGACTCACGTTGGAAAGCATCCACTCAATAGTTGCTGCCGCAGCTTCTCATTGAATGAAGGTTCTGGATCTCGCTGTAACTTTCTAATGTAGATTGGAGATAAGCCCGAATGCATTTTCAATGAATTTGTTTTTTCAAAAGGGTAAATTTTTTGAATTGAGTATACTTGGATATGTACTACTGCTCTGTGAATACCCTGAGTGGGGTATTTCGGTGGGTCAGAAATTCAGGTTTTTGACCTCAATTTTTAATTCAGCACCCTTGAAAACCTATATATTTCAACTTTAAGCCCTTTTTGATACTATAGCATGTGGTAGAAAAATTAATTAAAGGGATCACACGTTTGAAAAAAAGGCGGGCCACCTTAAATGCACACACACTCCGCCCCGCGCGTGTGTGAGTAGTATTTTGTAGTATCCAAGAGATTCTCCAAGGGTTTAATCTCTTCTCTGTGCATGGATACTTTTTTCAAAGACAGTTAGCTAGCTACGTCACACCATTCAAATCTTCAACTTTCCTTAGCTTCTCTGATTTTTTAAAAACATTGTCTCGACGAACAGACCCGATTACCATTATTCCTGAGCCATAATACTTTTTGAAAAAAAAAAAATTTTTTTAATTGACTGAAATACCCCATTGGCCTATTGGCAAGAGTTGGAATTGACATTTTTTCCTTGTGGAATCGCAAACCTTGCGTGATTCCTGCAGTGTTGACAGTAGAATTGAGGTAGGTAATAATATTTCCTGCCAGTTAATTTCCATGTTGAATTTCAGTGCCAAAGGCGAGCGGAAAGGGAATATCCGCAAGAACGAGGGGTGAAGAAGGCAAGCGTGACCAAGTATATCGTCGGAGGAGGATGTTTGGTTAGCATAATATGCGTGATATGGTTTCCTCTGGTCCTATTCGCTCTCGGGAACACAGTGGGAAAAGCGAATATCCCTACTGACGTGACAGTTTCCGTGCGGATTGGCGCCTTCGCTCCGATATACCAGTACACCGCTCAAAATGATTCCATTTACCGGTAAGTACAAGTTCTCTCTCTTTGTACATTTGAGGTGATAACATGGTGTGAGAAACTTTGAGAATTGATTCTTCAAAAAGTTGTTTTGAGCTGTTTAGGTCTGGTTGACCTTGTTTTTCCCCGAGCTCGTCTCTTGGCGTTTTATCGCTTCCCCAATCAATTTTGCAGTTCCACCTCTACTCAGTTTATACCTTAGGAAAAGTATCGTTGGAGTGGTAGCTCGAGCCGTCATAAAATCGCTAATATAAAAAATATTGTTTAGTAATGCATGCATTCCAGGATAAGCATTAGATGAGTTAAACCAGTTGGTAAGCGATAAAACTGTTTCACTCGATGTAATTTATTTATTACTTTAGGCAAGAAATAGTGATCCCCCCCCCACCATTATCCACCATAACATTTCTAGCGGCGTGGGAGCCTCGAATCTGAAGAGCATTTTAAAATCCATGATCTACAACACCCAACATGCGAATTCCAGTTCACACCCCCCCCCCCCCCCCCCCCCCCTCCACCATCACCACCAATGGTGTCCGTCTGGCACCAAAGCGGAAATACGTCGTAACATTGAACTTTCATCTATTTGTTTTAGTAGGCAGTCCGTCGAAGTTCACATCCGTATTCAAGGTGAAACACAAAACAAAAAAAATATGCGGTTTATGGTGTCCTGGCACCATGGTGGCACCACTATTAGTTCCGTGGTGGTACAGAGAATAATTCATGAAAATCCGGAGGTATAATGAGAATTTCTCCTCAATTTCAAAGCTTGGGTACAATTAGTAAGCAGTAAAGGAACCAAAATATTGAAAAATCGGATATTTTTTTAATATTATCCCCCCACTCGCCCCCTCCCGCTGCGAATTTCGGTACTCTAGTGAAATCATGTACAACTCGGAAGTTATTTGAGTAAAAAAAAAAGAAACTCGCAAATCGGTTGGAAATTGAGGCCTGGGCAGAGTTTACAAGATTATGCCCGCAAACGCACGTTTTTAGAGATTTAACCCCCCCTTTCCCCCCTTAAAAAGCAAAATTCAAAATTCCGGCGCACTAGTGCACAACTAGATAGTTTTCCGCGTCGAACAAAAAAAGAACCACGAAAATCGGTTGAGAACTAAGGGCTGGGCAGAATACACAAGATTTTGCCACACACAGACATACACACAGGTTTTTTTCTCGCGGATTTGGATTCAGAATAGTCTAAAACGGATTACTGTGTGGTTATTTTTTTTTCTGTTGAGTGTTGTCCTCCTCCACCCCAGATCAATCGCATAAGGACGCCCAAGTCTTACTGTGGGACGTCCTAAAAAGAGTGGCTGAGTGTGTCTCTAAGGCCGAATGATTAGACTTGACTCTACTTTTGTAAATTAACCTGAGGTTGGTTCGATGTTTTTTTTCTCAAACTTGTCCATAAGGAGGAGTTCTGAAAAATGGCCGCCCCGAATTTCGAACCGTGTTCGGGGGCTTTCGACTCTACGAACGGGTCCATGATTTGGAACTGCTGTAATCTGTTACCGCGTAACCTTCTCCTTCACTGCGATAAAAATTCTATTTTGAGTTGTTTGCTATGAATGAAATAATGATGAAAAATAAGGATGTTACTAAGTGCTTTTCGTTTTTATTCACTTAAGAGAAAACTATGATCGCTAAAAGTATGATTATGGTTTCGAATTGAAGCCCATTGCATTGCCTTCAAATTCCTCTGTCTTTATTTTTTGCTTCCGAGTCTACCTAAGTAGGGGAAACATTATTTTCAATTTTCTTGACTGAAAAAAAAAAAATCCTCAAAATCAAAATTTTCACTTGCGTTTTACGTTTTAAGCGCTCAAGCTCCTTTTTATGGGGTTACCTAAAATCCAAGGTAAACCTCAAGGATGCTATCAGACGGGAAATAGCCACCATCCCGATGGAAACTGTTGTTAGCAATTCCATATTAGCCTCTAACGATTATTCTTAGAGAGCTTCGTGCTCCTCCTCTACTTACCTATGCGACCTACCTGTTCAGTTCCTCTCTAGTATTTGTCCATGTCACGTTCGCTCCATTAAAAATCTATTCTCACATCTCGTTCAAGTGGTTTTCCGTTTCCCGAATATTCCAACTTTAGAGGAGAATGTTATGAGGAACTTTGCTGACAGGCTTGAAAAGTGCGCCAATCAGCAAGGGCGCCATCTTCATGACACCATTTTCCATACATAATTTTTTCTTCACTAACAATAAACTTCCAGCCTTAACGAACATTGATTTCAACCTGATATTTCCTAAATTAAGCATTTGGTGTCATTTTAAATGTGGTCACTCGTTTTCTGCCACCCTGTACTTGAAAACAAACTCTTGGAAACAGTGTTGTTTCATCTCCCAATGGCACATTTAATATTATTCAATGGGTGAAATATCAAACCTAAAAGGAAGTTCCCCCTCTCATTTTAAAGTAATTAAAAAAAACTAATGTTGGGAAGTCCTTTGACTTCAATAAGTTAATTTGAAAATTTTGTTGTAGACTAACTCCAGCTCAATGGGATCAAGTCAATTCGATTTACTCAAATTCGAGGAGTGCTACCACGTTCTTGTCCAACTACCTATTTGATGATGTGGGGGTTGTGGCTCTGAGTCGCCATTCCACCGCAGTGTGGACAATATCGCCTCCAGATAACATGACATTCATTAAAGACTTGAACGAAAGTAAGTATTATGCAACCTTAGATAATAATTGTTCAAGAATAATATTTCTGTCTCCCTGCGTGGTCCTATGAGAGTCCAGCCACCTGCAACCCTTGTCGGGTTTCAGCGCTATCTCCCGCCACTTCAACAAAACTGTGAGCTGATCACGCTTGTGTAACCCGCCTGTTCCTAATAACGTGGGAAAGAAGCACGCCACAGCCTTCGAGGAGGTCGGGGTGGTGATGGGAGAGGAGGTGGACGAGGAGGGGACCTTCGAGGAGGTCGGGGTGGTGATGGGAGAGGAGGTGGACGAGGAGGGGACCTTCGGGGAGGTCGGGGTGGTGATGGGAGAGGAGGTGGACGAGGAGGGGACCTTCAGGGAGGGGAGCATCGACCCTCTCCATGAGGAGACTTCAGTAACGTGTCGTCATTGCTCAAGTTCGCTTCAGTTGTAGGCCGGGTTGTACTGTTTGAGAGCCATTTGTGCTAGTTGTGTGGACTTGTTGAAGGGAGATTTTCCCACATTGTGTCGAACTTACGATTGAATTTAAAGCTATCTGGGTAGATTTGCACAGTCACGCGAATTTATCCATAAACATTTATCTCCAAAGACGCCCTCGGGACCGTCTTCACCATCAACATTCTTCTACGTGCGGTTCCAGAGAGTTAGTGGTAAGGTACCAAGTTAAATCATTTGTAATCTACTGTATGATCATTTCTGCCACTTTTGAATACTTATATAATCGCCAATACTGCTTAAAAATAGTTAAATTCAGCTCTGTCACCTCTCGTACCTAGGTTGCGTAGGCATACCCTAACCATACCTTTAGGGCGTTGTAAGTCCACGTGGTGAGTGTTCTCATCCTAGGAGAGTAATATCTACTTAATTACTACAACAAATCAACGTAAAACTAATACGTACCCAACTTAAAGCTATTACTTACCTTTTTACCGAAGTTTCGGAAGTCAAACTTGCGAATTGTATGAAGACTTACCTTGTGGAGCTGATGACAGAGTAGAGTGCCTTCCTTGCGGAATAACGTATTGAATTTATGCTTACCTGTTATAACGACTAAATTCATAGTCATTTCGAACCTTCTTGCAGACGAATTTATTAATTTTTATTACGAATTTTACTTACCTGATTCTTATAGAGGTCTGTGATCAGACGTTCTTGTCTAGGTTTCACCTAGGAGTATTTCTTACTTTCTACCTAATTTTACTTACCTGTTCCTATGATACCGTTGTCACCTTGTGATTTTCTAGTTTTTTTCATTGTTTTTCGAGACTGATTAGTCTTCTGTCTAAAACGTACCTCGTTGTCAACGTAGTCGGCATATCCAAGGGTACCCATACCCTAACGTTGTTTCACAATACTTACCTTTGTGGTTAACTTGATTTCAATTTTCTTATATACTGCGAGTTCTTTTCATACGCTTGTTAGCGAATTCGATTTATTCTTTGTTTTTCTTGAATACACTAATTTTATTGTTGGTAACCTGTGTTGTTATTTCATACCCTGAGTACCCCAAGTGTTGGTGAGTTCAGACGTGATAACTTGTAATTGCAAATTTGGTGAATAACGCCCATCAGGCAATAACGCTACCATAACACTTTTCAAATTTCGTAAACTTTATTTAGTTTTCATAGCATAGGTAACATTGGGCTTTTCACTGCCAATTTGCGGCTTTCACTTGCGAGTGCCTCCGAGCATCGCTCCTTCTAACCTGCACTAGGAACGCATCACCGTTCCAAACTGAAAAAAAGGAACCAGTGACGATTTTGGAGATCAGCTTTGAAATTGAATGACTTTGGGCACATTTTGCAACATAAAACGACACTTGGCATCATTTTAACGTCTATAACTGTTCATAGAGAAAACAATAAGAGAAACGAAAACGATAACGGGACAGCAATCGTGCCTGTATACTGCTTTGAACCATCTGTAAATAAATTCTACAGAAACATTCATATTCATGTTTCATTTATGTTCTTCCGTATCTAGTGTTGGGAGCTATGTTCCACGCCCACTCGTTTTTTATGTGAAACTTCACGAATGACGACCTCATTTCAAACTAACGACTTATTTTCAGCTACTAAACAGATTCCAATCAGGATTGACTGGACAATAAATCGCCTCACCAGTTCTCCAGAGCACCCGCCAACCATATCGGATTCTCAGGCCGACATGATCGATGGTCACGATCCCGAAAGAAAAGTTTTGATCCAGTATCTCTTGAATAACGTCTCAATCAACAGCTCTGGAGTAGGATTCCCACCATTGTTTCCCAAGTTCCTGAAAATTACTAATCGAGGATCTGCCACACCTGTTCAAACTTTAATGCATTTTGGTTAGTAATATCAAACTAGTACTAGGATAATATGCATAGCGATGTTGTTGAATTGTTAACAAGCTTGAAATAATTGTAGTTTAATACCTAAACTATCAGTTACCTCATTCTTTGACATTGTGTAGCGTCCTACAACTGAGTTTATTTCGATTTCAGAGGATGACAATGAAGTTCAGAAGGACGGCAGCGTCTTCCGAGGAGTTCTTGGGATTCTTCATCAAAATGATAGATCGATGTGGTGGGATCTCACAGAAAACTGCACGAATGATCCGAAAACCACGGACTTCCATTTGCGAGAGTTTCCTCACATGGCGAGCTGTGAAGACAGGCTCTTCATCTACACATTCAGTGACAAAGCCTTTCCGTCTTCACTAAGCATTATTTCTGGAAAAGGGTTCGTATTTGTTGGTTATTATTACATTACAGAACTACTATCATGGTTTACTGGTATTCTGGCTCCTACCATTGTTACTTTTCACCAATGTTTGATACTTAATCTTGTCATTTGTCCCTTCAGCGTGCACTAGCATATCCGTCATTCCTAAACCCATTCCTTTTCAACTCCATTCCTCGGCTCAAGACTCTTCCTGTATCCTTCTATCCATCCATTCCAAAGGTAACCTTCATTTTGCTTACGTCTTTCATAGTCATTGCTGTTTTGGTATTACTGATGCCCAATACACAATATTATTTCTGGTTCTATTACAGAATAATTGGACTGTACACGACGTTCGTCATTGTGATACACTCCGTGATCAGAGGGTTCTTCACTGGAATTTCCTTCAAAATCATGTTCGACGACATGCCTAATGTTGATCGACTGTTGCAGGTAAATTTCAGCTTCCCTTGTGACCCTCTAATATCCTATTCATGTTAGTGTGTGACTATTCTGTACGACAGGGTTAACCAGACACTTGATAAACATGGAAGAAAGAATAAAGATCGTAGTTATGTTTAGTGATGAAAAATGGAGAAAATCCTCTCTAGATAGAGTTACGCAGGACCTCAGATAGTCTCATATAGGGAACTAGGAATGGAATTTGAGGAGAGTTTTGGAGGCCATTACGTAGAAGACGTGGCAGTTGAGGAAAAATTGAAGCTTGCTAGGCCTCCACAGTTCCTTAAGTCTCTTCCATTTATGCAAACGAATTGGTGTGAGAACTGTATGTGAACTGTACATGGTACAGTACAGTTGACATACCACGTGGAGTAAAGCAGGGCTCAGTACTTGGTTCATGTCTTTTCTTGATTTTCATCAATGATTTGGCTCACCAGTTCCACAACAAAAGGATATTCCTTTTCGCCGATGATGTCACCGCGCTTTCAGAAGGACCTTGCCAGTTAGCTCTAGATTGTGACCAGATTAATGTGAATATGATTATTGAGGGTTGGTGTTCCGCTAATGGTTTGACGTTAAACACCAGTAAAAAGCAGAGTATAACTTTCCGCCTCAATCAACGACTTCAAGAGGAGTTGAACTTTCTTGGTCTGACCATTGATAATCGGCTGTCATGGAGGTCACACATTGATAATCTTTTGCTAAAATTAGCCTCTTGCAACTTCATGCTGCACCGTTTGGCTGGCTCTGTGTCACGGGATGTCCTTCGGACTTTATATTTTGCCTGCTTTGCGAGCAGGGCTTCATAAGGAGTTTTGGTATGGGGCAATTCGTGTCATGCGGGTGAGGTCTTCAGTCAACAGAAGAGGGCTGTCAGAGCTATTTGCGGGCTATTCCGGAGTCAGAGTTGCCGAGGAAGCTTTCGCACCCTGGGAATCCTCACTGCTCCAGCCCTTTATGTCCTGAACTGTCTCATTTTTTATTTTTTCCAAACTTTAGTTTTAAGTCGTTTAAATTTTATTTTAAATTTTATTGACATTGTTGACAATTGTATTGCCGATCCGGCCTTTACAAATTAAAAAAAAAAAAAAAATGGTTTCGACGTGACGTACTCTGTGCTTGGGGGATGTAGAAATTGATGTTGAAATGAAGAACCTTTCTAGGAAGGATGGTGTGGGAGAGGTTCGCTGTACTGTAAGTGAGCTGCCAAAGAATAATGGAGACAACTTAACAGTGAGAAAAGCTAACGTTGAAGTGGTAGTAAGCATGGGTAACGCGACAGTGGTGCTGCCAGCCTTGGTACTTCAAACGGATCAGGTGCTCCTTTTTAAATGCTGACTCGTTAGCTACATACAGTACATACACAAGCACAGTACAGCACAGTGGTGCTGCTCTTCATTCTATAGATTTGAAGGATTAGAAAGATTTTTTCAAGCAAATCATCGAGATAGGAATTATTTCCCAGTTTATTTCTCCAAAAATCAAGTGAAAATTACACACAAAAATCACCCAAAAATTGTTCTACTATATCTTATGAGCGTTACATGGATGACTGAATGAACAATCCTAAATTGCTGCTATCTCATGAGATGAGCCTCGACTACTCCTTGGTGTCAATCAATCAGAATGATTCTCCAGTTCTCACCGTTAGCTTTCACAGCCCTGGTTACTACTCAGAAGAGACATTTTGAACCGTTTGAGTACAAAACACAAGCTCTGTCTACACGTTCGAACCATCAACCCTGCTTGCTGTTCACATACAGTTTGTGCTTGGGGACGGCGCTCAATATAACGCTTATGAAAAAGGGTGTCAGTTTTTGGCTATTCTGAGAAATGACCCTCTTCTACTGACGTACCTACGACGAATAAAAACAAAAACCATATCCGTCAGAGATCAAAATTGTTCGGCCAGCTGAAGGAATTGACAAAAGAGTCGACCTTACGGAACAGAAAGCAGAAAGTGATCAGCTTATCGGACCTTATCGTTCAAAGTCGACTTTCCAGCATCTAAACGCTGTAATTCTTGCCTCACCGTCACAGGTATTGCCGGGGGGGGGGGGGGGGGGGGCTCTGGACAGATTCGAACCAATGATCTCAGATCGATGTTATAGTGGTTACGGTTAACGTTACTCTTCAGATCTGCCATGGAGGAGTAATTACTAAGCTTCTCCAGTTAAACTTCGTGTCCCACAGCCTTTGAGAAAGCAGCATTGGATTGAATTGGGGTGGCACTATATGCTTACCTATTATTCCAATCCAATTAGTAAGTAGGTAATTTTAAAGGGTTGATAGTTATGTAGGTTGAGAAGCTGTAGTGGAAAACGAAGTGTAGGGCCAAATTGGCGGCATGTTTAATAGGTACTTACACCTAGAGTCCAAAGTATGCAGAGTGGAGTTCTCGAAGGACCACAGCCATAAAGGGCTGAAAGAAAGGTTGAAGAATGTAAATGAGTTAATAGCAGAGTGTTGAGTTAATAGCAGAGTGTTGAGTTAAAGGAAAGTGAAAAGAGAAGACAGAGGTTGCAATTGTGAAGCAATATAATGAAGAAGTAAAAACATGCTCTCTATGTCCCTACCTACCTAACTCTATGGCCATAGGTTGATGAGTGCTTAAATATTATTGACAATACCAGTATTGAGATGTCGTAGAATGCTGATGAGGACTTCCTGGGATGAACTAGGCCCAATCCTGGAGCAGAAATGCCTTCCAATGCCTGGTATGCCACGAGGAACAGGCAGGAGGGGGGTGGTGGAGCTGTCCAACTTCTCACCTTGAGGACAACTACGTCAGATTGTGGAAATTCAGTGCTCAGCTCGATCCTTGGCGTAGAATGAGCCAGAAAGCAGTTTATTGACGAGTCATAGATCCATTTTGAGGTAGAAGACCATGTCAAAAACCCAGGTACCATGAGACACAGGCGGGAGGGGGGTGACCGTTTGGAGTGGCAACCCAATCCGAAGGGAAAATAATCAGATTCTCCGAAAATCTCACCCTCAGACGCAGAAAAGATTCCACTGAAGAAGGTCTGCGGAGAAAAGACGACGGCGGTCAGGTGAGCTCCAGTGCATCAACCAAGGAAGTGATGGAAGTCAGACATGACGTCATCAAAGGAGAATGCACCGAGTGACATGTAGAGTGCAGATTTCATGGCATCCAAGAGTGGGTGTGGTTCTCTGATTGTGCAGTGATACATGAAGAATATTTCTACAATATACGGCACGTTCATTTAGAGAAACTAGGAGTTTTATTTAAACATTGCATGCTAATTTTGGATGACCTGTTGCTAAACTTGAATTGAACAGCTGATTGCCCCGTGACTCACCAGTTAACCTACGTGCATTTTTTACGTTAATTGGTGATACTGCCATGACGTGATAATGGGACTGGAAGCCGGCTCAGAATGATAACAGGGAAGAAATAATAATGCGTCGCCGCTTGGGATTTCAAGCCGGTATTTCGGGAACAAAATGTTTTCACTGCGAGGAACATGCATATTTGAAGTGTGAGTGCAAATGATGAACAATGAGTGATAGATATTGTTGCATGCGAAGTAAGGATTTGTGAGCCCCGGCTCACGGATTTGAGCAAACAATAAAAGGGGTGAGCAACCATCATCCAAGCTCCCCTTCCTCCACCACCGAAAGTCAACAGGTCGGAGCGGGCATTGTACCGTCCCCGCTCCAGGGCGCCACCACCACCTTCAGGCGCCCACCACCAGAAGCGCTCATGTCACCTTGACGTCACCGTCCGCCAATCGCGGGCCGCCGCGGAGCCCTGCGCAGTACTCGCCGTTGGAGGGTGGGGACCTCCACAAAGAAATCAACTGGTGACCGCGTGGAGCGGCCATAACCTCCCCAGTCCTTGATGCGAACATCCACACTCTCTTGCCCAGCTAGATACACGTTTATCGAACCCCTTGTGCAAGTCAGTCACTGGATCCCCTCAGTAATATTCCGGTGAGAGCCCTGTCGCCCGCGAGTTTATTATTTGAGCCAACCCCCTGTTCAACCTGGTAAGACTTCGTGACATCCAGCTTGAACACCCATCCCCCAAGAACATTTCTACGCACTACCGACGGATTTCCTACGGGCCCCGACGCTGTGAGTGTAACAAACAAAATATCTATACATTGGCCAATGATAGTTGTGTTCGAATTGTGTAGATATAAAGTCAGTCATAGTAAAGTAAAGAACATTTTAGTAGTAAAATCAGTCAGACAAGATAAGAGTCTAAAGTTGTTGAAATTGAGTCGAGTCAGTATTAAAGTTGTAATAAGAGAAAGAGAGAAGGAGATAATCAAACGCACATATTTCTTGTAAACCATTTATTTGTATTTATTGTACTTGCTTGCAACCGAACTTAACGTAGAGTCAAATTTCATTTATTTTCATTAAATCGTTCCTATTAGATTGTACAATTTTGCATTTCTCATTTCATTCACCTTTTTCCGTAACAGACAGGTTTACGTGTGACCGCACCATTTTCGTGCGATCACACCATTTTAGTGCAAATCACATTATTTCCGTGCGACGCATTGTTTTCGTGCGTGCGCCAATTCATCGTGCACCAGTATCATTTTTCGTGCACTCTTAGTTCCCTTCAGGAAACATACTTCCGTCCTTCAGACTTGATAATAATATTTCGTAACAATCAGTAATCAACCCTTCAGGTATTACCTTGATATTGAAAGCCTTCAGCTACCTCCGAGCCGCTACAGCTGTCTACCAGGTAATTATCATTAAATTCATTAAATTTAGATTACCTATTATTTATGTCAATATAGCCTCTCAACCTATATTTGGATCGGTTTTAAAACGGACTTACTCGAGAATCTTAAATTCAACAGTGAAGTCCAAAGCTTACAAATGGTGGCAGCGCGTTAGGATTATCACATTCGAAAATTACCCTCAGTAATTAACGAATGCGATTAGGAGTGCAAGCTTCACTTGCAACGAACTCACAAAATAGGAAAAGTAAGCAAACCAATCCGACATAAATATTTCGAACCAAATCGAAATCGGAAGTCGAACTGTCTGAAAACGGAACAGGTGAAAAAATAGGTAGGATGTGCATCCATTTTTGTTATTCTTAGGAAAAGTGACACCAGCACTCCCTATTTGCCTTTCGTTTGCTGAATCGCCTTGTGATTTAGTCAGAAACAGACAGACAAAACAGATTTTCTTTCCTTCCAGTGGAAGTATTTTACCAATTGTGACCACACCAACAAAACCTATCGTACATTATGTCGCTCAACTTTTTGACAAACGGCGATAGGGATGATGACGACACACCTTCAACGGCAAATACCGAAGCCGTTGAGGTGATGACCCAAACCATGAGGGAAATGAACTTACTCCTTCAACGGTTAAACACGAGTTCAACCGACAACAACCGAGACGAGATTCCGCGTTCGGTGTCTTCCGAAATTGAACCATGGGATCCGGATGCAACGGGCGCGATGAGTGTAACCTCGTTTTTCGCCAATTTCGAAATGGTAGCCGCGGATTTAAATTCACGACTCAAATACCGCCTTCTCCGTACAAAAACCCGAGGTACTGCAAAACAATTCTTAATTGACCGGGATGATTCGTTAGATACGGATAACGTGTACGAAGCGGCAAAAGCGGATATGATCACGTGGTTTCAAAAGGAGAACCCCCAGCACGCAGCCGCGCTCTTGTGGACGGTGAAACGAAACTCTAGCGAGACGCTCCGCCAGTTCGCCGACAGAGTGCGTAACCTTGCACGCTGCGCAGTAATGGAAGAGGGGAAGACGCTCCGCCGACCTGAAAAAAATGAATGGGTCGAAACCAAAACATTGAGTGCATTCATCCGGGGAGTAGAGAAGCAAGTGAGCGCATTCCTCGTCGCAAACCGACCACGTTCACTCCAAGAAGCGCTGAAAAAAGCAGAACAACTCGAAGAAACCCTCGAGACAACACCCGACCTTGACGAGAAATGGGAATTAGCGGCCGTTAGCGGAGACCGTAGATGCTACAGCTGTGGGAGCCTGGAACACTTCGCTGCAAAATGTCCCAAGAAAAACGAACCGCTACCCAGATACCAGAGAAGAAATGACGAGGATCGACGACGGGAACGATCGGAGGACAGAAACGTCGAAACGAAACCCCCGCCACGTTTCCCGTGCATGTTCTGCGCGGATTTTGCACACTATCCGATCGACTGCCCGTTTAACCCGCAAATGGCCATTTTCTGTAACTTCTGTGGAGCCAGAGAGCATTTGGAAGAGAATTGCTTTAAAAAGAAGAAGCTCCTTCCAATATCCAACCCCGAACGAGAACCGGCGCATCCCATGAGAATAGCGCGGTATCAGATCCAGTCGGGTGATACACACATACCGGCCGTGGAGGCCCCGGTAACGAGAAACCTGACCGTTATTGCGGATTTGGGTCCCGAGTCAAGGGAAATGATAATCGATACGGGTGCCGCGTTTTCGGTGTTGGCGACCCCCGTAAAGGGCGTCCCAATGAGACCAACGCGTAGGATGGCCTGGGGAGCGGACGGACTTCTACTACCGTTCGCCGGAGAACAAACCCTGATGACGAGAATCGGCGACACCACGTTCAAACACACCTACCTGGTATTCGCAAGAAAAAGCGCAACCTTGGACCTGATTGGATTGGATATCCTGCGTAAGGTGTCGTTGACTTTGAACCTGGGGTCCGAAATGACCGTTCAGGCGTGCACGGACGAGGAACCATCACCGTACTCTGTTGAAATCGACTCAGGACGAAGGCCTTCGGGGAGCGCGTTGCGGCCGGACGGGCGGGAACCAAGGGTGTCTGCAATTCGCCAACCAAAATGCGGACCGGACACCCCCTTCCCCAGTACCTTTCCGGCTGTAACAGCCCTTTCCGAGAAGGGTCGTCGAACAGACGTGCGGGATAGTGCACCCGCACAGGATCTGGAACCGAGCGGGAAAAGGGTCTAGTACGCTGAGCCCCTAGAACAAATTGTGCCCGCCAAAAACATGGAGGACCTGCCAGAAGAAGATGGACACCCCGAATTGCGATTGCATGAAAATTCGGGAGGAAGCCGCATGGAAACTGATACGCCTGCGCACGCCGATGCACACGGACAGGATGAGACCAGTTCTGACCACGGATACGGAAAGCGTATCGACACGCCCACGAGTTTCGACCGTAATCCACCGAACGGTCTTGAAGAACTAACCATGAACAAAGACGAAGAATGTTCCGCAACGGGTGCAAAAGAAGCCGGAACTATCGGAATCGTTGGCGGAAAAATGCCAAGAGAAAATGAACGCGGAAGATACTACCAACCGAAGAATGAACCTAAAAGCCCATTGAATCCTCCTGAAAGGAGTGCTGAGCAGGAGTCTCACGAAAATGGTACCGCGACGCTGAATTTTCCCCGAGAAATGATCATGGCCGCACAACAGCGAGACGCATGGATCCAAATGACCGTTCCACACCACGAGAGAAACAATCTCCGCCGGAACAATGGCGTGTGGGAACTAAAGACCAAACAGACCGACTCCAAATCATGGGTTCCCCTCATTCCTGAATCTATGAGAAAATGGTTGATAAATCGATGCCACCGCAGTGTCGAAACTGGTCACGTTGAAAAGGAGACCACCCTCAATATTGTGAAAAGGCTAGGGATCTGGCCTAACCTGACAAATGACGTGCGGGAACAGATAAAACGCTGCGGAACGTGCTCCCGGCGAGAACCGCCACTTGGACCCAAGCACTCAAATCGGGAATCTGCGTTTGTGAGGGGCGTACCGAACGATGCGTTCGCGAACCCGTTCGAGTTCGAACCTCGCACGAAAACCATTCACCCCGCCGTCCACCCACCTGAAAATAGACCTGGAACAAGAAAGAAGTACTTACCTGATGAAAACCAGAAGCCATCCTGGAAGATGAAATCGGGAGTACCTTCGCCATCAACCCGCCACAATGCTAGACCGCCCGACGAAACCACGGACGAGGCGATCGCACGCACGCGCACGCCCGACGTAACGCATCGACTCGAAAACCATGTCGATCTGAATCCGACCCCTAACGAGGAGGGTTCCAACAGTGCACCGTCGTCTTCCGAAGAATACGAAGAGACATTGGAGGATCCCCCGCCCAAAAGAAGTCGGAATGAAGTCGACTACGACGAGCCCAGATACGTGCTGCGCAGACGAGCCACCCCGGTAGATTACCGCCGCCTCCACCTGGGAAGGAATTATTAACGTACTTACATACTAATAGGACGTAACACAGACCGACTATAACTAATGTAAAGTTACACTTGTAGATCCTTCAGATCGAAACATTTATTGGATCCTTCAGATCGAACTACTTACCTGCAAATTATTACAACACAATTTAACGAATTCTATTGCACATTTGAACACAACAATCATCATTTAAAACAAGGCCGTAAATTTCCCCCTAATTAAATTTGATCACTTTTCCTAAGCTGGATGACACATTAGGATTTTCATTTGCTGTAGGTAGAATATGGCGCAAGAACAAATAGAAGAGTGGATCGCCGATGGAGGGCCGCCGACACCTGACCCCATCATTCAGATTTTAAGGGAGAGAGTCGGGGAAGAGCAGGACCGAGTTTACGATCGCCCACCCGGGTTCGTGGAAACGCCCGATCCAGCCCCTATGCCGTTCCTCCAACTGGAGAGTCTACTAAATTACATCAGGTTCACCGACTGCGCTGAGACTCACTTGGCGAGGAGGACGAACTGTCACGCCGCCATGATGATGGTAGTAGAAATCGCCAAGTGGGTACCTTCGTATCAGCGGATCCTGGAGGAAAGGGACGCACTGATTGATCGTCAGCACCAATGGGCGATGGAGCGCGAGAACCTGATCCGCGAGCGTGACGCCGCCAAAGAGGAACTGAGGAAAGCCACAACTCAGTCATCCGCAGAGCCACCTGCGGCGAGGACCGTAGATGCTGAGGAACCCGCACCCGTGACCGCAGAGCCACCTGCGGCGTCGACTGCCGAGGAAGACGCGGGGGTGGCTGACTCTCCAGTGCCCTCACCTGCTCCGGCCCAGGAACCAGATGGGGAGGCGGGTTCGCCGACAAGCTCGCCCACAAAGATGCCGCGGGACGATGATCCTCCAAAACGATCATGCCGCATCTACTCCTCCTCCTCGGAGTCGGAGGTGCAGTGGGTGCCCACGCCGATCCACGAACTGGAACCAACGGCGGTAAGCGGAACGGACGTTCCCCCGCGCCCAAAAGTCACCGTGCGCCTGACCAGGACGACAAAGAAGAAACAACTGACCTGCCCGGTCTGTACCCGCCCTGCACCCAGACTCTACAGCTTCAGATGTCCAGCGTGTAAAGAGTTCTGGCATCGGCTACGCTCCACCTACCACCAAGGACGACCGATCCCGACATGCTCCCAGGATCACTCAGGGAGGCGCGACCCCATTGGATGTCGGGGCTGCAGGAGATACCGATACGAGTTGGCCTTCAGGAAGGCACATCCTTCCGTCACCCTGCCAGTGCCCAGCGTCATCTTCGATGACGCTGGCTCACGAAGGGGCGGAGGATGTGAGCCCCGGCTCACGGATTTGAGCAAACAATAAAAGGGGTGAGCAACCATCATCCAAGCTCCCCTTCCTCCACCACCGAAAGTCAACAGGTCGGAGCGGGCATTGTACCGTCCCCGCTCCAGGGCGCCACCACCACCTTCAGGCGCCCACCACCAGAAGCGCTCATGTCACCTTGACGTCACCGTCCGCCAATCGCGGGCCGCCGCGGAGCCCTGCGCAGTACTCGCCGTTGGAGGGTGGGGACCTCCACAAAGAAATCAACTGGTGACCGCGTGGAGCGGCCATAACCTCCCCAGTCCTTGATGCGAACATCCACACTCTCTTGCCCAGCTAGATACACGTTTATCGAACCCCTTGTGCAAGTCAGTCACTGGATCCCCTCAGTAATATTCCGGTGAGAGCCCTGTCGCCCGCGAGTTTATTATTTGAGCCAACCCCCTGTTCAACCTGGTAAGACTTCGTGACATCCAGCTTGAACACCCATCCCCCAAGAACATTTCTACGCACTACCGACGGATTTCCTACGGGCCCCGACGCTGTGAGTGTAACAAACAAAATATCTATACATTGGCCAATGATAGTTGTGTTCGAATTGTGTAGATATAAAGTCAGTCATAGTAAAGTAAAGAACATTTTAGTAGTAAAATCAGTCAGACAAGATAAGAGTCTAAAGTTGTTGAAATTGAGTCGAGTCAGTATTAAAGTTGTAATAAGAGAAAGAGAGAAGGAGATAATCAAACGCACATATTTCTTGTAAACCATTTATTTGTATTTATTGTACTTGCTTGCAACCGAACTTAACGTAGAGTCAAATTTCATTTATTTTCATTAAATCGTTCCTATTAGATTGTACAATTTTGCATTTCTCATTTCATTCACCTTTTTCCGTAACAGACAGGTTTACGTGTGACCGCACCATTTTCGTGCGATCACACCATTTTAGTGCAAATCACATTATTTCCGTGCGACGCATTGTTTTCGTGCGTGCGCCAATTCATCGTGCACCAGTATCATTTTTCGTGCACTCTTAGTTCCCTTCAGGAAACATACTTCCGTCCTTCAGACTTGATAATAATATTTCGTAACAATCAGTAATCAACCCTTCAGGTATTACCTTGATATTGAAAGCCTTCAGCTACCTCCGAGCCGCTACAGCTGTCTACCAGGTAATTATCATTAAATTCATTAAATTTAGATTACCTATTATTTATGTCAATATAGCCTCTCAACCTATATTTGGATCGGTTTTAAAACGGACTTACTCGAGAATCTTAAATTCAACAGTGAAGTCCAAAGCTTACAGATTGGAGTTGGAAATCATGTGACAGGTAAGCGCGTTTCGTTTCAGACATCATCTGCATAATTGAGTTCCTCCAAACGGCCTTTCAGTTCACATTGAGTTCCTCGCATTCTATATCCAAGAACTTGCGTCATTAGATATCCAGAACTACGAGGAACAGGGCGGGAGAGAAGGGTTATGGGAGAAGAGTGGCCGCCATTGTGGGTCACTTGGCTTCCATTGTACATTTCTTTTATCAAAAAGAGGATCTTTTCGGGGATTTCATGTAGCCCAAGGCTTTTCCATATTGCGTCTCGATTGATGGAGTCAAACGCCTTCTGGAAATATCATGGAAAGTGGGCTTTGCATTTCAGCACTCCAGATCAAATCAATGTAATTCCTGACCTTTCAGAAGCCAGCTTGTGTTTCTCTTAAGAGGCCTTCTATGAGACCCATCATTATTACCAGGATAATCTTGTACAGAACCTTGCTAGGGTTTTACCTCTCCAGCTGCCTCAGCTTCTGTGGTCTTCTTCCTTGGAAGTTGGACGACCTTTTTTCCACTCAACAGGGTAGCACTCTTCAATCTCTGCATAATTGTTGGTTAATATTTATAGAATGACCCACTTCCATAACAGTATTTCAGCAACAGCTGTGAATTTATGTTGAATGATGTTTTGTACTCACCCCCTTCCCTCCTACTTTGAAATGCTAGTATTTGTGGATTTGTTTTACATACACTTAACTCTTTTCAGCTCTGTTTGGATATCTACTTGGTGCGGGAGAGCAGGGAACTGGATCTTGAAGAAGATCTCTTTGCGAAGCTCGTGTTCCTCTATCGGTCTCCAGAGACGCTAATAAAGTGGACTCGTCCTCCCGAGGAAATTGGAGAAGATGAAGCCGACGAGCAACCAGAGCTCGACTGAAGTCCTCCAAACTCGATCGATCCAGGGTTTTATACACGTCTTCCATAATTCTGAATGTGTGCATTCAGTGTGGGGAGAGCGCTGAGGTTGTGTTGTACGATTGTACTCACAGTAACTCTTAGCTGCTCTGCATCTTTCCTACGACCATCCAGAAAGAATGTTCGTTTTACGCTGGTGATACGAGTGCTTCTGTGACAGAAAAATGCCTCAATTCATCCATCTCATTCATCATGTACATAATTAGGATATACTTGTAGAGATTGTATATTTATAAGCACACTAAGCCCAACAGATGATTGATTGATGAAACATTCATTGTGGTGCTTAGTGTAATAATACTGATGGGTTACTAAAAGTGCTGTCTAGTTTAAATAAAGCGAGTGCTTATATATAATCAGTACCTATTTTAGTTGATGAAGATACAGCTGATAGCTGTTCTTCCAAGACACCGCCTTCCGATCCACTGGTGGTAGACCTGGTTCAACGTTCGAACTTGGATAGGTGGTTCATGTAAAATTACGTTAGGCTTCTCTTGATCGGTTTTAGACTGAAACAGAAACAATCAGTGCCTGAATCTCTTTGCTTGATATCAATAAGTCTGACGAAATATCGTATATATCTGACGTAATGTTTATGAAATTGTTACTGTTACCAAGCGGCTACATACTTTCAATTGTTTATTCATATCATTGCAATTTTGTTAAGGTTTCCCTCTCATATTTTCAAAGGTCTTTGGGCACTTGAATGGTTTCTTTTTAACAAATTTTTAATACTTTTATTTTTATATGAAACTAGAAAGTTGCAAAATCTGGTTTCTGCTCTGGTTCTCCACTAAAACAGAATTATATTAATTTTTTGTTCATGGTTACTTTGTTGGAAATATTCATATTTTGCAGCTTTTTTATCTTTGGCTTCTAATTTATACAACCCAGGGACAGGTAGATTAAAATTATAAAGGAAGGTAAGGGCGAGTATACTATTTACCTAGGCAGCTTGTTGTAGAAATAAGCTGCTCGCATGTCGGCCAACTAAATAACTGATCTTGTCCTGCCTTGGTATGATTTAGTAGTAGTGAATGCGACCCTTGAGTCAATCTTACTGCCAACACATTAACACAACAATTATGTTGTTATTGGTAGAACTGGACCTCGTTCAAAATTGGCACTTGCAGTGAGGTTATCTGGCTACTTTTCTGATGACATCATGCATCAATTTTTATATATGTTAGGTAACGATATTGGTAGCAGTGTTTCTCGTTCAAAATTTGCTCATAAGTAAAGTGTTCTTTTCCGAGGACATCATGCATCAATTTTTGTAATGTTATACCTATAATCCCTTTGTCACAGGTCATGCATTTAGAAAATTGATGCATGATGTCATAAGAAATAATAGAGAGTCTTCGCCACATCAGGCGCAATGACTTGAGATCGTGACGACTGGAGACAGATGGGGCCAGCAGACCCAGATGCTAACTTTTTTGGTGGATTTCGAGTCGTCACAAAACAAGTTGCGGACTCTGAAAGTGACGCTAAACAGCTACCGACCTGCGAAGTCACTAGAAAATGGCCGATAGCGAACAGCTGATACAGACTCTGGGGGTCTCGAAATGAGTTTTTCAGAATGAAATTTGGAATATTCGGCGATCGCCGTATTGAACAAACCTATTACTACTTGGATACCTATTTACATCCTTTTCTGACCCAACATTGCGATAAAAAAAACCGCCCTACTAATGATTTTGATCGTATTCACCTAGTTTAAATGGGTATTTACCACCACAAACCTAGGTTTTCTGGAGCTCGTACTGCATTTTTCTGGGTCTCAAATACCAACTACTTAACTACAGATTTTGCAGTAGCTACCTATTTACTGGTTCCTTGTTTGTCTAACAACACGTCCGTAACATAATTATCTCTGGATAACTTCATAACTGTTGTAAGAGGACTTTTTCCAACTTGACATGCAACTTACAAGTACGATGATCACAGCAAACGGAACTATCAATTGAAATCTTAAATGGTACCTACTTACGTGAACTGACTCCCATCGCCTGTTGTAGATCTGTAGTTAGGTATGTTGGTAGATGAATAAATAATATACAACATTAAATGAAAAACAAAGGTGCATTTATTCAGAAATTTCAAACAATGTAAAATTCGCACAGAGTCAACAATAGTATATGATGGATTCACTTGATCTTGATGTGAAGATAACAGAATTCTGGTGACGAGTAGTTTGTTTTGAGAGATGAAAAACTTGATAATTCCTGGGAAAAAGAAATCTCTTCTACAAATGAAAGCTAAAATCGAGAATCAAAACACCGGAGTCGAACGTCGAACACAACACAAAATCCTGCTACATCCGATGTAAATTGAAACTGGTTATAAAAGTGTGAGGTTATGAAGGGTACAGTCGTCAAGTAAGCCGTAGAGTAGAGTCGTGAGGTTATGAAGGGTAGAGTGTGAGGTTATAAAGTGTGAGGTTATGAAGGGTAGAGTCGTCAAGAAAGCCGTCTCCCTCGTCGCCGCCAAAAGCTGGCATTTGGCGGCGTCCAAGACGACCGAGCTCACCGTCCGATTCGTCACGCATGCGCAGTCACCATTTTCAGAAGGTTGCATGGATATTACTCGCGGACGGGCGTCACAAAAGACGTGGCGAAAACTCTCTAATAACTTCACTCCACAAACCAATTTTGAACCAGAAGCAGTGCTACCAATAAAGATGTAATTTTTTCCTTGATATCTTACTGTTGGCAGTTCAGTTGACCCAAGTGTCCCACAGTCTACTTGATTTTGCTCTTGTCCTGTAATGTCCATTTTAATTTCATGATTAAAAAAACCCCATTTCGCCTAAATTAAAATCTAACAAATCTAATCATGAGCGGTACAAATAAGCCAAGTTGCCTTTTTGCCGAAAGTAGGCCTTTATTGGTCTCAACTGTACTTGTTTTAAACATTTTTTCGTTTTTAAAGGAAACGTTTGTATATACCTACTAGGCTGCTTCAAAATGTAGCTTAATTTATTGTAAACGCACAAAATTGGTAGGTACTTTGTAGGATATTTCAATAATTTTCCGGATCCGGATATTCGCGTTTTTTAACAGCTTGTGTTTCGATGTGAAAGAGTCTTTCGGATTTTCACGTTGTGGCCCTCTTCGGAATTTTAAGGTTTGTTCCAACCACAAATTTCAGAAATTTAGCGCGGAGTCCTCTCGATTCATATGTGTTCTAAAGTCTTTCCTTCCGGGCCTTTTAATTTAATTGCCTGAGGAATATATTCCCCTGAGGGATTCCTTGAAGCCAAGGGTCAACTTTGAATTCTCCCCTCAGTCCCACGCTTTGCAATACTTCACGTAACCCTTCCATCACAGATAACCGACGCGGTCATAAAGAGACGTCAAACTGAATGGAATAATTTTCAAATTACTCGTTCTCAATGTTGAACTGATAATTCTGGCTCCGTTGTCGATGGTTGGAACAAACCTTTGAACTAAATAGTTACGTACCTACCGAACATAAATACGAATTTTTATTGGTACTTTTCATGCAGCGTCTCAGGTTATCAAATATTAGCTCCTAATTGAATTTGTACGTTCGTGTTTTATAATGGAGAAGATTGCCTTATTGTAATATTGATGTCTGAAAGTTCGATTTTTTAATTCTTCATTACCACTGACTTAATTGATGAACTGTGCATTTAGCCCGGTTTGCGTGCCTTTCAAAGAAACTGCGGGGCACTGAGTCTTGATAAGGGAGATGTTTTATTGTTAAAGGGTAATCTAAAAAGAACTAATAATGTTGATAGTGTTCAAGTGTACTACCAACGTATTGTACTGGTACCTACTTCTTGCCAAAGATTATAGATTATTAAGAATAATTTAATTATAATTTTGTTACGAAAATGGCGTTTTTATTGCGTTATACACCTTTTACATCTTCACATGTGTGAGGTCTAAACTTGTCCAAATATCTCCTTTTTGGTTTCAATTCAACACCTTTTTAGCGGCCACTACACAATCAATAATATTGTCAATAACTTATCGTCCCCTTCATGCCAGAACCAAGAATTTTTAATTTATTAGTTTCGAGATAAATTGAAAAAACTGATTTTAAATTTTGTTCAAATGCCTAAGAATGTAGTTCGAGATACTTTAATTCCATTTTCTGGTCTCAGACCTATCAATGAGCTAAGGAAAATAATGTTATAGCAGTATCCTCACCCCCCCCCCCCCTCCCATCACTTATAGTACATTCGTGGTTTTGGAAAACCAAATGCCCTTCTTCTTCTGCCAAAGGGCAGAAGAATATTTCACTTCCATGGTTTCGGCAAACCAAATTTAAGATGAATTCAACTTCCATGGTTTCGGCAAATCAAATATCTCTTGAAAACTACCGTGTGTCACAATAATAATTGTGCAATGAATATTAACTCACAAACAGGTAAATAATAGATTTAAAAAATAATAATAACAATAAAAAATAAATAACATAATAAATAATTAAAATATATTATTAAAAATAAAAATAAAAAAACTTTTTTAAATAAAAAATTGTAAGCGATATTCCTCAAGTTTTCTTTATAATATAAAGGTATACCTATATTATATACCTTTAGGTATATGTTTCATTCTACTGCCACAATTTTTTTGGACTAGGTAGGTACTTGTAGTTTGAGACTGTTAGACAGACACGGAATCAACTGGTCTGTTTGGAGAGGCAGTCCTGAACAGTTCGGAGGGGCTTGGAGGAGCCCATTCGCCTCTATCCCCTCCCCTTTTCAGTTCCGGTTTGGTTCCGAACAGACCTAATATTGTTCAGGAAGGCCTAAAACATAAACATATTGTTAAGTATGTAATGCTTCCATTCGAGGGGACGTCCCATTGGATAAGCATTAGGTTAATTAATACCAGTTGGTAAGCGAAAAAACTGTTCACTCGATGTAATTTATTAAGTATTTTAGGCAAGAAATAGAAATAAAGAATTAGAAAGAATATAGAAAGAAAGAAAGAAATTTGAAGAGCTTTTTAAAATCCATGATCTACGATACCCAACATGCGAATTCGAGTTGACCCCTCCCACCTATGGTGCCAGTCTGGCACCAAAACGAAAATACGTCGTAACATTGAACTTTCATCTATTAGTTTCGGTAGGCAGTCTGTCGAGGTTCACATCCGTATTTAAGGTGAAACACATTTAAAAAAACAAAAAAAAACGAAATATGCGGTTTATGGTGTCCTGGCACCATGGTGGCACCACTCTTAGTTCCATGGTGAGACAGAGAATAATTCATGAAAATCCGGAGGTATAATGAGAATTTTTCCTCAATTTCAAAGCTTGGGTACAATTAGTAAGCAGTAAAGGAACTGAAATATTGAAAAATCGGATATTTTGTAAATATTATCCCCCCACTCGCCCCCTCCCCATGCTAATTTTGATACTCTGGTGGAATAGTGTGCAATTCGGAAGATTTCTGAGTCGAACAAAAAAGAAACACTCAAATCGGTTTACAAGTTTACAGGATTATGCCCGCAAACGCACGTTTTTGAGCATTAACCCCCCCCCCCCCCCCCTTAAAATTCAAAATTCGAAATTCCGGCGACGTAGTGCACAACTAGATAGTTTCCCGCGTCGAACAAAAAAAGAACCACGAAAATCGGTTGAGAACTAAGGCCTGGGCAGACAACACAAGATTTTGTCACACACACACAGACATTCACCTATGGTTTTTTTTTTGCGGATTTGGATTCAGAATGGTCTAAAACGGATTAGTGTTCTTTTTTCTTTTTTTGCTGTTGAGTGTTGTCCAAATTTGCCCCAGATGGATCGTATAAGGACGCCAAGTCTTGCTGTGGGACGTCCTAAAAAAAAACGAGTAGATATTTTGATTTTGGAGAACATTTTTTTCAACCTTGAGAAGTGAAAACAAAGCTTCCGCTACCTTGGTAGACTCGGAAGCATTATGAAAAAGTTCGATTTAAATAGCTTTGAAGGATTGATACAAAACGTTTGCAAGAAAGGACAAGGTAAACCCTCCCGCCCCTCACCCTGTAATGTCGAATGTAAACAGTCTTCCAACTACTGCTCTGCGTAAAACAACCGTGAATGAAGGGAGGGATGAATGGAGTGCCGTCATAACAAAATTAAGAGCGAACGATATAATTATATCATTATTGCAGAAGATTTTTCACTGATGAAAATACCAAATCCAAGAAATAGCAGCCAAGTTCGAACCATAACTAATGACAAAGATTCCTTGGCGCATCGCATGGAAGTTTGTCGGGGGCTCTTGAAACTGAGAAATCTGCGCTAAAAGATTCGCCAGAAAAGGCCAGGATTGCAGAAGACAGAAGAGAACATTTTTTCACCATGACAACGCGCCCTGTCATTCAGGGCTTCACATTCGAGATTTTCTCGCCAAAAACGCTGTGAAAACCTCCAGGTGCACCCCTACTCACCTCCCAGTGTCCGAGGGGGCATTCTAATAATAAATTGTAAAAAGTTTTAATAAACCTTTTTTGAAAAAGTCGTGGAACTTATTGATTTGACCTTTCACGACTCTGCTCGCTTGACGAATATCGCTTATTGATACAATCTTTGCTTCTTGAATCTTCTAAAAAAATTAATGTAGGTACCTAACAATAATTTTTTATAGAAAATATGCGGCTGAAACCAGGTCGATTCAGTAGCATTGTAGTACAAAAGGAATAACTTCAGCTGACGTAGGAAGTTTATTAATACACTTAATTACACATAAATCAATCTTTTTCTGTTCGGTTTTTAGATTGTTGGGTCTTGTGATATCAGCCACGGTTTTATTCCATCGAATCATAAGACTGCAATTCATAAGGTTGTCTCACTACATTGTCTACAATGAGTGGCCAATGGTCTGGTATGTTGATCGGGTACGTATTCTGAAATCAAATTTTAGACTGGTAGTTTGTTACCTATCCATCCGATCTTGTGATAATAAAATGTTTATGTCCCCATCAAGATGCTAGTTTGAGGGAGATAAGTGGTACTACTTAACCAGAAAGCAATCCATTAATGCGGTTGTCATGATTTCCAGTTGCTACAACACGTTCTCATTGCTCGGTCTATGGGAGATTTCGCTCACGAGGAGGACATGTACGCTCGATTAATGTTCTTGTACAGATCGCCTGAAACGATGTTTCGAGTCACTAGGTTCCTCAAACCTCAAGTGATGGCAAGATTCAGCGACAACGCAAAATTCAAACATCTCTGGTGAAACTATCTCTAATAAATAGTTGTACCTATTTATGACGTTGCTTCTTATTTGCAGCCAGTCCTTTTGATTCCAACTCAAAGTATCTTGATAGTATGCCTGAATGATGAAAAATAATGACAGGACTTGATAGATACATAGTAGTAGGGCGAGGTAAGTGCGAAGGTACCAGACAAGAAGTTATCGGGAGGACTGGCTTTGCTGAGACAAGTTAATGCGATGTTTGCCAAATAGGTACCTACCGCATGTGTGAAGGTTGCAGCTTTGACAGTTATTAAGTTTGGTACAGTCAAACTTAACAAATTAATTATTTACATGCCTATCTACTAAAATAGGAACAAAAATGTACGTAATAACACTTTGGACATCACAAACCTAAATTTAAATTTTTAAAGAAACTACTATATTTAAATACTACTATATCATTAAACTACTATATCAACTAGTATATCATTTCAAAAATGTAACATTCCACTCTCCAAAATACCTAACCATATTTTCTATAGGTAAGTAATTGTTAAATGAAAAATATCTTGAAAAAGTTCAGATTTTACTTGAGTGGGTCCCGCCATTTCCAGTAGAACTTCCGATGGCAGCGCTCTTGGCGGTTGTAATTGATATCTCATACCTTAACATCCATCATGGACCTAGAATCCATGATGTCCATCAAAGGGTGTAGTTTTCCCACAACCAGAGAATAATTTTAACAATTTTTAGAGAAACTTGATACAAAATTTTGATTTTTAAACTAACTTAAATGTCAATTTGGTGGTTGGTTTTTTTCTCGAAAAAAAGATCAACAAGTGCGTAGGTAGTACAACATTGACAGGATCAGCGCAGCCTGGTGACAGCTGCTTGTACGACTCAGTAACACAATGGCTGTCGTTTGAATGTGGTACGATGACTGGATTATGTTTCTTTTTATTTTAGTTACGTGATTCCTCTGAGTAATCGGCCTTTACTTCAGCATTACCATAGTTATGATTCAATTTCGTCATATTCGTCGCGCGATTATTTAGTGAGTGTTCGAAACTTGTACGTGAGATCCGCGGATTTCTGCGACCCGTTATGGTGAACGCGAGTTTTCTGGTGTTCCTAGGAAATAGTTATGGATCAATCGGGCTTGTCACAAGACAAGAAGTTCTCTAATTCGGAACAACCCGGGTATGGGAGGATAATGTCGAAGCAGGAGCCTAAGTATAACAATGGAGCGATGAACGCCAATCTTTACGAACAAGGAGGAGTTCACAAAATGGATAACAGGCATCTCCAGAGTTATCAAAGCGGTGATAGTAAATATGTCATGTCTTCTAATAAGTTTAGTTCAAAGTTGACTGATCCTTTGAGTTCTTCGTTGAGTGGGTTGAATTTGAACGATAAATCGGCAGGGGGTAGTTTGAACGGTATGGGACTGCAGGCGAGCGTCGATCACAATAAGTATTATAGCGCATATTTGGTGGGTAAGACTGGTGGACCTACCAGCCCCACACATAGCCATTCCGGGTCTAGTAGAGACTCTAATAGCCCTAGAGGAAGCGTGGCAGTACCGGGGCCTCCTAGTAATTCGGCAAACAGTTGCCCGTTGTACGAAAATTTGGATTATTACGGCGGAAGAGCCATGCCACAGGCACCGCCCTTCTACCATCAAATGCATTCCAGTCCTCATTCCAGTTTGAGCTCTCAGGACTCGAAACATTCCAGCCCTAGGGGAAGTTACGTTTGTGAGAGTGGCTACGATGTAGGTATGAATTTCAGAAAGGCACAACCTCAGGTGCCAGTAGGAGCGAAGTATCAGCAGCAGGTGAGGGCTGCTGACTACCCACCTTACGAAGCGCCACCGGTATACGAGAACGTGCAGGAAATGAGGGACCGCTACGCGATGCAGGAGTTGAAAGAGAGACAGGTCATCCACGATAGGCAGATGGGCTACGGAGAGCAAAGACAGATGGCTGTGGCGTTGACCACTCCTAGCACGGCCTATTTGCCTCCGCCGTATCCATCGCAGCAAACCAAAACCACGGGAGGCATGAAATCAGTTGCTTCCTGTCATCCACAGCAACCGCAGGCAATATCCTCCTACACTGCTGTATCGTCCAGAGCCGTTCCCACGACCGGACAGACTTCTCTGGCGACGAGCACGAGCTACCAGAGAGGACCCATGTCGGCCGTGGCAGGAGGTCCGATGTCGCCCAAGAACGGACCTCAACCCCAAGGGCCGCCCTCGCCTGCCCCATCCAGGTCACCAGTGCCTCAAGGCCCCAGCCCTACGCCATCCTGTAAACCATCTGGTAAAAACTTGCTCCCGTACAACGTCACACCCCCTAGGCCAATGGTAAGATAATCCATGTATTATATCTTATACAGCTAGAAATATCAGAGTCAGGTAGGCACCCATTTCCTCATTGGACACCAGGAAGGTACCTTCACTCCAGGTTAATTTTCCTTGCAAGCTCTAAAACGGAAGCTTCACTACTTAAATTAGATTTTCTCAAACTCATAAGGTCTTACCTGTGAGTTCCCCTAATTCTTTCATTACTTTTAACTCTAACATCTGCATTAATAGAAATAAAGTCTCAATAAACAGCTGCAACGTTTTTTGAATGTTTAGATGCATCTCATGATGTAATAAACTGCTAAACTTGTAATTTATATTATTTCTGAAGGGGTTTAGAATAATGTGAGCTGAACTTCACTAGACTACAACTATTATCTACGTACCGTATTGGAGAATCCGTCTTAACCAGCAAGTCGAGTACAGGAGGCAAGCGCTTTCGATGTAAGGAAATCATCTTCAGGCCGTCGAGAGAGTACTCTCTCGAAGCGCTCGCCTCCTGTACTCGACTTTCTGGTTACGACGGATTCTCCAATACGGTACGTAGATAATAGAGAGTTCCTAGTGGTTTTTGATACGGTGTGACGTATTACACACACACTCTCAACATGGAAGAATATACTTCTTCCATGCTCTCAATCCGGCGCCGAATTGTGATAAGAACACGCCGTATCTGATATGGCGCCGTATTGTTATGGTCGAATACGTCACTAGGAGGCAATCCGGCGCGCCGTATTGAAAACATGGCGGACGATCCGGTTCCGGCGCGCCGGATCGACCCTACTAGGAACTCTCTATTATCTACGTACCGTATTGGAGAATCTGTCTAATCAAGCAAGTTGAGTGCAGGAGGCGAGCGCTTTCGATGCAAGGACATCATCTTCAGGCCGTCGATAGAGTACTCTCTCAAAGCGCTCGCCTCCTGTACTCGACTTGCTGGTTACGACGGATTCTCCAATACGGTACGTAGATAATAATTGTAGTCTTATAACTAGCGGAACTAACCCCATTGATTTAACAAGACTAGTTCACATCAAGCTAATGGGATGAGGTTAAAACTATTTAACAATATCAATTTTTGTCCAATATTCTCTTCGAAGAAATAGAATAGGATCATCTTTCATAATTACAAAGGGGGTTTGGATATCCAAGATCATTCGCAGGCGCGTTTTTGGGTTTGAGGTACTAAGGCCCACTTTCACCAAACATTCAAATCGAGTTTAAACCAAACGAGGCGAGAGATAAACGACGTTCAGTAAAAATCGTCTTTCACCAGAGCGATTTACGAGTTTAAACACCATCTTGGGGGGTTCGAGTTTAAACGGTCGAAAATCGGCTGAATAAACTAGGAAACCTCGTTTAACTACCAATTCAATATCGCCGCGCATTGATTTGTGATTGTTTTCGAAATGAAATTGCGAATTATTTATGCATTTCGAATTATTTTTGACTCGTCTGAGGATGACGACGACGTCCGAGTTGAATCCTGGATCGGATTCCACATTCCGAGATTATGTACGTTACTCCGCCTTTCCAAGCCCCGAGTCGTCCTAGTGCTCTAGATTCGTCCTAGTGACTAGATTGACACTCGCCTCGAGTTCCCGCCATACAAATAAGTTCAACACGTTAATTTAAAATGAATAATGGTTTTTTCAATTACATAATAGTGCAACCTACATTCCTTGGTTGTTTCTATTCGGACCAATTATACAAATTGACCATCATAAAAGACCAGTTCGACCAAAATAAATTTCTATTGAGGTGAAATCGGGGGCCCTCATCTTCGAGTTTACATCCATCGGTAATCATTCAAATTATTGAAGTAAATTCCTACTGTTCAGAACAAGGCGGCGGCCACTGTGTTTCACTAGGATTCATCAAGGAAGGTACTTGAGTCTGGAGAAATACTGGAGTTATTGCGCTTGTTGTGGCTCAAAGTGATGATGTGTAATAATAACTCAATAGGTAGGTGATGAAAATATTCAGCAAAATAAAACGAAGGAAACCGGAAAACTCGAAACAAACCGCAGGAATCAGCAAATAATAAAAACAAGGAATTCGAAAAACTGACATTGATAAAGATAAACAAGGCGGCAATCTGCTGATATCAAGCGCAGTTGTGGTTGTTCAACGTTTCTATTGCCCAAATACGTCATAATGTCCAACTTTCATTTGTTTCGCGCAACATTTCAAGTTTAGACAAACTCGATTGTCTTAAACAACGTTTAACGATGATTTGGGTTGGTGAAAGACGCTCGCCATCTTGCCGGGTTTATTCCTTCAGATTAACTATTAACGCGTTTAGCTAAGCAAGTTTAGAACAACTTTTGGTGGAAGTGGGCCTAACCGACCTCTGCGGGAAAGTCGTGAGTTCAAATCTCGGTCGCCGGGCGTGGGAAGCCATGAGCGAAATGATCAGAACCAATTCTGATCTTCCCTTTTAGCTGATGACGTCCGCGACGCCAGGAATGGCAGTCGGACGAAAATTCAACCTGAAATGGTTGTTTACTTACTTTACTATCCTCAATTACAGAAACGTCAGTCTTTCAAAAGATACTTTATACTTGGCCAATACGATTGAATAATATTGTTTTTCCAATTAGAACTGAAACAGAATTCTCGTACAAAAAAGTCCCTTCCGTGCAGCATGAGTGACTGAGCGAATTTCCAAATAAATATTTTAATAGGTTTTCAGCCATTTTGCATTCAAAAACCTCATAAATACTTTACTTATATTCATGGACTCAAGAGTGCGCACATAAGTTTTTGATTTCTTGTCAGATAAGCCACATTTCGAAAGCCTCCAGTTTGTGTCTTTGGCTTTCAACCCCACAGTGACAAAAAATATACCTAATATTTCACTGTCGTCAGTGAAAAAATCTCATCGGCACAAAACACTGAGCGTTGTTGAAGACTTCGTGCTACATCAATCCAACAGCGCAACTCTCCCTTCAAAGACCAAGTCCCCGAAACCCACTAAAGTATCACCTGCCCGTCATTCCATTGTTGACTGCCTTCGATATGACCATCGAATTTGTTTTGGCTGTGTTGATAACCTATGCATCCTGTTACAACTCCTAGAGATCCTCTTTAGACACTGGTACCGTGTCATCTGCGTAAAATTGATTTCCATTGAATGGATGCCTACATCACACCCGTCTAGAGATTCTTAAACACCTGCTCCGGAAAAATGTTGAAGAGCAACGGTGACATTAGGCAGCCCTGTCTGGCTGGCCCCCTACGTAGAGAGAGAGAGAGAGATAGCACAATCTTCACGGACTTGCGCCGCCTTCTCATGAGGAGGGATAATTCACAAATCAGGTCCTTTAGTTTAAACCTACCAAAAACCAGGGTGGACATATACGCAGGAGAGTTTGGTTGGCACTACATGGATCCCAAATCATCTTTTTGGGGGATATGCAAATGGTTGACATCTTGGTGAATCAGATGATACAGGGTGAGCCAAAACAGATGGTGCAGTTTCAAAGGGCGATTAAAAACAAACGACCCAACTTAGATTTATTTTATTTGGCTCCACACATCACCCCATTTGGATAACTTAGGTCCTGAAAATTATGTCAGGAAGGTGGGCGCCCTCAGCAGCGATTCATTGATGAACGCGATTATTAAAGTTTTCAATTGTTGTTAATTTCCTCGGGATAAAGAACTAAAGTCGATCGCAATAAGTAGGCTTTCACAAACGAATATATTGATCTATAAAGGATGAACTACGATAAAATATTGACAGTGAGTATAACGGTTACTAGCACGGAGCAACATGGCGGTCAACGTCGGCTGGGGAGGTTATCCAAACGATTTGAATGGCCGTGGCAACATTGAACTATTCTGTACCTTAAAGATTCAAGATACCTGATCTATTTCTCATTTTCATTCCCTTTGTTCTAGTGCTGATAGATTATTATGAATGCGATTACAAAACGGTTGCATGATAAGAACTAATGCATTTGATCTTGCGCTCGGCGACCTAGCGGCAGAGCTTGTTACTAATTGTGCACCAGTCGGTAGCCCTAACTTTGGTCTCTAAACAATTGCTCTCTGGCACATTTCGATGCGAATCGCGGCAATGGGGAATTTGCCTCACATTTTTTTTTCGAATGAGGGTTTATTTTTATGGAATAAAACCATAGTGAGCTGCTCGAAAACGCATCCAAAAAATTTAGAGAATTTAAGGAAGATGGAAATTTTAAATGTGGTGGCAATGTGTAAGAGGCAGCCATGTTTGAAACGTAACGGATATTCTACCAATCTGACTTCAAAGGAGGTTCTGGGGCGCTTACCACAGAAGCGGAACATACACGAACTTTTAGCTTCCGAGTAGTGCGCACAAGAGTGCGCCGCGAACTGGCAGGAAGAACCCAGACACAAAAGTGACCAAAAGAAACAATATTACTCACTTTTTTACAATACGAATCTACCTACTAGTTTATCAAGCATTATTAGTCTTCATCTTCTCTTATTTAGTTTCAAGATTTGAATCACATTATTCGAGTAGCCATTTCACTGGATCGTTTTGTGTGGCGGTGCTAGAACTCTGTCTGTTGTCGGAGTCGTTTTCGCGTCGTTTTTTTTTTTTCGTATGACGTCAACAATATTCCTCGATTTTCGCGGTGTTTTGTAACAGAGGTTCACTTGTTTAGTCATTTTCTCCTACGGTAATTTTTTCCCCTTGGTTATTCCTAGTGTTAAACGTTATTCTAGGGCCCTATTATAGGATTTGACTTGAAATTCCAGAATCTAAAATTGAGGCAAATTCCCCATTTCTTCACTGATTCGTGTCTTGAGGTCTCGCAGAGTGTGAGGTCGATGTTTGAACACCTTTTCTTTCAAGTAGCCCATAGGAAAAAATCGCACACACTTAAATCTGGTGACCTCACATCAATCCTGAGAGAGACAAGGCGACCAGGAAACATCTGCTGCAGTTTCACCATCGAAATCTGTGCTGTGTGGGCTGTAGCCCCATCTTGTTGAAACCAGATATTCCCCAGATATATTCCCCCCCCCCCCCCCCCCGCACTACCACAGATATCCCATCAGAGACAACTGGTCCAATTCGGGCTCAAAAAATGTTTCCAGCGTGGAAAGTAACGCTGAGAGTTGACAATAACTGTTCTTCCCCCCTCCTCAAAAAAATAAGGTCCAATCACCCCAAATTTGGAAACGGCACACCAGACTGTGACTTTCGGGGAGTGGAGAGGTCTCGTGAATTCCTCTTGGGTTGTTGCTACACCAATAGCGGAAATTGTGTTTGTTAAGGGTTCCAGAGAGATGGAAGTGGGCTTCATCTGAACTGAAAAAAGTTCGCCAAGTGGCCTTCATCAATGTATCGCTGCTGAGGACGCCCACCTTCCTGGCGTAATTTTCAGGACCTAAGTTATCAGAATGGGGTGATGTGTGGAATCAAATAAAATAAACCGCATTCTTCTAAGTTGTTTCGTTTGTTTTTAATCGCCCTTTGAAACTGCACCGTCTGTTTTGGCTCACCCTGTACAATACTCCTCAGAATTTCATGTAGGATGTAGAGCGTTTATTTGCATCACCTGATTCAGTATCAACAAAAATATACTTGAAACCCCTAATACTCGGCATCTACTAAGTACCAACCTGTTTTTGACAAAAACACGACCATTTAAGACAAAAATTATCTCAATACGACATTGCCAAAATTGTGCTCATCAACAAATCATTCCCAGTAATTGGTACTTTGAGCGATGTTATTTTCATTTTACAAGGTTTTCTTTAAATTGTTTCACTATTTGTTGAATGTATTACGAAATCCTGTGATCACTTCTAGGGGCCAACGGAAGCTGAGAGGAAAATAGAGGAGCTAACTCGACAACTTGAAGAACAAATGGAAAAACAAGAAGAAGAAGGCGAATACTTCGGTAAGCCTGGACTTTTATTTTTGCAGTTAGTTGTGCATGCATCAGTGTCGTTAGACATTACTAGAATTAGTTTATAAACTCAATAAGTCATAGGTGAATCGCTCGGATTACATTGAGTTCAGTTGGTCACGAATACTGACATTTTCAGGAATAATTCCTGAAAATGTCAGTATTCGTGACCAACTGAACTCAATGGTATAATTATTATACCAAAGACTACCAATTGTAAAGTCTTTTCGAACTTTAAAAATTGGAGTTTTTGAAAAAAAAATTATTTAGTTCCGTGCTGTCTGCGGTTGATGGTAGACCCTGACGAAGTCCTTCGAAATCATGATGTACTTTTGTGCACCTTACCTCGTAAATTGCTCCCAGTTAATTTAATACGTATATTTTAAGAAATTAACGAATTACAAAATCGTACAATAATATGATTTTGCACTGAACAAAGTGTAATAAGCATAACAAACAAGGAGCGAAACGCTCTCCTGTTTAATGGCTAAGCGTAGCCATTAGAGGGGTTTTCTTGTAGCAACGGCTAGTTATATGACAGTCTGAGATGTTCTCTCTGCTCATCTACGCTTGAAAACGTTCCCAACAAAGCCCGTTCGGCTATCCATCCCATTAAAAATTGAGAAATCCGAGTTTCCTGAGTGGCTGCTCAGAGGGTTTGTACTACATTCCTACGAACTGAACACAGCCTGAGTGGATTCTATCGGTTCATTTGTCAATTCCAACACAGCATATATGGCATAGGACTACAGATCTTGACAATCTTGTTCGTGAGCACATCGGATATCGGGATCTTTTTAAACCGGAGTATTCGCAATCTTCTTCTATCTACCTCTTCTATCTTCCGGTATGTGAATCTCCATCCAGATTGACCAATCCTCTCTCTGAGCATTGCTCTCAATCGCAGATGCCACTGAATTGTGACCGGCACACCTCAGTCCCAACACTGATGGTCGGATCTGTACAGCGCGGACAGCAGATAGACTTCCTGGCAGCACGCTCGACATTCTGCGCCTTAGAGGCGCCCATACATTATACGATTTGCCTGCAGGCCGTCGCCTCAACAGGTGAACCTTCGGCCAGAATCACCGAGCAACATACACTATCAGTCAACTGCCTGCAGACGGACGTAAATATGAAGAGCTCGCTTGCACACACACTATATGTCCAGTGCCTGCAGATGGACTGCTGGCCGCAAATAGTGGACTGCTAGCGGTTGGCCGGCCAACTGATAATGTGTGGTTGGGAGCCCCCTTGAGATCATAAACTGACAGTCCCATGCCTGTACCCGATCTCACGTCCGATCCTTGCCTGCCCTACGGCCACACACCTTCAGTTTTTACGGGCTGCAGTCCCAACCACGATCACGGCCTCTCGAGGGCCTGCAGGCAAATCGTATAGTGTATGGGCGTCTTAAAACCCGAGGCCTAACTGGAAGTCACTGCAATGTAACCTCATCATTGCTAAATTTCGCCAGTCAGTTCTATTGGTATCACATAACCCTTAAGACCCCTTAGGTTGTAGATGGTCCCCAATGAAAATCAAGGCCTTAAAATGTACAGAAGCCTCTGCGCATGCGCATACGTAAACTCATTGTAACAGCCATAACACTTACATTTTTGGTTTATTATTTTCAATAATAAACCTTTGGAATCGAGCAAGAAAAAAAAAATTTTAACCCCCCTCAAAATTTGATGTTTTACGTTTCAAGGTACGTAGAATCCGAAAATCGAATAAAAAAATTTCCGTCCGTCCGCCGTACGCGGCACTTTTCTTAGCAACACTGGACCGATTTGGTTCAAATTTGGTATATGGGCTCCATTTGGGGTCTAGTTGTGCCGCGAAGCTTTTGGTTGATCTCAGTCACTTCTAAGGGGTGGAAATTAAGGGTTGAAATTTTCAAGATTGCCCTAGCTCGAAAACTCTCGAAATAAAAATATCGTTTTTTCACCAATTTTAAATAGTATCAAATTTTTAAAAATTTTTGAGACCACCCGGAGCTTTGTAGGACGAACCGTTCGGTCCCTACGAGTACTTGAAGGTTTTCCTTCGATAAAACAGAATCACCAGTGTGAATCACCAAAGAGGTCTAATCTCCGTTCAAATTTAATCTGACTAAAATGCGATCGCTGTTCATTTCTTCGATTTGTATAATATATATTATATATAATATAATATATATTATATATATATATAATATATATTATAGTTTTGCCTTCTGCGTAACCAGTAATCAAATTTGCATATGAAGCTTTCTATTTTGGTTTATTATTTTCAATAATAAGCCTTTGGAATCGAGCAAGAAAAAAAAATTTTAACCCCCCCTCAAAATTTGATGTTTTACGTTTCAAGGTACGTAGAATACGAAAATCGAATAAAAAAATTTCCGTCCGTCCGCCGTACGCCGTACGCCGTACGCGGCACTTTTCTTAGCAACACTGGACCGATTTGGTTCAAATTTGGTATATGGGCTCCATTTGGGGTCTAGTTGTGCCGCGAAGCTTTTGGTTGATGTAAGTCACTTCTAAGGGGTGAAAATTAAGGGTTGAAATTTTCAAGAGTGCCCTAGCTCGAAAACTCTCGAAATAAAGGTATCGTTTTCTCACCAATTTTAGTATTGAATTTTTAAAAATTTTTGAGACCACCCGGAGCTCTGTAGGACAAACCGTTCGGTCCCTACGAGTACTTGAAGGTTTTCCTTCGATAAAACAGAATCATGAGTGTGAATCGCAAAAGAGGTCTAATCTCCATTCAAATTTTATCGGACTAAAATGCGATCGCTGTTCATTTCTTCGATTTGTATACAGTTTTGCCTTCTGCGTAACCAGTAATCAAATTTCCGTATGAAGCTTTCTATTTTTCCAATCGAGTGTGAAGCGTTTAGTTCTTTCTAATAAACTTGATTATGAAGGTGTGAAGCCAGTATGGTGTGGTAGGTAGTACCTAGCTGGTAGGTAAAAAAAAGTTGGTAGGTAAAAAAAAATGTTGGTGGGTAAAAAACGCTGCAAATCATTGCTCAAAGGCTTCTTCACTCTTGAGATCACTGATCAGCTGAGTGAGCTCCGAAGCCATTTTCAATCCTATTGAATGGAAGTGCTCTTCCAGGCGTCTCCAGCATTCGAGGAGATCTTCTTCACTCCTCAGATCACTGATCAGCTGAGTGAGCTCCAAAGCCATTTTCATTCCTATTGAATGGAAGTGCTCTTCCAGGCGTCTCCAGCATTCGAGGAGATCTTCTTCACTCCTCAGATCACTGATCAGCTGAGTGAGCTCCAAAGCCATTTTCATTCCTATTGAATGGAAGTGCTCTTCCAGGCGTCTCCAGCATTCGAGGAGATCTTCTTCACTCCTCAGATCACTGATCAGCTGAGTGAGCTCCGAAGCCATTTTCAATCCTACTGAATGGAAGTGCTCTTCCAGGCGTCTCCGGCATTCGAGGAGATCTTCTTCACTCTTCAGATCACTGATCAGCTGAGTGAGCTCCAAAACCATTTTTACTCCTATTGAATGGAAGTGCTCTTCCAGGCGTCTCCAGCATTCGAGGAGATCTTCTTCGCTCTTCAGATCACTGATCAGCTGAGTGAGCTCCGAAGCCATATTCAATCCTATTGAACGCAGGAAGCTGAAATTTGAGAGGGAAGGTCAAGGGAGAATACAGATGGTGGTAGGTGCTATTGATGGAGAACCAGTGATCTATACAGAAGGGTGATCTATACGGAAAATAATAAACCTTTGAGCAATGATTTGCAGCGTTTTCGAATCGAGTGTGAAGCGTTTAGTTCTTTCTGATAAAC
Source organism: Apolygus lucorum (assembly GCA_009739505.2). Classification (NCBI taxonomy): domain Eukaryota; kingdom Metazoa; phylum Arthropoda; class Insecta; order Hemiptera; family Miridae; genus Apolygus; species Apolygus lucorum. Next base: position 36,182,126 of record CM019176.2, read on the forward strand.
TTGATTATGAAGGTGTGAAGCCAGTATGGTGTGGTAGGTAGTAGGTACCTGCCAATAGTTGGTAGGTAAAAAAAATTTTGGTAGGTAAAAAACGCTGCAAATCATTCCCCAAAGGTTTATTATTTTCTGTATAGATCACCCTTCTGTAGAGATCACTGGTTCTCCATCAATAGCACCTACCACCATCTGTATCCTCCCTTGACCTTCCCTCTCAAATTTCAGCTTCCTGCGTTCAATAGGATTGAAAATGGCTTCGGAGCTCACTCAGCTGATCAGTGCTCCTCCAGGCGTCTCCAGCATTCGAGGAGATCTTCTTCACTCTTCAGATCACTGATCAGCTGAGTGAGCTCCGAAGCCATTTTCAATCCTATTGAATGGAAGTGCTCTTCCAGGCGTCTCCAGCATTCGAGGAGATCTTCTTCACTCTTCAGATCACTGATCAGCTGAGTGGGCTCCGAAGTCATTTTCAATCCTATTGAACGCAGGAAGCTGAAATTTGAGAGGGAAGGTCAAAGGAGAATACAGATGGTGGTAGGTGCTATTGATGGAGAACCAGTGATCTCTACAGAAGGGTGATCTATACAGAAAATAATAAACCTTTGGGCAATGATTTGCAGGGTTTTTTCATCCGAATTTGATGAAATTTTCTAGGATTGTCCAGATTAGGTAGTCCTATGAGGGTAGTGGAAGGTACTTTAAGATTGGTGTTTTGAGATTAACTACCATGCATCGGATCATCTATATAATCGGGTTATGGATACGAGGAAGCTATGTGCCACACCCACTTGGCAGAGGTTTTTTTCAGGTCACACCCATCAACCATACCATGCCAGTTGGAGGCCATTTTATTGCGTAGACCCTGAAATCAGAGATTGACACTCGTGTTTGACTCATTTCGAAAGTATGGGCTGGAAAGACACTCGAGAAATAAAATTGAATAATAATGTGTATAATGTCTTATGAACTTGTTACAAAATTAACCCTCTTGAATTGAATGCATCAACATTTGAATTGAATTCTCGTTGTTTTTATCGGCGTCAGTGTTTGCGCTGCCCATTTCGATCGGGGCATTACTTATTTATTTACGATTATGAAACTATTTGTTCTCGAGACTGGTTGTTTTTATCTAATCGTCGCATTCTCGGGCAACGATGTAATCGGTTGTCCGTGTTCGGTCGGCTATCTGCGGAGACTGTTCCGGGAAATCAGATTTTACCGAGTTGTTAGCGGCGAGGAATCGAGCCTGTAATTAAGAAGTTGAGAACAATGCGGGGCAAATTACACATAATTTTCGGTGTTATTGGTTTCGTTGGAGGGGACTAGGGAGGCCTTCGACGGTTTTTGGACAAACGTTTGGTGTTGCGATGGATTTTCAAAGGTTACTAACAACGGTTGCACCAATTCTTCAATAACTGGGTATCTCTCTAATGAAGTGTGGGAATCCACCATAAGAAGATCGAAAATCTCTTCCCAGACTTAAATATTGAGAGAAGAAACAATTTGGAAGTTAGATGAAAATATTTTCGCCTGTTATGAAAAATTTTCAAGTTTTGTTAAAAACGGCTTCTAGCGTTCAAACTCAGTTTGCTTTTCTAATCACCTTTAAATTTGTCAAAAATTCTCTCGTTTAGTGAGGAAAGAAGATTCAGAAATGAATCATAAAATATGGAATATTTATTTAAATTTTTTTTCATCCGATTTTAATGACCGATTGTGATTTTGTTTTGTAACCCGATTATGATCAAATGCTTGGTAGCTAATCTCCAAACATAAATGTACAAATAAATGTTGCAAGTACCTTGCAATACCCTCATAGGGGACTATCTGCATGTCAACCCGCACAATCCCTGAAAAATTCATCGAATTCGGACAATAACTTCGTGCAGTTTTCCCCGTTACAAGGATTTCATGACAGTCAGACAGACACAAAACCAAAATTGTTTAGGAAGGCCAAAATTTGATTTTGGGGAACTTTTTTAACCTTGAAAAAGGAAAACAATGCCCGCTACCCTTGGAAGACGCTAAAGCAACAACATGATAATTGAATGATATTCCAGTAAATGTTGGGGTTTCGAAGGAAAATGCATACATTTTTTTTTCTCTATGTTCTTGTAATTGGCATTGGCCCCCCTCGGCTGATGTGATCTAACCTCAGAAAACGCCAAAAACCTCGAAAATTGCTGATTTTTTCCCAGTTTCCTGTATTTACCTTTTTAGCGAATAGATTAGTGGTTGAAAAGAATTGATAATTTAAAAAGAAAAGATAATTAAAGTAAAAAAATTCCATAGAAGAATATGATCATCAAGTTTGTTTCTATCTTTAATAAGACGGCCATTTCGATACATCTTTGATGTGCCTGGTTCATGATTGATTGGGCGATCGTATAGTACACATAGAATGACCCAAGTACATCAGTTGTGTATTAACGTCATTTCATAGGCATATCACTTCTCAATGGCATAGTAGAGCAACGGTAGATTCGGGTTTCCTGCATTTTTTCACGTGGAGCCAAAAACGCTGCAAATTACTACACAAAGGTTTTTTACTGTATAGATCACTCGTCTGCAAAGAACACGGCCTTGCCATTGTGGCTACCTTCCAATCATATTTAGAAGATCATCACAATCAAGTTTATTTAGAAGATATAAACGCTTCACACTCGATTCGAAGAAATGAAGAGTTGTGGGTGCCTTCAATAGCGAATTTGATTACTGGTTGCTAAGGGCGCAAAAATTAAGTTAACTCGAAAACACGAACAACAGTCGTATTTTGTCAGCTGATATTTCAAAGGAGAATTGCTTTTATCCATGTGACGTCACACAGAATGGATGTATCGATTCTTCGACTAATCGAACGGTGAGGAATTCGATGTGAGGAATTCGATTCCTCACAAGTGAGGAACTTGATGTTTTGGGAAAGATGTGTAGTTACGTTGCCTCAACAAATTCTGTTGACTGGTTTATTCGTTTAGTTAATTACCTTTTTAAGTGGGCATTTAAGTAGGAAGTTAATACTAATTAGTTGATACTAAGTAATTTCTGAATGATTCCAAAGTTAACTTTGGCGGAGGATGTTGGTAGGAGGCGCTGGGAGTTACAGTTACAGTTTTGGTATCAACTGGATTGTTCTATGATGAGTAGATCTTTTCCCATGATTTTTCAAAGTTTCATAACAATGTTGACTTAGCAATGGGCCGGGGATGCTATCATAACATTATTTTCATCAAACCACCGTTGTTGAATCTACTACCTGCCCGAAACATGGCATACATCGTTATTATTTCAATTAACCTAATAATAATTGGATAACATTTGAATTACTTACCTTTCCAAACACCACCACCTTGTCACCTGGGAGTACCTTGCATGAGACGGATTTCACATGCCCTGAAGTAACGAAGTTGTGCACATCCAAAGATTTGCAGCACTTCAGTTGCTTCAGGGATATGAAATCCGTCTTCAATACAAGATACTCCACGAGATCTTCGCGAGTTATGTCAGGAAAAACGTCGTCACACTCAATAACACTGCTCAAAGGGGTCTAAACCACCGCAGAGACGTATCTTATATTCATACCTTCTCAGGTCATCACCTGAGAGTGAACCCACATACTGAGTATGGAATTTCTTGTCAGACATCTAACCCATAAGGGAGACATAATAATAACGATTACATAATTGCTCTTAAAGAATATTATCACCATCGTTCTGTTTACATACCAAGAAACTTGGTATATAAACAGAATAACCTTGCTGGATAGGAGCGCAAATGGCGCCCCTTCACGACCAGCTGATTGGGTCAGAGAAGGTTATGTTGAGAAGGTTATGTTTGATATTGAAAATAATGGATTATTGAGTCTCGAGGATAAAACGAATAGGCCTCTTTTGCGATTCACACTCATGTTTCTGATTTATCGTAAGTCCAACCATTAAGTTCTTGTAGGGAGCGAACAGTTGGTCCTACAGAGCTTCACATGGTCTCATTCGATTCTAAAAATTCAATACTAGTTTAAATTCATGAAAAAACCATACCTTTATATCAAAAGTTTCTGAGCTAGGGCGTTTTCAAAATCTCAACCCTTATTATTCAACCCCAAGAAGTGACTGACATCAACCAAAAGCTTTGGGACACGACTAGACCCAAAATGGAGCCCAAATACCAAATTTCATCAAAACCCTTCCCACGGTAACTAAGGAAAATGCCGCGTACGGTGGACGGACGGCAAAATTTGTATTCCATTTTTGGATTCTACGTACCTTGAAACGTAAACAAACAAATTTTGAGGAGGGTTTACTTTTTTTTTCTTGGTCATTCCAAAGGTTCATTATTGAAAATAATAAAACAAAATGATGTATCTTCAGAGCGCTCTAGCGGCCGTCCTATTAATATGGAAACAAAATTGATGGTATATTCATGTAGGAAATTTTGATTACTTTAATTTTGTACATACAAATATTTTCGTGATTGTCATGTCTGCGTGTCGTCGAGTGAAGGAGATGATCTTCTCGATGCGGCGATTGTGTTTCCTTTAACCCCTACTCAATGAAGAGAGAATTGTCCCTAACCTAGTGACTGCACTGTCGCACCAGCGGCTTATTAGCCCGACTGACGTGCGGAGTGCAGGGAAATTAGTCTAGCCCGGCAACCCCGGCGTTTCATCAGAAACTGACTGTCGGGAGGCGGGAGATTTACCTATTGAGCCTAGTACTTCGAGGAGATCCTTATCGGAGGAGAAAGTAGAGAGCGAAATGAGTAAGATGGTTCACTGAACTAGATTGGCCTGAGTGAGCTTATATACTCGTATAGTTTCCTCGGGGGAGAGAGAGGTGGAAGGGTGACGTCATGTTGACGTGTTTCCCCGTACCTCGTCTCCCCTAGTAGGTGATGACTCACTCACGGATCCTCTTGTTGCTTCTTTATTTAGGAACTAATTGCTAGCTAAAATGTGGGTCATAACAGTGATTAATGCAGGAAACTGGAAAAAAGTCCGACATTTTCGTGGTTTTTGGCGTTCTCTGAAGTTATCTATGAAAACCTCAAATTCGGATTCAGCGACCCAAAACATATAGAGAACCGTTGAGAATAAAAACCTCTATACGTTTTTCCTGGAAACAGGCCTTTTGAACCTAGATATACCGAACTAAGTTCACAGATGAAAAACTGCGGGTAAGATCAAAATTTTTTGTCTGAAGACTCTCAAAAACTGCGAATGAATAGTTTTTTCTTAATGTACTAGATAAAAGCATCTAAAAGGTCCCCCTACAACAATCCTCGTATGAGTTCCATGCTGAGATTTTTTTTTTTCATAAAAAAATATTGGTGGGTGAACCCACGAAAACTTAAAATTAGAATAAGTAATGTAATAAATTCAGTAAGGAAAATAATAAGTATGTAAATAAGGGAAATTTCTTGGGTCAAACAAAGTTTAAGGAGGAACTAACTTGTTTGTTACAGGGAAAATCAAAGATAAAATAAGATTCAAAAAGATTCTTGATTCCTGAATAGGTCTAAGCTATAAATATTTCGTACTCAATTGACTGATTTGGTAGGTACTTAATGATCTTCATGTGAGTATATTGAGGTACTTGATCTAAGGCGAGTGATATCCGAGCTGAAAGGAGTGACAGCCAGTAACATCAAAGTGTGGAAAGAGTGCCACGGAGTTACTCGAGCTGGGGATCTCTGCGGGAGTGCTCCTTGGTATCACCAATCTCTACCACCATACATGAACTGGTTGTCATTTTATAGAGACAAGTGGAGATCTATGCTGGGTGACAACTTTTACAAGGTTTATCGGAGAAGGTAGGTAGAAGTTCCCAAGTACATCAAACGGGTAGGTATTGTGAACTCGATGTGGTAGTCTGAGAGACGAAAAGGGTTCGAGGAATAGTTGTGGGATCAGGTTTTTCCTTCACTTGAATTTGGGGCAACGCTGTGCCGATAAGCAGGAATCTTCCTACGTCAGTCCCTACTTACATTTTCCGTCAGGATGGTCGAAGTGGTGAGTGACAGCTCTTTGTGGTTAGAGTAAAGATGGTCTTTCGAGCAGCTCGTGCTAAAGGATTCCCGTAGAACGGAGAGGTACATAAACGACGAAGCTCAGAGGATCCTTTGCTCCCCTGGGGGCACTCCTGACCCAGTTGGGCCCCATTCACGCGATCTTTCCCTACAATAGTCCACCTATTCCCCTTTTTTATTTTTATCTATTATTATTCCATCCTTTTTTCCTCTCAGTTTGTCGAGTGGTTTGCCCCGAGGATGTTGTCGATCCGCCTCATGGGATGATGAGCGGGATCGCGGGGATCTCTTCTCTATGAAGGATGGCGGGGCGGAGAGGCTTCTTCCCTCTTGTGCCCAAACATTGCGTCACAACCGTTTTGCCGGACCCCACGGCCTTCCCCTCGAGACCTATTCAAGGGGTCACGTATTATTTCTATCAACACCTAATGCGAGACTCGTATTCCGAAGACTCATGATATTGGAGGCTAGGTAGCCCTCTGGGAGAGGTACCTACCCACTTCTTCTTGAGCAAATTCCTTTCGACCAAAATTTTAAAAATCCTATTCTATTTTTTTTAAATACTAGGTACCTACCTACTTTTAAAAATTAAGAAAGGCATAAATTGCCATTCTATTTTATTTTTGTGCAAGATTTTGCTTCCGAGTCTACCAAGGTAGCGGAAGCTTTGTTTTCACTTTTCAAGGTTGAAAAAAAAAGTTCTCCAAAATCGAAATTTCCACTCGCGTTTTAAGTTTCAGACCTTCCTGAACAATTTTGGTACCGTGTCTGTCTGTCTGTGTGTCTGTCATGAAATCCTTGTAACTGGCATAACTATACGAAGTTATTGTCCGATTTCGATGAAATTTTCAGGGTTTGTCCTCTTTGAAAATCATCACCCCCGGACTGATAGTAGCCCCACTGCGCATGCGCAAACGTGAATTCCTTGTAACAGCCATAACTTTTTTATTTTTCATCCGATTTCGATGACATTTTCAGGGATTATGCGGATTAGGTTGTAGATGATCTCCAATGAAAATCAAGGCCTTAAAATTAACAGTAGCTTCTGCGCATGCGCAAACGTAAAATCCTTGTTACAACCATAACACTTACATTTTTCATCCGAATTTGATGAAATTTTCTATGATGTTTAGGTTGGCGAGTAGATGTTCCCCTATGAAAATCATCTCCCCTAGACTAATAGTAGTTGCTGCGCGTGCGCAATCGTGAATTCCTTGTAACAGCCTCAACTTCTACATTTCCCATCCGATTTCGACGAAAATTCTCAGGATTGTTCAGATTAGCGTGTAGTTGGTCCCCTATGAGGGTAGAGAAAGGTACTTAGAGATTGATGTTTTGAGATTAACTACTATGCATCGGATCATCTATACAATCAGGTTGTGGTTACGAGGAAGCTTTTTGCCACACCGACTTGGCAGACTTTTTTTTAAGCTTTTGACAAAGATTTCTCTGACACGACTTTGCTACTCTCTGCCTTAGGATGTTTAAGAACATGTAGAGATGTGATACATTCTTTATTGCTTCTGAAACAAGACTTTCACCATTTCATCCAGCAATATTTGTAGTTTGCAAACACAGCTAGTTTGCTCTGCAACAACTAGCCTGCGTTATTGCGGGAACAATATCACTGGTTTTCACTGTTTGCTCTCAAACTGGTACCACAGTATACCCAATCCAGTGTTTTGCTTCTTTTGAGGTGTCATAGTTCTCCTTCGTTCTCTAGAGCAGTAAGAATTTTCAAGTTCTGATGTCTGTGGCGGAGAAGTTTTCTATTTGTAGATCTCAATGAATATCGTGATTCCTCTTATACCAAGATGCTCCAACCATACTTGGAAGTTTTTTTTTTGTTGAAAAGTCTAATAATGTTGGATTTTTTGGCCCCAAGAAGTATCTCAAGTTCAGGAAGGGCTTAATATTTGATGGTAAATGAGCAGTTTGTTGTGGAGAGGGGGAGATTTAAGGTCCTTCACATCAGCCAGCACATTTTTTTGAACTTTTTCAATGTGATTTTTCCAGCGCCATATTTAGGATTTCACTGAATCAGCGTATGGTATTGCATTGGAATGAATTTCAATTTGTATTGTTGGGACTTTTATTGTTGGTAAAGTTAACGTGAACTGATTTTGAAACTTTCAGTTTTAATCTTCACTTCTTTGTCCTGTGGGACAGTTGCATGGTTCGGAAATTCGTATTTTTTTTAAGTAACTTTAACTTACCTGTACCGGTTTTCAGTTCAAAATTCCGTTTAGTTTAGTCTTCACTTATGTTGGCGGGAGAGCCGACAACTCTGACGTCACCTGATAAAAAGAGGATCTCGATAGGCCCATTCAGATCACTGCAATCGTGGTCAGATTCAAGTCAGAAACATTGAAATTAGTATGCAAAATAATGACCTCTGCATCTTTGAATTCCTCCTTTAATTTCACTGTAATGAAGTCCACGTCAACTCTAATGTAGCCCCCCCACTGTGTCCTAAATTTCCTGCTTGAATCCGAAAATCCCGTTTTTTGAAAGGCTCAAATTTTGTAGCAAGCGTTCATTTTTTGAGAAACTATTTACTATGTACTTACTTCAATTAATAATAGAGTTCACTACAAAGAAAAATATTTGAAAATTTCATGCAGATACCCCGTTTCCTACCTACCTAGTTGACGGAGAGACTTGCAAATGATGGGTATTGGAAGTTGTAGTATTCTAATATGATTTTATGGAAATAGTAATTTGTCTGAATTTCATCTTGAATGAGGGCTAGTTTTTCCCATGACTAGTAATTGCCAACAGATGTAGAAAACAAGGAAAATGGACTGATTTTAAAATAAATTTCGGTGATTTTGGTTTCGTGGAGGATTTATGTCTGATCGACATCTGAACAATCTCCATGACGCTGTATCTATGTTCGTACACTGAAATTTGAAGAAATTCTTCGTAGTATTAGAGTGAAATATCCGAAGGCCCTTATGATATTTCTACCTCTTAAGCATGATTAAATGTCACATTAAAAGGTTTCCCTTACATTGTACGAGGATGCACCAATAAACATTTCAGCCCTCAGTGTTGCAATTTTGGGAAAACAATGAAAAAACAGTAAAACCCCGTCGCTTACAGCACTCATTCGACCTTCTCCAAACACAAACACACAAACGTTGAGTGCCAATTATGGTTAGAATAGTAACTTTGAGAAAGAATACTGTGGCGGATCCAAAAATTATCCCTAGGGAGAATTATATTGAAAACGCTGCAAATTATTACACAAACGTTTATTATTTCTATATTGATTACTCGTCTGCAAAGAACACGGCTTTGCCATTGTCACAACCAACCACAGATACTACCTACCTACCACGTACCTACTTCACAATCAAGCATATATGGAAGAAATGAACGCTTCACACTCGATTCGAAGAAGTGAATCAATAGGAAATTTGATTACTCGTTGCGAAGAACGCAAAATTGAAGACAACTGAAAGGTCGGCATGGTTGTGGCCAAGACAGATAACTGGGAAGTAGAAGAAGAAGATACGAGCGTTTTGTAAGCTGATATTTCAATGGAGATTAGTCCTCTTTTGCGATTCACACTCGTGTTTCTGATTTATCGTAAGCCCAACCCGTAAGTTCTCTTAGGGAGCGAACGGTTGGTCCTACAGAGCCCCGCGTAATCTCATTCGATTCTAAAAATGCTGCAAATCATTGCTCAAAGGTTTATTATTTTCTGTATAGATCACCTGGCTTCGGAGCTCACTCAGCTGATCAGTGATCTGAGGAGTGAAGAAGATCTCCTCGAATGCTGGAGACGCCTGGAAGAGAACTTCCATTCAATAGGATTGAAAATGGCTTTGGAGCTCACTCAGCTGATCAGTGATCTGAGGAGTGAAGAAGATCTCCTCGAATGCTGGAGACGCCTGGAAGAGCACTTCCATTCAATAGGATTGAAAATGGCTTCGGAGCTCACTCAGCTGATCAGTGATCTGAAGAGTGAAGAAGCCTTTGAGCAATGATTTGCAGCGTTTTTTACCCACCAACATTTTTTTTACCTACCAACTTTTTTTTTTACCTACCAGCTAGGTACTACCTACCACACCATACTGGCTTCACACCTTCACAATCAAGTTTATTAGAAAGAACTAAACGCTTCACAATCGATTGGAAAAATAGAAAGCTTCATATGGAAATTTGATTACTGGTTACGCAGAAGGCAAAACTGTATACAAATCGAAGAAATGAACAGCAATCGCATTTTAGTCCGATACAATTTGAATGGAGATTAGACCTCTTTTGCGATTCACCCTCATGATTCTGTTTTATCGAAGGAAAACCTTCAAGCACTCGTAGGGACCGAACGGTTTGTCCTACAGAGCTCCGGGTGGTCTCAAAAATTTTTTAAAATTCAATACTATTTAAAATTGGTGAAAAAACGATACCTTTATTTCGAGAGTTTTCGAGCTAGGGCACTCTTGAAAATTTCAACCCTTAATTTTCACCCCTTAGAAGTGACCTACATCAACCAAAAGCTTCGCGGCACAACTAGACCTCAAATGGAGCCCATATACCAAATTTGAACCAAATCGGTCCAGTGTTGCTAAGAAAAGTGCCGCGTACGGCGGACGGACGGAAATTTTTTTTTTATTCGATTTTCGTATTCTACGTACCTTGAAACGTAAAACATCAAATTTTGAGGGGGGGTTAAAATTTTTTTTTTCTTGCTCGATTCCAAAGGCTTATTATTGAAAATTATAAACCAAAATTCAATACTATTTTAAATTGATGAAAAAACAATACCTTTATATCAAAAGTATTTGAGTTAGGGCGTCTTCAACATTTCAACCCTTAGAAGTGACTGACATCAACCAAAAGCTTCGGGCACAACTAGACCCCAATTGGAGCCCATATACCAAATTTCATTAAAATCGGTCATCAAAACATGAAATTGCATGTAAATGTCTGGTGTAAGCTCCTACAGTCCTCTTCTGGATCCAGTAAATAGATTTTTCTTGTCGTAAGAAGTGTTGAAGAGGAAGTTTCTGATGATTGTTAGTTATCAGATTTAAGAACGAGTACCTTGCTAGGTTCTGATATGAGAATCCCGTTCGATTTCCTTAAATCACATCGTGACCCAATGGGAACATCCTTCGTCGCAAAGATTCTCGACGAATGCAGCGCTGGAGGGGATGGAAAGAAAAATCAAAACGAGACGCCTTGGCCACTCGCCAAAAGCGCTAGTAATGTTTTCTCCAGTCTTTAGAGCAGACGAGGTGGGCCAAAATCTCACAAACACAAACCCTCTTCTCTCAAAGGTCCGTCGAGAGGAAAGATGGCCGGAATTTCTATTATGAAAAACTTCCTCTTCGAAAAACATTTTTCTGGCCAAGGAAAGAGAATTTTGAGGGTGGGGCCGGCCATTTCTCTCCGAGATTGTCGTTCTGCTGCGATAAGGGATGGAAAACTTAATATCCTCCCTAATTTATTATAAAAGGGGGGGGGGGATGAAGTTTGGGAAAACCGATCAAAGTTTAATGGTCCGTGCTACACGCCTTTTTCCTTAAATGGACTATTCATTAGATTTCTTGAGGATGATCTTGGGGAAAGTTCGTTAGGAACTCTTGGTTTTCTTATTTTCATTTCGTCTATAAACTTTTGAAGAATGAATACAATTTTGTGCAATGTAGCGTCTTAGCTAATTCGCTACTTTCAAATGGGAAATTTGCCTCACAATTGTTCATTTTATTTTTCGAAAGAGGGTTCACTGATCTGGAAGAAAACCATCCATCGAAAACGCATCCGAAAAATCTAGAGAATTTAAGGAAGATGGAAATTTTAAAAGTACCGGGAGTCTGTGACGTGACGAGTTTGCACAGCTCTGAAACCGCACATGGAACAACTACTTACTAGATTGAACACACGAGTGTGCCACAAACTGGCAGAAAGAACCCAGACACAAAAGTGACAAAAAGAAGCAATTTTACTCACCCTTGTTCACAATCCGATTCTACCTATTAGTTTATCAACCATTATTAGCTTCACCTTCTCTTATTTAGTTTCTATATTAGTTAGTTTTGATATTTAAATCTCATTATTTGAGTGGATCGTTTCATGTGGTCATGAGGGCGCCTACGACTCTACCTGTTGAAATTCTCTGACTCTATTTGCCGAAACTCCTTTTATGCTTCACCAGAGCACAGTTTTGCGTGAGGAACCATAGGGAGTGACGTAATCAGTTTCCCTCGATCTTCACGGTGTTTTTTGACAGAGGCTTCACTTGTTTAGGCATTTTCTTCTACGGTAATTTTTCCCTTTGGGTATTCCTGGTGTTAAACGTTATTCTAGGGCCCTATTATAGGATTTGACTTGAAATTCCAGAATCTAAAATTGAGGCGAATTCCCCATTAAAAAAATTGAAAAACGCCTGCCAAGTGAGTGTGGCACATAGTTTCCTCCTAACCATAACAAAGTAAAGTGAAGTAAACAACCGTTTTAGGTTGGATTTTCGTCCGACTGCTGTTCCTGGCGTCGTGGATGTCATCAGCTGCCTTCCGAAGGGAAGACCATAATTTTTGTTCGGATGATTTCGCTCATGGGCTTCCCATTGCCTCACAGTCCTGAGTTGGGACGAGGGGGGCGATGAGATCCCTGGACGCATAAAAACGCACGCTACCGGCGATGAGATTTGAACTCACGACCCCCGCAGAAGTCGGTCCAAATCCCACCGCCAAACAACGCTCGCCCCATCGACCGTGGCTACACCGGACCCAGTAACAAGATTGTATTAATGATCCGATAAATAATAGATGATCATGCCTTCAATCTCCAAGTACCTACCTCTACACACCAAATTTGATCGAATTTGGACAGAAACTGCGGAAATTATGGTTGTTACAAGGGTTTCTCGTTTGCACATGCGCTGAACCTATCAATCCTGGGGTGATGAATTTCATAGAGGACTAACTACACCTCAAGTCGAACAATGCCTGAAAAGTAGTTTTATAAACAAGGGTAATTTTTTTCAAGTTTGTACACCTGTCTTGAAGTCAGTTTACTTCGTCCCGCGATTTTGTCGACCATTTTGTTAGTCACAGTGAATTTTTCAAATGGATAATACTCTCAGTTTAAATGTTTTCTGGATTCTATTGTGACAGGGAATGAAACATACTGTGAAACAGTATTGTTCTAGGGGATCTGGAGAATCTGATTAATTAATGAGAATAATCTAATCGTTGCTGTATTCTACCCCTACCTATTCCTTGTTGGAGATCAACCTAGGACTAGGGATGATGAATGAAAGATACAAATTGAATTAGGAAAGATAAATAGATATATTATCCTATAATCAATGAGGTTTGTATCTATATGTGAGGGGGGAAGAAGTATCAATAGAGTTTACCTATTAGATCTTCGGATTTGAACCACGAGGGTAAGGGAAGTGATCTAGTATGAAAGTATTGTAGTTACAGATCGGTGTCTGGAATTAGACTGGAGGGCTATCCCTGAGTAGTGATTCGGTAGAGCTGAAGAATCGCTCCATCGAATCACGAATCAGGTGACAGAGTAACTTGCGCTACTTAAAAAACTCAGAAGAGCGATTCACAACTCCAGACTCCTCAATGCATGAGTCACCCAAGAAGTTCTGAGTTCGTTTGAATGGGACATTATCAACCACCCTCCCTATCCTCCCGACTCATCACCATCTGACATCCCTTTGTTCACTAAATTGAAGGAGTTTGTGGGTGGAAGACGATTAGCTTACGATCAAGAGGTCGAGAAAGCTGTTAGAAGTGGTTAAACGAGGTGGCTGAGGAGGTATATAACATTGGCTTGAAGAGCTTGTTCCCATATTAAAAAAATATCTCGAACTCAATAGGGGAAGGGGGGGGGGGGGCTACGTGGAAAAATAATACAATTTCAAAAAATGCAAATTTCATTGAAATTCAAGCATTTTTTATATATTTTTTTAAACTGATGTAAACTTACTTTCTTGAGCAGACTACTGACAGACGGACAAGGAATCAAAATTAATAAGGAATTCCTCAAACTAAAAATGTACGTAAAAGTATTGATTTTTGAGAACCATTTTTTATCCTTGAAAAGTGAAAATGATGTTTCCGATACCTTAAAAGTTATTATTTTCAGATGAACTATATTTTTGTCGATGGTTTGTTCAATCAGTAGGCAATAACAATTTCTTAAAGTACCTGTTTATGTAAACTGGTGAAATTCATTAACTCCCGACTTTTACATTCGATACAGAATGCGTAGGTCATTTCTCAAAAATATCGTTCAGAGGATTGGTTAGTTCAGATCAGTGGATTTTCTTCATCAACTTTCAATGAACAGAAAAAGTTTTTTCTTTTTCAAACATCTTGTATGATTAAATTATGATTCGACCTCCGTTGTTCCTCGTAGATAACTTCTAACTCACAAGAGAAGAGAAAAGATTTCATAAATATCCCGGAATATTATTCAAGTTGTGACAGCACGAGAACCATCGCGAGGAACCGTTTAGAAAGTTGGCCCTCGCTCAAAGGACTTTTCCCACACACAGAAGAACATACACATTTTTAACAAACAGATTCGCAATGTCGTGCTGTAGACGCTTTACGAAATACCTTTGAATCTGCAGACTATTTTTTCATAATCTTCACACCCTCTTTCAAAGCGTTTTCCTGTCACGTGGTTAACTCGAATTTTTTTGTTTTATTATACCTATTGTGAGTTAATTTACCCAGGTGCCTAATATTTTGCTTCTTCACTGTTGAAAATGAGGAAGCTTTGTATTCTTGTTGCTGGTAAAAAATAGGGTCTTGAAAAACAAGTTTTTATCTTGCCTCTACTAATTGCCCAATTTTGAGGGTGTTTTTAGGCCTAGGATGATTGCTTATTGATTTCATGAGTTGAAGCCATGGTACAAGTGAAAAAAAAAAAATTATTACACAAAATTACAAAACTTTTTTCACTTTACAACCACGCAGGATTTAGGCGATTTTAATAAGATTTTTTTGGATAGATGGCAGCACTTTCGAGGACAACTTGAGTAGGGAATTTGTAAAGAAAATGGAATATTTGAACCCGTTTTTTTTAAAGGGGCTATGTGACATTTTCGGCCATTTTCACTTTTTTTTTTTTTTGTTTTCTGGGTCTCCATACTTGGTTGCATCGATTGCGACTAAAAGGAACCTCGTATCATTGACGCTTCCCATAGAAAAAACAGGTTGAAATTTTCGATGTCTTTTGAAAGGGGCTATGTGAGCCACATAACCCCTTTCAAAAGAAAACTTACTCACTCGCTATGTGGTCGACATGGAGTTTCGAGACTCAAATAATGAACTGCCAGGTTGGTTTATAATAATTATTATGTCGTTAAAGGGAGGGGGTTAAATTTTGTTTCTTGGTCGATTCCTAAGCTTTTTTATTGAAAATAATAACCGAAATCACTTCCTTTTGAATCTCCACCTCGCCCTAACTAAGGCAACAATTTCAAGTGGGTGTGGCACGTAGCTTCCTCGTATCCATAACTCGACTATATAGATGACCAGATGCATAGTAGTTACTCTGAAAATATCAATCTCTAAGTACCTTCCACTACCCTCACAGGGGACCATCTAGATGTCAACCCGCACAATATCTGAATATTGCTGCAAAATGTAGAAGTTATTGCTGTTACAAGGATTTCACGTTTACGCATGCGCATAAGATACTTTCAATTTTGGGACCATGATTTTCATAGGGGACCATCATCATCCCAACTCGCATTATTCCTGAAAATTTTATCAAATCAGATGGGAAATATAGAAGTTATGGCCGTGGCGAGGATTTCACGTTTGCGCATGTGCGGCGGCTACTATCAGTCCGGGGGTAATGATTCTCATAGGGGACCATCTACACCCCCACCCGAACAATCCCTGAAAATTTCATCAAAATAGGATGAGAAATGTAGAAGTTATGGCTGTGGTAAGGATTTCGTGACAGACATACAGACAAACACGGAACCAAAATTGTTCAGGAAGGTCTGAAACGTAAATTTTGGAGTGGAAATTATGATTTTGGAGAACATTTTTTTCCATCTTGAAAAGTGAAAACAAAGCGTGCGCTACCTTGGTAGACTCGGAAGCAAAATTTGACAAAAGCGAACAATTTTTCCATGTGAGAGGCATAGGTTTCTCCCGTGCTATCGTGATTCCGCTCTCATCAAAATAAAAGTGCGCTTAGTAGATCGGCTACACATTTTTCACCCCAAAAATCGTCCCCAAAATTGTTATGACCTACAGCAATGCTCAAAAGTCCATTCTGTGAATTGCCGGACTCCCATCAACCCATTCATTTCCGTTAGCTGACCTAGAGAGGTTGAAGAATTACATTCCTGAAGAACATTTTTAGCATTTCATGTTGGCCAAATAATAAACTGATCATATATATATTTTATGTTATGATGATTTATGTACATATCGCACATCCGGAGTAAGACTGGTATAAGTCCGAAATTGGCGGTTTTGAGTTATATATTCCACCAGATAGCTCTCGTCGAGCTCTACACGGGGGTAGAACGGGTTTAACGATAACTTAGTTATTGGCCGCTAGAGAGCAGATAAACCAGTATGGTTCTGAGCCATTCTTCTACCATGGCGTCGGAGCAAGACTGGATCACTTCAGTTATGCGCCAGACGCCGAAGTGTGATGAACTCAAGGTATGTGTAATACTGGTATATATCAGATGTACCGCTTTTGATCCAACAATAATTAGAGTGGTTGATCTAGTTTTAAATTTGCAATACTGGTTTATTTTGAGATGCACCAGTATTTCTCCAAAACAAAATGGAATTTCTCTTTGGTCTGCATGTTGTAACGTTGGTATAATATGAGATGTACCACTTTTGATCCGAAAAGTCATGTATTGGTTCCACTTTTAGAATTACAACACTGGTTTATTTTGAGATGTTCCACTATTTCTTGGGGTAATAGTGGTACATCATAGGAATTTGATCAATTTAAGCATGCTGGTCGCAAATGAAGAGGTAACGAAGCAATTTTGGTATAGCACATGATAGTTAAATAGTATATGAGTGCCGTAGACCCTTGAGATATTAAAAAAATTCGTTCAGATGACTGTTATAGAACAACAAAGAAGTCGAAAATCTTTAAATGCGATTTCCCATCAGTTGGGTTTTTTGACTTATACCAGTCTTACTCCGGATGTGCGATATTTTCATCAAAATACGTTTCATTCAATGAATAAAGCTGTTTATTAAATGATTTCAGTCCTGAAAAATCGATTTTTTTTTGAAAGGGGGTATGTGAGAGCATTTCAAATTGCAATTTGATACACTTCCCGTTGCTGGAAAAATCTGAAAAATTCTGGAGGATTGTGGAGTAATTAGCTGTGTTGGAATATTTCGAAAAATGGGATGTTTTGATCGTTTTGACGACTTGGGACAGTTTTTTGCGTTTTCCCGAAAGTTTCACAAATGACACATAACCCCTTTTAAAAAAAACGGGTTCATTTGAGAACTGCTTACAGACATTAGGTTTCTCGGTATTCCTTCTTACTTACATTGCGTCGAATTCGTCTCAATTTCAAGCTGTGGGAAGAAATTATACTACCTTTTTTAAAAAGATATTGCTAAGTAATGCATGCATTTCAAGGGACGTCCCATTGGATAAGCATTAGGTCAATTTAAAAAAGGTTGATTAGCGATAAAATTGTTTCACTCGATGTAATTTAATTAGTATTTCAGGAAAGAAACGGTGGTCTCCCCCCCCCCCCCGTCACCATTATCCACCATAACACTTCTAGAGGCATGGGAGCCTCGGATTTGAAGAGCATTTTAAAATCCATGATCTACGATACCCAACATGCGAATTCGAGTTCATCCCCCCCCCCCCCCCCCCCACCAATGGTGCCAGTCTGGCACCATAGCGGAAATACGTCGTAACGTTGAACATTCATCAATTAGTTTTGGTAAACAGTCCGTCGAAGTTCACATCTGTTTTCAAGGTGAAACACAAAAAAAAAAAAAAAAAAAACACGAAATATGCGGTTTATGGTCTCCTGGCACCACGGTGGCACCACTATTAGTTCTATGGTGGTACAGAGAATAATTCATGAAAATCCGGAGGTATAATGAGAATTTTCCCCCAATTTCAAAGCTTGGATACAATTAGTAAGCTATAAAGGAACCGAAATATTGAAAAATCGGATATTTTGTGAATATTATCTCCCTACTTTCCCCATTCTTACCGCAATTTTGATACTCTGGTGAAATTGTTGAATACTAAGGCCTGGGCTGACGACTCAAGATTTTGTCACACACACACATTCTCATATGGTTAGTTAGAAAACGGACCAGTGTGTGGTTATTTTTTCTTTCTCTTGAGTGTTGTCCTCCTTCACCCCAGATCGATCGCATAAGGACGCCCAAGTCTTACTGTTGGACGTCCTAAAAAGAAGGAAAAAAAGAATTACCGTGTCTTCGTAGATTGTAGATTGTAGCTGAATCCGCGGATCAGGGTGATGGGAGCCCAATGCTCTGAAGCCTAGTGGCTTTTTGTGCTACTCCGCGGATTCTGTTCCCAGTCAGAGTCCTAGCCCTTTGGTAAGGGCCAGTAGCCGTTTGGCTAGATTTGTACTGGGAAAAGCCTCCATGGGTGTGGATGACCCGAGGAGGTTAAACCTGCGATTAGATAGCATATTGCAACCGTGTCTTTGGAAGTTGCCGATGTCGGTGAGGATTTGTTGAAACAAATTGGCGTGGTTGGGGTTTGATACATAGGGATATTCACGTTCCTCATCTCCTGACCTTTGTGAAGAGATGTTTGTAAACCAACCGATTCATTGGGAAGGTATTGGACCCAAGCAAGCGCGCAGCACCCGTGTCAATGACTTTATCCCCTTGTTTTTCCAATAATTCACCGATGTCTCTTTTCTCACTCAAACTGAGCATACATTAATTTATTAAAATGTGAAAAGGAATCATTACCGGTGCCTAGAAACATTTTTCACATATTAGAATTGAATTACTTACTAAAACCAAAATCCTCAAGTAGACCCCAAATGGAGCCCATTTTCCTAACGAATCGATCAAGAAGAAAATTGTAACTCCCCCTCAAAATTAGATGGTTAACTTTTCAAGGTTTGTAGAACCCCAAAATCGAATAAGCATTTTTCCATCCCTACGCCATAAGCGGCTCTTAGTCATGGACTAATTTCGAAGAAAATGGGTGTATCGGTTTCATATGGGGTCCAGTTGTGCCGCGAAGTTTTGGTTGTTGTCAGTCACTTCAGAGGAGTGAAAAGTGGGCAAAAGCGTTTTCAAAACGCCTTAGCTCGAAAACTTTCGGTAGGTACACTGGTGATGTTTTTTTCATTATTTTAAAGAATTTATTGGCATCACCAGAGTTTCAACTGTTCGCTTACTGCGCATGATTAATTAACCTTACCTAATATTAATGAATGTTCCATGACTTCTTATAATTTAAGATAGTATTCAATTTTGGTTTATTATTTTCAATAATGAACCTTTGGAATCGACCAAGAAAAAAAAATTCTGCCAAGTGGGTGTGGCACATAGCTTCCTCGTATCCATTACCCGATTGTAATTTAATCTCATTATAGGTTAATCTCAAAACATCTACACGCTAATCTGGACAATCCTAGAAAATTTTATCAAATTCGGATGAAAAATGTAAGTGAGTAGTGATTGGATCAAAAAATTTCTCAGGCTGGGAGGCGAACCCGAGACTCCTGGGTGGGAATCAAAAGCGCTACGTCTGAGCTATGGGGGCCTGGTGATAGGTTGTATAGGATTTGAGATTGTGGATTTGAGAATAGGATTTGAGAAAATCGGATGGAAAATGTGGAAGTTATGGCTGTTACAAGGAATTCACGTTTGTGCATGCCCATCGGCTACTATCAGTCCGGGGGTGATGATTTTCATAGGGGACCATCTAAATAGTAATCTGAAACATCCCTGAAAATTTCATCAAAATCGGATGGAAAATGTGGAAGTTATGGCTGTTACAAGAAATTCACGTTTGTGCATGCGCAGTCGCTTCTATCAGTTCGGGGGTGATGATTTTCATAGGGGACCGTCTACACACCAACCCGTACAATCCCTGAAAATTTCATCGAAATCGGACAATAACTTCGTATAGTTATGCGCGTTACAAGGATTTCATGACAGACACACAGACAGACAGACTCGGAAGCAAAATTCTTAAACCCCCCTCAAAGTTTGTTGGTTTACGTTTCTAGGTACGTAGAATCCAAAAATCGAATAAACGTACGGCCGCACGAGGCACTTTCCTTAGTTACCATGGACCGATTTTTATGAAATTTGGTATGTAGGCTCCATTTGGGGTCTAGTTGTGCTTTTGGTTGATGTCGGTCACTTCTAAAGGTTGACATTTTGAAAACGCCCTAACTCAAAACATTTCGATGTAAAGGTATTGTTTTTTCATCAATTTAAGATAGCATTGAATTTTTAGAGACCATGTGGAGCCCTGTTGGACAAACCGTTCGCTCCCTACGAGAACCTAAGGGTTGGACTTACTATAAATCCGAAACACGAGTGTGAATTGCAAAAGAGGCTTAATCCCCGTTCTATTTTAGCTGACCAGAATGCGATCACTGTAGGTACGTGGTAGGTAGGTAGTATCTACGGTTGGTGTCTATTACAATGGCAAAGCCGTGTTCTTTGCAGACGAATGATAATAAACCTTTGTGTAATAATTTGCAGCGTTTTAAAACAGGAATTAAAATAAATGAATCTATGACTATTGTCAAATGAGCAATTATTGTGAAATTTATCAGACTCGTGTGTTAGTATCTCTGAGCTAGCCTGAGAACCCCCCCCCCCCCCGGTCCATAGTCCTTGTACGGAGGTTCTAGTCCCTGTTGCTCTGTAGGTTGGGCGAATGGTGAGATGGTAACACGAGTGTGAATGATACACATAAGAATGTTCACTGATGAAAGAGAGAAAAATTTTAAAAAAGAGTTATCTTTACAGAAGAATAAGAAGCCGCTGTGTAGTAATTAACCGTTTTGGTTTATTATTTTCAATAATGAACCTTTGGAATCGACCTAGAAAAAAAATTGTTTAACACCCCCCCAAAATTTGATGGCTTACGTTTCAAGGTAGGTAGAATCCAAAAATCGAATAAAAATTTGGCCGTCCGTCCGCCGTACCCCCCGCCGTTCCTCACTTAGCATTGACCGATTTTGATGAAATTCGGTATGTAGGCTCCATTTGGGGTCTAGTTGTGCCCCGAAGCTTTTGGTTGATGTAGGTCACTTCTAAGGGTTCAAAAATGAATTTTGAAATTTTGAAAACGCCCTAATTTACAAAATTTTGATATAAAGGTATTGTTTTTCCTTCAATTTAAGATTCTATAGATTTTTTAGAATTTTTTGAGACCACGCGGAGCCCTGTAGGACAAACCGTTCGCTCCCTACGAGAACCTAAGGGTTAGACTTACGATAAATCAGAAACACGAGTGTGAATCGCAAAAGAGGCCTAATCTCCGTTCAAATTTTAGCTGACCGAAATGCGATCGATGTTTTTCTTTGTGTTGGATGGTTGGTGGCTTTGCAGAGGAGTGATCAATATAGAAAAATAATAAACCATTGTGTAATAATTTGCAGCGTTTTTTTTTTTAATTCGGTTTTTGCATTCTTCGTACCTTGATATATAAACCATCAAATTGTTGTATGGGAGGATTTACTTCTTTTTTTTGTTTCCAAAGGTTTATTGTTGGATGTAATGTACCAAAAGCGAAAAATTGTCGTGATCGCGAACAACTTCTCAATCGCGTCGCTGATAGTCACCAACGAGTATAATTTATATCGTTCTGTGTGATTAAAAGTTGAACTGCCCATCCATCTTGGCAGTAGTTTTTAACCCATTTATGAATAAATTCAGAGACTACCTGTACAAAAATGTGTTAGGTACGCAATATTTTTTGTTTTTCCTCTAAATATTCGTCTTGTTTCTCAGGAATTTGTCATACGTGCGGAGAGAAGGTCACGGGAGCTGGTCAGGCGTGCCAGGCCATGGGCAATCTCTATCACACCAACTGCTTTATATGCTGCTCTTGCGGACGCGCTCTACGCGGCAAAGCTTTCTACAACGTTCACGGACGGGTGTATTGCGAAGAGGATTATTTGGTAAAAGTATAATTCGTGTTTGCATTTTTTTTATTTACGTTTTTAAGTACCATTATTTATTTTCTAATTTTTAACACAATTTTGTTATCTATTTTTTGCAAGTGTTGAAATTTTGTCTGGTGTGAAACTTGTTAATATATTTTCAAACATACATAAATGAATTTGTTCATAAAAAAGTGTAATGCAAACGCACTAGTGGTCGACACCTTGAGGAAATTTCGACGGGTATTCTTTGCTGTCACCTACAAAATTTAGTTTTTCCAAGTTATTACCATTTTAACCTATTAACGCCCAGTGTTGCCATATGGCAACATAGAGGGGCATTCTGTTTCTGGGCTCCTTCCTGAGTCACTGAGAGGATGGAGCCTAGATCCTGGGGATCCTTCTTTCCAGATCTGTTTGATCATAGTGATGTATAATTTTTTATCTCCAGCCATGAGGGTGAGGCTCATATCACGAAGCTTCACCTACAACTTCAATGGGTGAATGACCCGATTGTTGGATGTCATTGGAACTACTGATGGGGTAGTCGCATGATATTTTTTTGTATTTTTGCTGTGTAGAGAATCTCTATTGAAGCGCGTATCTGCAAATAAAACTCCCAGAAACGCTTCCTAAAAATTTAGAGAGACTTTCAAAGAACGGGATTTTGGATTCAGGCGGGAAAACCTACACACGGCTTGGACGCTGCAGGGTGGGGGCTATGTCACAAGCGTGAAGGGGGCCAAGAGACCTCTACACCACTGTTACCCTGACGCAAGGTTATCAAGCTTTCTGTTTGTTTACGCTCGTCTTTGGTGCTTTCATACTGAATAGCTGCACAATCGAAACATGTTGCATTCAAGATTTCGTTTCCTTCTGTCATTATCTCCACTTTAACTGAAACCTTATAATATAAGGTAACCTTATAATATTATGGTTGTGAAGAAACACGGTGTTCTGGTGATACTCGAGCCACAACCTCGCAAATTTGCTAGATTCTTCTAAGTTGGACATTACCAACATCCTTTTATTTAACAATTTACAAACACTCATTGGTACTACGTTGTACAGGATAATGACACTACAATGAAACTTCCAATAAATAAGCTACTGCAACCATTTCGATGAAGAAGTACTACACTCAAGAAAACAACTGACCTTTTACTTTCTATAAAAGTGTCAACTTACCTCACATTCCTGGCTCCTCTTATTTCAGCGCTGACGAACTTGTTGTTATTGACGTAAAAATCGTGCAACCTGCCAATATCGATATACGGAATATTTTCCAGGGAAGCCACCTCGAAACTCTAGTCGATGGCTCTCCTTTTTGGCATATTGACATTTTATTTCAATACTTTGGCACATAAACGAAAAAAAGTAACGGTTGGTTTTCTGATGATTTCTACTTACAACCAAGTCGTTCCTACCAAACTTTATCTTCGTCATTCGTGTTTGTAGAAAAATCGTTGACCATTCGTTGGAAAGCCCTAAATGTTGGCATAAATTATATACTGCCAAAACCGCTGTACTTACGGAAGAAACTGAGATATGCCCCTGAGTTGAAAGTACAACATTCGAAAGCAGATTATTGGGTAGGTAGCGAAGGTAGTGGGAAAAAATGAAGACATGTGTTGCAGACTCGTACGCAAGCGTTTATTAAAAGCTTCTTGAAACTTTACAGAGAAAATTATCTTTTCCAAACCAATCAACTAATAAATTATGGTAAATACCGGTATAAACTATGGTATGAACTCAGACCGCACTCAACTCCACAGAGTACTAGAAAATGTACACCGATAACGAGATAACATGACTGTAAAAGTAACGCGAGGTTTTAGCGCCAACGCAACAATAATAAAAACAACCAAAATATGCTTCAAAACTTTCAATTTAAACGATTAATTCAATATAAAGCCTAAAAAATATATTTCAAAGTTTTTTTAATCAATACCATCATTTTGCAACTATATTTCAATGTTTCTGACTCGAATTGTCCGCGATTGCAGTGATCTCAACGCACTCTATCGTGAGATTCTCGTTTAGGGATGATGTAAGAGGAGTGTCCCGCCAACTCAAGTGAGGACGGTATTTCTTTATTGAAATACGGCTAAACTAAATGGAATTTCGAACTGAAAACTGGTACAGAAACGTTTTTAAGTGCGCTAAATTCGAATCTGAAGTCAAAAACACGAAATTCCGACCCATGCAACTAACCCATTATCCTACCAAATAGGCGGTAAATCGGAATGACCTTCCAAGTGGATGTGGCACATAGCTCATTGGATGCTCACAAAGCACTATTCGTCATCTTCAAGTTGATTGGGTACCTACTATTTGACCTGGCTCGAGGTTGTAAGAACTAACTAGTGCCCTACAAAGTAGGTACCATAATCATCAGGGCAACCGTTACTTTATCTAATACCCCTTTAGTGGTATTTTTTGACTAATCATTATGAATGCGACTATGTGTTGATTAATTGCTCACTTAATATTGGTGGTATTCCGCATCCAATATTCCAAGAGAATTCCTAGTAGATCCGGTGAGATCACGTTTATGATCTACTGAATCTCAGTTTTGAAAAAAAAAAAAAAAAAAATCAGTTCTTGTGGCGCTAGGCGATGCGGTATGGCAAGAAACCCATAAAAGACCAGGAGATTTTTAAAATGATTTTTCCCGTGTTCTAAAAACTACTTGAGGTCGGAATATCATATTTATCTTCAAAATATATAGAGAAAAAAAGTTTCGGGCGTTAATCGGTAACCTTCCGTCGGGCGCGCATGCGGCGTTTACACCGCACTCGGAAAGAAACGCTTGCCCTTTGATCGAATTTCCGAAAATTCATCCAACCCCCCTCTGTATTTTTTGTTTGGGATCCCTCTAACTGAATTGCATATGAGTCGCCACCTTGTGAGTTGCTATTCAGTTTCGCTTCAGGCGTCTTCAGGAAAACTAGTTTATTCAGTTTGGTTTTTCCCGTATTTTTCTGGCAATTATTGTTCGATTTTGACGATTCCAGCGGCAATCTTTTAGTTTTTCAATTTCCTACACCCATGCACTAATGAATTTCAAAAATCCTTGGACATTTCAAATTTAGGTACAACTTTCGAAGCTTGACCCCCGCAAATTAGGGAAATACTGACCCGCAACGAGAAACGAACGGCGACGACTGAGACCCCCTTAGTTGTCACATATTTTGAATTCCAATTTACTTTCTTTATTCAAGTGCTTAATTTGCTTGCTTACTTTTAACACTTATTTATTTTAGAAACTGTGACTGCTGGTGGGCTCTGAAAGGGAACTAATTTCCGTAATGTGTTTGAATTAGATTTGAAATCAAACTTGACGAATGAATTCAGATAATAAAAGTTACCTACCTATTATATTTCTTTGAAAACTTACACATTTCAATTAGGATTTGTGTGTGAAAACAAATCTCTTATCAAGTAAATCTAATTTGTCCATTTTTTTCTGTTCCAGTATTCCGGATTCCAGCAGACGGCCGAGAAGTGCGCTATTTGTGGACATCTCATCATGGAAATGGTTAGTTTAATCCGGTGTCCACTAAAATCTGTTTTTAGATATTTATGTTCATCAAAAATTGAAGTGATTTCGATCAAAATTAACTCGTATCATTTCAAAACAAAATGATTGAAAACGTCGTTACTTTTGCTTCCGAGTCTACCAAGGTAGCGGAAGCTTTGTTTTCACCTTTCAAAGACGAAAAAAAAGTTCTCCAAAATCAAAATTTTCTCTCGCGTTTTGCGTTTTAGACCTTTTTGAACAATTTTGGTTCCGTGTCTGTCTGTCTGTGTGTCTGTCTGTGTGTCTGTCATGAATTCCTTGTAAGGGGCATAACTATACGAAGTTATTGTCAGATTTCTATGAAATTTTCAGGAATTGTGCGGGTTGGTGTGTAGACGGTCCCCTATGAAAATCATCACCCCCGGACTGATAGTAGCCGCTGCGCATGCGCAAGCGTGGATTCCTTGTAACGGCCATAACTTTCACATTTTCCATCTGATTTCAATGGCATATTCAGGGATGTTACAGATTAGTATTTAGATGGTCCCCTATGAAAATAGGGGATGGTCCCCGGACTGATAGTAGCCACTGCGCATGCGCAAACGTGAATTCCTTGTAACGGCCATAACTTCCACATTTTCCATCTGATTTCAATGGCATATTCAGGGATGTTACAGATTAGTATTTAGATGGTCCCCTATGAAAATCACCACCTTCGGACTGATAGTAGCCACTGCGCATGCGCAAACGTGATTTTCCTTGTAACGGCCATAATTTCCACATTTTCTATCCGATTTCGATGAAATTTTCAGGGATTATGCGGATTATGTTGTAGATAGTCCCCAATGAATATCATCACCCCCGGACTGATTGTAGCCGCTGCGCATGCGCAAACGTGGATTCCTTGTAACAGCCATAACTTCCACATTTTCTATCCAATTTCAATGACATTTTCAGGGATTATCCGGATTAGTTTGTAGATGGTTCCTAACGAAAATCAAGGCCTTAAAATTTACAGAAGCACCTGCGCATGCGCAAACGTAAAATCCTTGTAACAGCTATATCACTTAGGTACATTTTTCATCCGAATTTGATGAACTTTTCTAGGATTGTCCAGATTAGCGTGTAGATGGTCCCCTATGAGGGTAGTGAAAGGTACTTAGAGATTGGTGTTTTGAGATTAACTACTATGCATCGGATCATCTATATAATCGGGTTATGGATACGAGGAAGCTATTTGCTACACCCACTTGGCAGACGTTCTCTAAATGTCTGTAGATAAATAAATCCAAGCTTCCAACTTGGGTTTCTTTTGAAATTGTTTAGTAAGGAACCTCATATCATTAGGGTGGTTTTGATTTCGATGCTTGATAGAACGTTGTAGGTACAACTCGCTAGATTTCGTTAACTCTTCTGAAATGTCTAGGACCTAACTTGAGATACGAATTTTTAAAGAACGCATTATGCGAATAAGACTAGGTAGAAGTAGAGGGGAGGGTATTATTTTAAATTGTTAAAATTGAAGCCCTTTTTCTCCTACATAAGTTTCCTTGCTACAGCAGTTCTGTTTATTCACAATTAGGTTATAAGGTTTCCCCTTTAGTATTTTACAACCGACATTACTGTCCATTGATAATGAGCTCTCGCCTAGCAGGAAGTTCTCTTATTTGAGTGTAGTTTTCTTGAGGTATACTTGATTTAAGAAGAAGGTCCAGAAAGTAGGTGTACTGAGGCTCCTGTTGCCGTAGAGACTTGGTTCCCTATATTGGCAACACTGCCGTGTAGCTTGACTCCTCCCCTTCGAAACAAAACCTGAACTTGCTCAGTGCGCTAAGAATTGTGGTCTTAGCAAGTTTTTTTTTTAAGTGAAAAATGTCGATCGAGTCTTTACCTCGTCGCAAAGGAGGAGTAGCACACCTCATGATATTTTTTGATGAAATTAAATCTGTCTATGGCGAAGGCCATATTAATCGCACGAGTTGCAAGGGTTGTGTAGAGAGTTCAAAAACGGCCGTAACAACGGACGCGCTTGTGCAAAAAAGCGTATATTGCGGTCCATGCAAATTGAGTCTGGACGAAATTTCCACGATGTTTCCGCAACTCTCCATGTGTCTGCTGCACGAATCAATCACAGAAACTCTCGGGTTTCTTAACTGTGCGCAAGATGGGTTCCAAAACAGTGATGTTTTTCTCAGGTGTATTGTTACTGGAGATGAAACGTGGGTTGCTCATTATATTCCTGAAACCAACAAACAGTCTGACTTTTGTCTGTTAGGGCGCCCATACACTATACTGTTCGCAGATAGAAAGAATGCGGCTGGTCAATTTCCCGAAGGGTATACCTGCTAACATAGACGACTACTTGTTCCAAAATCTTAGGTAGCCTGTTGAGTCGGGCTGGGGAAAGGGAAGAGCCTCAGTAATCGTAATCCAGGCATCGAGCTACTCAAGTCGCTCAATCCATTCATTTCATCATCGGTTGGTAGTCAACAACCCTCGGTCTCATTTTTCCTAGCTTGAATGGCAGGTAGAAGAAGGACTATGTTTTTGGGATTGTAATACACATGGACACCTCACCAAACCATCCGCATTCTTTCAATCTGCAAACAGTACAATTGCCTGCAGACCGCCGTGAGGCCGTCGCCTCAACAGGCGAACGTAAGATATGCCAAATACACTGATCGTATGGCGGCTACACTGCAGTTAAATCGACAGTTAAAACGGACAGTGTGTGGGCGCCCTTAGAGTTGTTCATCTGACTCTCGAGTTAAAACGCTGGTTTTGTTGGAAAGTATGTACGACAGCAGGAGGACACCTCATAACGATAGTAAAACTTCAGGTCCCTGTAAGTCCCCTGTAAGTCCGAAAAGGGAATTTTTTCAGGGAACGAAAAAAAGAACTAGTTTCAGGGGCTTCCCTGTTCTGTATCTCTTATGGATGGAGATCTATATAAAAAGCAAGCCGGTGGAATGTGAATCCTATATGCAAGACTTCTATGCACAAATTTCGTATTTATGTCGGTATTTATGACTTGAGATTTTTGATTCACACCTAACTCGCTAGGTTTTACTCTTTTACTATCGATATATCGTGCATCTTGGTATCAATCAACTTATCTACATGTTCGTCTTACCAAACGTGCACTGTATCAGCTCTTAAAGATCTGTCTTCAGGCAATTTTAAGGAAATTTATTCGGTTTTGTAGCTTGTATTTCAGTGTTGACCAAGATTAATCAATCGTATGTTTTCCAGATCCTCCAAGCCATGGGTAAATCGTATCATCCAGGCTGTTTTAGATGCTGTATGTGCAACGAATGTTTGGACGGAGTCCCTTTCACCGTTGATGTGGATAACAAAATCTATTGTGTCAACGACTACCACAGGTACTATCCCGGCGTGATTCTTATTAGATCATATTTGTTATAGAAAGGGAATATATATGGTTAGGGGCGCAGGTCAGCTCCCCCAAATTTAAGAGGCTTACCTTAAGCAGCGCTCGGCCAATAATGAGCTCCCTCTCGAGTGAATGGCAGACGATGGTGTCAACTCTCCCACTTTACCTCAATGTCATCTTGTATTTCGTTTTTTGGACACCCAAATTGACTCCATGGTTGCTATAAATTGTCCATAAGCCGTCTTCGCAAATAATTGGGCCAAACATTGCGAGAAAAACGTATCATCTTTCAATAAGTTTCCCTTTCATTTGATACTTAACTTAAGCACATGGAGGAAGGAGTCATCACTTCAGATTTTTTAAGGTAAATAATAATAATTATTATTAAATTAAATAAACTCGGCCCTTCGGGCCTCGCGTTACTGCTTAGAGCCTTTGGCTAAAATTCGAGAAACATGGAACATGCTTTAGCAGCGCTTTTCTTGGCGGAGTAGGGTTGGGGTGGATGGGTTGAGAATACCCCCCCCCCCCGCGTGACACACACCCATCACCCTCTCCCACTGGGCTGAAAGCTGAATGTGGGAGCCCGAGAAGCGTTCTGATTGGTGGAGCTCCAGGACGTAGTTATAGCGGAAAGCAACAGATCGCGTTCATTTTTTTTTGTTTTTTTTTTTGTTACGGAAGTGGGGAAACTCTTTAAGAGCGAAGGGGAAGTTGACCCCAACAGTGTTGGACTCCCCATGAATTGGGGCTACCAACTAAAACCCCACTCCCTCTGCTTAGGACTCACCCCGGGACCACTTGTACAGCGTGTTGTACAGATCGCGTTCATGATCACTTGTTCCCAACCTCATCACAACAAGTCACCTTGTTTATCACATATTTTTCTCCTTGGTGCGTTACCGGCTGCATCTAAGTAATTAATTTGATAACATTCATTTATATTTGCGATATGTACGAATAAATCGAGCGATTTTCAATAATACACCGGGTTTCAAACGTTTCTTTGGGTGGCAGTTGTCAATTGAATATTTGAACTACTGGCGATAGGGTCAACAACAATTGCATGAGGAACTCTGAAAATACCCTTCGCCTCAATTGGTTTTTCCAAGTAAATTTTGCAAATCTAAATGATGATGAAACGAAAAGTTATCAATTTCTGGTCTTTCGAAAGGATTTGAAAAGAAGCGGTATGAAGAGTGTGGCCTCCCCCTCCCCACCACTTCCATAGTAGTTCCTCAATCCTAGCTGAAAGTAGGTAGCGCAACTGAGGCAGCCTCAAAAATGCTTGCACACCATTTTAACGTTGGCTTTCTTGTCTGTTACCTTGTCTCCATTACTCTGTGCCCTCTCCGCATGATGGTTTCAGGTGTTTAGTCCAAGGCTAAAGCATGTTCCATGCTAATATTTTTTAAGGCGAGTTTTGTTGGGACGGGAGAGCTGACACTCAAACCAGTTAGTGTAGTCAACTCTCCCGATGGGTAGGATTACCGGGCTGGGAGAGCTGACAAACCTCGTATGTGGGGCGTAGACACCATAATCGGGGGAGCTGACTGGATCCCTATGGTTCTTTCACATTGAACGGAATCTTCCTCGATGTTATTTTAGAAGTGATGCTGAGTCTCTGACTATGAGAACGAGTCTAGTTTTTTCTAATCTTGGAAGCACAGAGAGAAACTAGCTTATTGGTTGGCCACATGCGGACGTTTCTTGGCTGTTTATTCGGATGATAGAACGCAAATAGAAGGATTCAGGTGGGTATTTTCCCGAAAACTGGTTTATTATTAGCGTTTGTTCTGCTGTGCTACGAGCACTAGCAGTGATCTGCTGATCTGCGGATATCAGACAAGGAATTTGAAATTAGATTTGGGTTTGTGATGAACCAATGTGAAGCCTACCTTCGCAAATCTACGTTACAGAATGTTAGGGATTCCCCCATGGTTCTACAGTGTTGGTTAGTGGTTTCCCTTACACTACTGGTCTTACGATAAGGCCAATTTATACGAGTAGAGAAAATGGTATAGTAGAGCAATAAACTACTCGTTTAAACGTTTTCAGTTGAGTTCTCTCTGCTAACTAGTTGATGGTAGAGTAGATTAGTCTCCCCCCATCACTGGAAATTGGACTCCTTGTTTGTTGTTGAGTCATATTTGAGGTTTTGGAGTCGTGTTTCAGAAAAAGCCAATTCATCCAACAAAAACTCGACATTTTATAAACTTCTCACTTTTCTAATGTTCCTGCTTCTGTACGCCATTACTTACCAGAATGACGGAATTTAGTACTAGAATAACATAAACGCAGACAGAAGAGTAATAAGTCTCGGCAGTTCGCCCGCTATTGGGGTTGCCCTCAAGGTTGAGGATGGGGTAAAGTGTAGTAGGTGGTAGACAGTGGTCGGTAGAGTAACAAGGAATCTACTACACTGTTATCTATAATCGAGTAAATTAGCTTCAGGGCCCTCTAAGGCAGTACTTGCCCTGACTCCACAGCACACAATAGGGTGTGCGCCTGGGTAGGAAAAACTGTTTATTGTTATTTTTAATCTAAGGTTGACCTCATTCTAAGAATTTTGGTACCAACCGCGACCTTCTAGCGCGTGTAAATCTTTTCCTATGAATTTTGAAGTGTCGATCATTTGTGACGTCACAGTGGGCTGGGGGGTCCCGCCCAGGCGAGAGGGGCGCGTGACGTCATAAACGGTCGAAACTTTGAAAATCATAGGAAAAGATTTACACACGCTAGAAAGTCGCTGTTGGTGCCAAAATTCTCAGAATGTAGTCTACTTTCGATTAAAAATCTAAAAAAAAATCAAGGCGCACCCTCCATTGATAGCCTACGACAACCATGATGGCCCACCCCAAGCATTAAGACGAGGGGGAAGAAGACCGAGGTGCTGCCTACTCTTGTCTCTATAACTAGCTTCCAAAGATTTTCAAGACATGAGCCATCCCAGGCACATCAAAATGTACTCCATTGAGGACTGGAGGGGGAACATAATACAGGGTTCGGCAGGGAGGTATGGATGATTTGAAATATTAGCTACACACTTATTTTCAAATGAAACTAAAATTTTATTATTTCAGTGTGTACCTTGGATGATGCCATTATGAAAATTAAAGAGGAAAAAAATAAAACATTGATTATGTACGTTTCCTGGGCGCCTCATTTCGTTGCGTGGAGATGTGGAGTGGCCTCCTCGGTCACCAGACCTGACACCTTGTGACTATTTTTTATGGGGCTACCTCAAATCACGTGTATACACGTGTATACACCTGCATGAAGCAATAACTCAAGAAATTCGAGCAATACCACGTCCAATGCTACAGAAGAGTATGGACAACTTCTCACAACGTCTACAGGAGTGTGTGGACAAAACGGACACCACTTATCAGATGTTATTTTTCGTACATAATCAATGTTTTATTTTTTTCCTCTTTAATTTTCATAATGGCATCATCCAAGGTACACACTGAAATAATAAAATTTTAGTTTCATTTGAAAATGAGTGTGTAGCTATTATTTCAAATCATCCATACCTCCCTGCCGAACCCTGTATTATGTTCCCCCTCCAGTCCTCAATGGAGTACATTTTGATGTGCCTGGGATGGCTCATGTTATTGAGCTTCATGATATTATCATGAAGAGAGAATAAGAAATAACAATTTCTTACGCCTCAAGCAAGAATCTGCATTGATCGTATTTGGCCAATAGGCCCCAGAAACAATCAATCCTTCTCTGATGCAGCAGGTTCATAGGGTGTGCACTGGAGATGTATTGCTGTTGGGCCCACACCTTCACTTCCGTGCGAGGGCCATAATAATAAAAACAATATTGAGATTTTTCTGAGATTTCCTCATGAACTTAATTTCCCAGGACTATGGGCGATTTTAATTTAACTTGCTCTTACTGGGGAAGTATAAAGGTGCAACGTTCTGAACCAGGCCAGAAGGGGATGCGACACTGCCACCTGACCGGACCCTCCAGTTGTCAATCAATCAGTCAATCTTTTTATATTGTAAAACGCCGTCTGGTAATACAATCGTTAACAAAGAAACAATAAATGAATGGTGAACAACAATAATAATAATGGTAAAAAGTAACAAGAACCGATTTCATAACATTAACTCATAAATTATTTGTACAGTATAACAAAGATAATAAATAATTACGAACAAAGACTGGTGATTTAAACAATAACATCTGCGAACATGGCAAAATGGTAAAAACTGCATTGATATTAGAAAAGAAGACTGCCGCAGCATGCACAGCGGGATGCCCCAGCCCAGACCCACCCACCATGGCGGCCCCCGGGGCCCCTATCCATTTCTGGAGAGGTAGCTCTTACGAGTGACAAGGTTCAATTCGAACCATTCACTCAGAAAAAACATATTGTTAAGGGTAGTATGTAATTTTTTGGGTCAAAAAAATCGATTTTTCAAAAATAATGTTAAAAAATAGTTTATTATATAACGGATAAAATGCAATAAACATTTTAAAAATCGAACGACTATAAGTGGGTTAAAAAATAACTAAACCGAGCGCGCACTAAATTAGCAGCTAGGCCAATGCGCGATAAAACTTGGAATGCTACCTGGCCGCCACAAACTTTGCATCAGAACGTGCAAGAATCAGAACAAGATGCAAATCTGACGAAAACAAACATCAGTAACCTGTCAAATTATAACCTACTCGTTGTTGTTGTCTTCTTCTTCTTCTTCTAGAAAGAGTCCCGTCATCTAAAACAAACTTTGGAAAAGTTCAGAAGCTTTGAAACGACGGCACGTCAAGAAATAAACTGCTTTTCAGAAAAACGCGTTTTCTGAACAATCACGTTTTTCAGCACTCAGGAACACTTTTCTCCCTTACTATTGAACTTATTTCATGGATTATTTTTTTTAAATGTCCACTGGTATATTATACACAAACTGTGCCAAGGATTTGTCGAAATTTTATTTTCAACATCTGGGGCATTGCGTGCAGTCCCGAAAATTTTAGTAAAAAATCTACATTTTCTTCAAAACTTCGCCTATTTTTTTCACAACGCCATGCTGGTATTTCTTTGGCACAGTCTTTACAGCATAATATTCTTGATAAAAAAAAAAAAAAAAGTAAAGCGATTGGTTGAGCAGAGCCTGAAAAATCGGTTCCTAAAGAATAATAATTCATAAGGCCTAGAATAATAATTCATCAGGCCGAGAAAATTACATACTACCCTTAAGTAATGCATGCATTCCAGGGGACGTCCCATTGGATAAGCATTAGGTCAATAACTAACCTACCAGTTAGTAAGCGAAAAAACTGTTCACTCGATGTAATTTATTTAGTATTTCAGGCAAGAAATAGTGATACCCTCCCCCCCCCCCTTCACTCTTATCCACCATAACATTTCTAGCGGAGTGGGAGCCTCGGATTTGAAGAGCATTTTAAAAACCATGATCTACGACACCCAACATGCGAATTCCAGTTCACCCCCCCCCCCCCTCCAATGGAGCCAGTCTGGCACCAAAGCGGAAATACGTCGTAACGTTGAACTTTCATCTATTAGTTTTAGTAGGCAGTCCGTTCGGCAGTCAGTTCATTTCCGTATTCAAGGTGAAACACAAAAAAAAAAAAAAAAACGAAATATGCGGTTTATGGTGTTCTGGCACCATGGTGGCGCCACTATTAGTTCCATGGTGAGACAGAGAATAATTCATGAAAATCCGTAGGTATTTTTCCTCAACTTCAGAGGTTGGATATAATTAGTAAGCTATAAAGGAACCGAAATATTGAAAAATCGGATATTTTGTGAATATTATCCCCCCACTCGCCCCCTCCTCTTGCGAATCTTGGTACTCTTTTGAAATAGTAGGCAATTTGGAAGATTTATGAGTCGAACAAAAAAAAGAAACACCCAAAACGGTTGGAAATTGAGGCCTGGGCAAATTTTCACTGGATCATGCCCGCAAACGCATGTTTTTTTGAGCATTAACCCCCTCTTTCCTCCCTTAAAAAGTAAAATTCGAAATTCCAGCGCCGTAGTGCACAACGAGATAATTCTCCACGTCGAAAAAAAAGAACGACGAAAATCGGTTGAGATCTGAGGCCTGGGCAGACGACACAAGATTTTGTCACACACACACACACACAGACATACACCCATGGTTTTTTCGCGGATTTGGATTCAGAATGGTCTAAAACGGATTACTGTGTGGTTATTTTTTCCCGTTGAGTGTTGTCCTCCTTCACCCCAGATCAATCGCATAAGGACGCCCAAGTCTCACTGTGGGACGTCCTAAAAATATTGAAAGAGCCGTTGAGGAGACTGGCTCCAAAAGTTGAGACCTATCAACTTTCTAGTCATTTCGGAAACTGAACTCTCAGTGTTACTATTGAGAATTGGAATTGTTTACTCCTGATAATTTTGATCGATGAAAGTGTTCCCTCCAAAATAAAGAATTTTACTGTTACTTTACTAAGAAGCTATTTGTATTCGTGCAGCATGTTAAGAAATATGTCTTCACCAAAATCTAATTAAGACATTTTCAAAGTCTAAGCTATATACATACTCAATGAGGAACTTCACCTAATTCTGTTCGCATTTTTCCTGAATAATTAATGGTGTGGGATTGATGAAAATCGGGTTGATTTTGGAAAATAAGTCTCCAGTTATTTTTGGGAAACATTCAAAATGTATGATTTCAAAAAATAACCGGTAAAAACGGAACTATTTAATGTGAAGCGGAAACGCTCGCTGATTGGCTGTTTGGATCGCCGTCCCCTCCCCTTGTTGCCCGATGGAACGACGAAATTGTTATCTAAGAGGAAAGTTATCAATTCTCTCCATCTTGCTTTTTCTATTTTTTCTCTCAGTTCTTCGACTTCTTCTTTTGTGAAATGTTGTCTCCAAGGACTGTACTAAAGGTGCGATTTCCCTGGCGCGGCCGCGGCCGGCGGCTCGTCTCGGCGGCTACATGGGCCATTCTGGGCGGCTACATGGGCCATTCTGGGCGGCTACATGGGCCATTCTGGGCGGCTACATGACAGCCGCCGCGGCTGCGACCCGAAAGGTCTAGTGAGCAGTCCAGCCGCGCTGCCTTCGCGACTAGGGTATGCAAACCCGCAATGTTTTTACATTTTACTGTGAGTTGCAGTATTGAGCCTGGCGTGTATGGCAAATTCAAACTCACAAGAAGATCAGTATCAAACGAACATTTTCTCTTCTCATAAATACAACCCTCTGAAAAGAGAGACATGTTTATACATTAAGAAATGTATATACCTACCTATTATTTCACACCTGAAAAGTCCACTAAGTGGATGTTGCACATAAATATGAGGAGTTTGATTCCAAAGGTACTAACGACCATTTCTATCGATATTGAGATGACACTTGCCCATGGTTTTAGGGGGGTAGTTCTTCGCAAAAATGCGATCGTTTTGAAGCAAAAGACAAACGAAAAACAAGGGTGAATATTCCGTTTAATTTCAAAAGGTTCTGTATCCAGCACAATGGCGGTCTCTTATCCGTTTTGTTTCAAAAAGTGCTTTATCCACTTTGTTTGTTTTCAAAAAGTACTATATCCACTTCGTTTGATTCCAAAAAGTACTACTTAAACGCCACGTTTTGTATCTAAAAGTAATATATTAATAAACCTGATATTTCAAATCTCGTTCAAAATGATTTTAA
Source organism: Apolygus lucorum (assembly GCA_009739505.2). Taxonomy (NCBI): domain Eukaryota; kingdom Metazoa; phylum Arthropoda; class Insecta; order Hemiptera; family Miridae; genus Apolygus; species Apolygus lucorum. The sequence goes on from CM019176.2 coordinate 36,218,859, forward strand.
ACTTTGAACTAATTTACCTTTCTTTCCAAAAATATTTATTATAATTTAGAAATATATAAAGAATAACATCATTGGTTGACAGCACGTTTTTCAGGTCGTTATGTTTTAACCTTGAAAAGGTTTTAGCGATGGGACCCCCGCCGAAAAACGACAGGAAAAATCGACAGTAAAAAGCGACAGGAAAAAGCGACAGGAAAGTAGCGGGAGGAGGAAGGGGTGGGAGGAGCAGGGGGCGGGAGGAGCAAGGGGTGGGAGGAGCAGGGGGCGGGAGGAGTTTCAAACTCGGCGCTGGGCGCCTGGGCGGGGGTGAAGCTTTAAAGAGGGAGAGGGAGCAAAAACCTTTTCTGGGTATGTCACATTTTAGCCATTAGGCTCTAAGCGGAAATCATCCGGGGGGTGCAGGGGGAGAAGCCCCCGCCGAGGCGCGCAGTGCCGAGTTTTTTTGCGTTTTTCTCACGTTTAACCAAAATGGATATAGTACCTACCTTTTGGAATCAAACTCCTCATATCTTCTTCGCAACCATAACCCGATTGTTATAGATGATCCGATGCATATTATTTATTCTCAAAAATTCAATCATTTAAATTTATAGGGAACCAACCAGAGTTTCAACCCCACAATTCCTGAAAGTACCATCGAAATCGAACGGAAACTATGGACCATATGATCGTTATTTGTCACCATCTAGTGTCCCGAACCCTCAATTCCTGAAAATGACATCCAATTCGGATGGATAATGTGAATTCGGACAGTAACTTCATGTAGTTTTGCTCGTTACAAGGATTAAGGACCAACTTACAGACAGACACGGAACCAAAGAAGAAGACAGACACAGAAACCAAAATTATTCAAGAAGAAACTGTGGGGAGGGGGGAAACGGCCGTGCCGCGCCGCCGAGAACACGTTGTTCCCTGGCGCGTCTGTGGCGGGCGGCCGGCGGCTGAGTAGGTACATGACAAAATCGCCAGCCGCCGGCCGCCCGCCACAGACGCGCCAGGGAAATCGCACCTTAAGTGAGATTTCACAATCTCAGCGATTCAAGCGGCCGTACATGAACTATTGCTGGTTGACGCCATCTTCCCGATTTTTTTAAAGGTTCATATTTTCTCCTTTGTTTTGTTTATTCGTAAATTAGGAAGTACGGGCTGAAAGTTTCTCGTAAGGGGATTTTCAAGTTGCTGAATCCGATTTTTGGGTCAAAAATAGGAAATTCCGACATGGTGAAATTCCTCATTCTTGTATTCGAATTTGTTAAGTATATGACATATACTTAATTGTGCATAAACAAAATAGCCCATAAACTAATAGCATAATAAATAGCATAAACATATGCACATTGTGCATAAACAAAATAGCCCTCACTAAGGGTAAAGTTAATAGTAGATTCATAACACTCGTTTTGGGGACACGATATCACAGACCTGTGGAGCGCTGGGATAATCCTGCCAGTATTACCTACTAACCCAAGTTGAAAACGCATTTTGATGATGTGGCATGCTCCGTACATTTGGAAGAGGTGTGTACATGTGTAGATTATAATTTGACGATTTAATTTGACAATATTACTAACATGGGGGTGGTGTTTTGTTTTGCAGAATGTTTGCGCCCAAGTGTGCTGCCTGTGGTAAAGGAATCACACCAGTTGAGGTATAATACAATATTATTTCGGCTCAAACGATCTTGGTACTTTACATAACAGGTATCGGTGGCTTGGGACAAGACTGTGTTCTTGGCTTCGAGACGAATGGTTTGATTAGTGGTGGGATTTGGCGCTCAACGATTCTGAAAATGGACGTAGTAATGTGGCTGAAAATAGTTATTTTTACGGCGTCCTCTCAACAATTGGCTCTTGGCACCTTATTAGTGGCTAATTTTATCATTATCAGTATAAGCGATCAAGCAAGTGTTGATGCCTTCAATGCTTCAAGATCCAGTTCGTTCTCGATTGGCTAATTAAATTTTACATCTATGTAGGTGCAGTCGTGAGTGTCATGTCCCACGTGGGGCAGCACTTCTGCTACTGGGATTTTTGATTAGACCATAGATTTACAATGTTCGTGGTTTATAGAGGTACATGTATGACGCAAACAAGATCCTTGAACTACCATATTCATTGTTTTCTTAGTGTGAGTTTTAGCAAGCTTTTTGTCATAATTTATCTCTCCCTTCGTTCTATCTCCCCTGGGAGAGATAAAAAACAGAGGGAGAGATAAATTATGACAAAAAGAAAGTTTAAGGATCTTGTTTGCATCATATATAGCTTCAAAATGCAGAAAACTGGTTTAAAATAGCACTTACCGTATGGAGAATATAATAATGATATTTATTTAAGGGATGGACTCGCTATGTTAATAGAAAAACGCTGCAAATTATTACACAATGGTTTATTATTTTTATATAGATCACTCGTCTTCAAAGCCTCCAACCATCCACATGAAAATCTGAATCTAAAATTTGAACGGAGATTAGGCCTCTTTTGCGATTCACACTCGTGTTTCTGACTTATCGTACGTCCAACGCTTAAATTCTCGTAGGGAGCGGACGGTTTGTCCTACAAAGCTCCGGGTGGTCTCAAAAAATTCTAAAAATTCTATAGAATCTTAAATTGAAGGAAAAACAATACCTTTATATCAAATTTTTTTGATATAAACAACTAGACCCCAAATGGAGCCTACATACCAAATTTCATCAAAATCGGTCAATGCTAAGTGGGGAAAGTGCCGCGGATGGACGGCCAAATTTTTATTCGATTTTCGGATTCTACGTACCTTGAAACGTAAACCATCAAATTTTGAGGGGGTGTTAAACATTTTTTTTCTTGGTCGGATTCCAAAGGTTCATTATTGAAAATAATAAACCAAAAATTAATTATCTCAATAAATATTCATATTCGTGTGCGTCCACTTTGTAGATGGCATAAGGAAAGCCGCCTGAAAGATATAAACGAAAAAACAAACAATTTTGACTCACAGATCAATCTGAAATTTGACGTGGAATGACCCGTTATCATGACATGATCACCCGTTATCAGACACATTGTGTCTCAGGTGATGGTGGTCTTCCAGCCAGGGCGCCCTGGATGGGGGATGTAAAAAGCTAAACCCAGCTGCTAGGTTAGCTGAATAAATGTAGATTCTTGAATTCAATCATCAGCGTCCTAGTAGTTTTTGAAAGCGTTACAATTTTGGATAGAAGTGTTGCTGACCTCTTCCTAGCAGAGGTTTTATGATCGAAGGGGACAGAAGTGCTACAAACCCCCACCCAGTCGGTGCCTTCCCACCATCAGCCAAGTATGCTTAACTATGGGGTGTGCGCGTGGGTCGCAAAAACTGTTTATTGGTATTTTTATTCTAAACTAGACCTCATTCTGAGAATTTTGGCACGAACAGCGACCTTCTAGCGTGAGAAGACCTTTTTCTATGATTTTTCAAAGTTTCGAATGTTTATGACGTCACAGTGGGCTGGGGGTCCCGCCCAGGCGGGAAGGGCGCGTGACGTCATACATTCGAAACTTTGAAAAATCACAGAAAAAGATCTACTCATCCAGAAAGAGAACCGCTGGTGTCAAAATTCTCAGAATGAGGTTACTTTCGATTAAAAGAAAAAAAAATCAGGCGGCACCCCCTATTGGCAGCTTTTATGTTCTCGAGGCAGGTGGAATTCTGCTGTAATATTGTAACAAGCCGATTTTTTCGAATCAATCACGAACCATTCATGAAAAATTGATAGTTTATTTCCAGTTTTAAAAATGATTATTTATCAACTTTTACGTACATTTTTGGGAAAATAGTCTTACATTTTAAAAACTGCTTTATATTCAGAATAAGTGGGTGCAGGACTTCATTCTCTGATAAAATACTACTGAGGTTGACTCGATCTGATTTTGCTAGGTACTAATTTGAATACTTACGAGTAATAGAGATCCTGGCAAAACTGTAATGGATACGTATTCCCTCCCAAAATGTACTGTAGAGCGAATTACTAAAGTACTAAAGAGCTGACAGTATTCGATTTTTACTAAAATCTGACTTACGACTGTTCCATTTTTTTCCAATGTGAACTCACATCTTCACTAAAAACCGTTAAGGTGGAAACACACTAGAGAGTTACAGCAACATTTGGAACGTTCAGACGTGAGAATCTGCTAGGGCGAGCATCGAGTGGATGCTAACTTTCCAACATGAGTCTCACATCCATCCTGTGATTGACGTTGCTTTAGATTATTCAACACTCCGTAGGTAACGTCAACTCAATCCGCGGTTTTTGTTTTCGTTAAAGGAAAACAGGAAGGAAAATATAAGGAAATCAATGAAGTACGCTCGTTTATTACCCAAAATAATCGTAAAAGTATAAATAAATAAATGCAAAATGAATGTGAGCACCTAATCATGCATTTCAGTCCATCCCCTTGTCTGAGGAGTAGATGACAGACAACCGAATTCAACGAGATTGGTAGTTTATGATCGACCTCGGACTAATCAATCTTTTCGTATTATATTCCAATATTACCTTTTCAAAGTAAAATAAATACAAAGTCGGTCAAAAAGGTAGAGGAAACTTGCCTTCAATGGGGAAGAAATTGACATCGGTCGTCCAACTGATGTCATCGAGATTGAACATCCGCCATCCACACTTCAGACGCCGCAACAGACTGAAATGTATAAGGGAGCAATATTCACTCCAAGTGAAATGTATAAGGGATCAATTGGTCAATTCTTCAATCTTCAATTCACTTTACCGCGACCCCAACGTAAAGAACTCGCAATACATTCACCGAAACTTTTCAAAACAAAAAAAAACAGAATGATCAGCTGATTGACGGCTGCCATTAGCTCAGCCACGAAAACAAGGAGTTGACAAGGAGTTGTGAGTAGGTTATCTCACGTCGAAAACGCGACTCTCACAACGAAAACGCGAGAGGCCCGAGTCAACCATCTTCTGTGTTGTACGTATCTTGGCCCGCTGTAACTCTCTACTGTCCTCACGACACGTGAGCTCACGTGACTTCACCCGGGTAAACACATTGGTTTCACGGCCAATCATCAGTAAGTTGATGGGCTCTAAAAGCGCACTCGTTGGTTTTTTTGGTTCCAAATCGTCAAATCTCAACTCACATCACGCCAAAATGTAGTTGTCCAGATTTCATCTCACGTGAGGTCACGCTGCTTGAGCTCACGCCGTGTGAGGTCACGTGAGCTACCGTCAGTGTGGCTGTCGCGAACGAATTACCTTGTGTTCATATGGGAGAATGGTCAACTGCACTTAGCTGACACGAGGGCAGTGTGTTCGCAGCTTTAGAATCTAGCATTAGCAAAATTGCTCCTGATGTCTGTGTATTGTTTCTGTTATTTGCTCCTTCAATCGACTCGTTTATTTTGCAGGGTACCGAGGAGACTGTCAGAGTAGTTTCGATGGACAAAGATTTCCACGTTGACTGCTACATCTGTGAGGTTGGTTGTATTTCCACGTGAATGAGAGATGTGATCGCGTGCTACTTATTAGCGACTAATTTGTTGTTCAGTATTTTTTCTTTAAACTCGAAATTTATGTTTTTTTAAATGAATATTGTTTGCTTGAGCAAAGAAAGTTATTTGGTGAGTCGAAGGAATTAAACTCGAAATCGCACCTACTCGATTCACATACAAAAGAAGGTACTTTTGCTATTTGCTATTTTTGAGAACTAGATAGACCCGCTGGTTGAACTTATGAGGCAAATCAGTTATCAGATCAGGGATTAGCCTTGTATACCTAATTTTGAAGTCTCCGAAATCTGAACACTCTTTTTTGAAAAGCAGATTCGTGGGTTGTATGTGCAATCCAAATACCGCTTGCAGACAAAATTATGGCTGTTATAAACTTGTTCCTCCGCCTTTTTTCAAAGTTCTAATTTTCAAACTGCTATTAATAATTATTGAGGAAGGTTAGAATACATTTTCGAGTCGACGCATTTTTACTAACTTTTGAGAAAAAAATCATTTCACATGATCGGTTTTTAGAAATCATTTCACAATAATCGGAAATCATATGTAGAAAAAATTATTAATGTAGCGCAAAATGGCAATCTAGTTCAGGGAGGTCTTGATGAATGGATCTAGATGGATGGAGGTCCCACGTTCATGGATACTGGAGGCGTTTCATCCACAGATGCCACTATGGGTAAAGCTGGGTTGACACAGGTGCGTAGGTAACGTCTGAAGTGCATATAATGCGCAAGAAGAGAAGTGGGGGTGTTCCGTAATGCAGAAAGTGAGTAAAAGCATTCATATGGCTGATTGATTACGTAGAAGCGCGCAGTACGTTCTGCACAGAATTGTTTTCAAAACAGAACAATGATTCGAGTTGTTTTGACAGTAAACGAGACCTAATCAATAAACGTGATGAGAACAAACGACAAGAGTTTGTTACGAAGTTTGCGGAAGATTATCAAAGTTTGTCCATAATGCGTAAAATATCCTTCTTGTCTTTCTTCTTGGATTCCTTTTACTCCGCAGGGGAGCATAGGGCCTCAACGAGCGTCCGCCAGCCAGTCCTGTTTCCAGCGAGCAACCTCAAGCTATTCCAGTTATGTCCTTTCTGTTCGGCCTCTCTTGTTACTGTTCTTCTCCAAGTGATCCTAGGTCTTCCTCGGCTGCGAGATCCTTGGGGGTTCCACTCGAGAGCGGCCTTAGCAACGCCATTGTGCCTCAGAGTGTGTCCCAGCCATCGCCATTTTCTTCTTTTCACAAGCTGCTCGACCCTTTCCTGCCCCGTTCTTATCCACAAGTCTTCGTTGGAAATCACATCTGGCCATCTGACACCAAGAATAGTGCGCAGGGAGCGGTTGACGAAGACTTGGAGCTTCTTGTACATGGCTGTGGTTCCCCGCCAGGTTTCACTGGCGTAGAGCAATACCGACAGCACGTTAGAGCGGAAGATCCTTAGCTTGGTGCGTAATAGAATGTTGCTGGCTCACCACACTGGGCGGAGCTGGGCGAAGGCTCCTTTGGCTTTGTTGATTCGCGCCAGTACATCCAGGTCGGATCCGCCATCTCCCGAAACAACACTGCCGAGGTAAACCGTCTGATCTGCTTGCTCTATTGGTGTTCCGTGATGTAAGAGAGGTGTCGCGTTGGGGACATTGACGCGCATTTCACAGGATTTGGTCTGGCTAATGGCAAGGCCTTCTCTTTCTCCGGCCACTCCCAGGTCATTCACCAGCCCCTGGATGTCAGAAAAGCGATGGGCAAGTAAGCAGACATCATCCGCGTATTCCAGGTCTTCAAGCCTCCCGGTGAGCCCCCACTGTATGCCTCTTCTTCTTCTCCCATGCATGCTTTTCATTACTTTTTCAAGGAGAACCAGAAAGAGGATTGGGGAAAGTAGGCAGCCTTGTTTCACACCAACATTCGTGGGTATTTCCCCGGTGAGGTGACCCTCATGGTTGACAACACAAGTGTACCCATTATACATAGCCTGGATCAGCCGGATTATTTTCTCTGGGACCCCTGCTTCTCTGAGTGCTAGCCAGAGCCTTTCTCTTTTCACCTTGTCAAATGCCTTGACGAAGTCAATGAATGCCAGGTAGAGTGGGCTGGTGTACTCAGCCGACTGCTCAATGATGATGCGGATAGTATGCACCAGGTCTGTGCAGGACTTGTTAAGTCGAAAACCGTGTTGTTCAGGCCTAATTTTATTTTCAAGAGCGGGGGCCATACGATCAAGGACAATGCGAGCAAGCACCTTGCTTACAACAGCCAGAAGTGTTATGCCTCGCCAGTTTCCACAGACTGTGAGGTCCCCTTTTTTAGGAAACTTAACAATAACACCTCTTAGCCATTCCTCCGGTAGCCGCTCCTGAGCCCAGATCCTCTTGAATAAAGGCAGGAGCACGTCAGCAGCCGCCTCCGGGTCAGCCTTCAGGAGTTCCGCGTCAATGTTGTCCACCCCAGGTGCTTTCCCATTCTTCATACTGCGAATAGCCCCAATGATTTCAGATCGCTGGGGTGGGGCAGTGTCGATGACTAGCTCTTCAGCATTCATTGGGATGGAGTCACCTCCATTCTCTGCATTTGGCGGATCATCTTCCTCATTAAGGAGATTCTGGAAGTATTCCTTCCATCGCTCGAGCTGTTCTTCCTCAGTTAGAAGGAGGGCGCCTTCTTGGTTTCTGATGGGCTTGGAGCCAAAGCTCCTACGGCCTGACAGCTGCTTGGTTATGCGATGAAGCTCCTTGCTGTCTCCTCGGGCAGCAGCGTCCTCGGCCCTCTGTGCCAGTCCGTCAATCATTTTACGTCTGTCTCGTCTTACACTCCGCTTGATCATCTTGGTCTTGTCAACATACTCCCGCTGGTATATACGTTTGATGCGAGTGCTGTGAGCGCTGTTGACACGAGCTTTGACCTCTCTTCTCTCTTCTACCAGTTTCCAGGATTCCTCAGATATCCATTCTTTCTGCCCTCTCTCTGTGGCCAATCCTGGTCTCAGCTGCCTTTGTTATGGCTTCCTTAACAGCTGTCCATTGTTCATCTAGATCTTGATCTAGATCTAAAGGGGTTAGTGCATTGAACCGATTACGCAGCTCCAGCTTGAATTCCTCACGGACCTTAGAGCTGCGGAGTCGCTCAACGGCGAACCTCCTAGCCTTGGGCTGGGCTTGTCGGGCTACAGCATGGATCTTCAGTCGGATGACTGCCACCACCAAGTGGTGGTCACTCCCGACATCAGCTCCACGCTTGTTGCGGACATCCAGCAGAGAGGTCCTCCAGGTCTTCTTTATTGCCAGGTGATCAATCTGGTTTTCTGTGCGGCTATCTGGAGACACCCATGTTACCTTATGGCATTCCTTATGTGGGAATAGTGAGCCCCCAACCACCAGGTTGTGGAGACCACACAGTTCAAGGAATCTCTCGCCATTATCATTAATCTGGCCTTTAGCACCAAAGCGTCCAATGACGTGTTCCCGGTTCACATTGTCGGAGCCAATTTTGGCATTAAAGTCCCCCATGATGATGACAATGTCTTGTTTTTTGACTGACTCCAGTACACGATTCAAGGAACCATAGAATCTTTCCTTCTCATCTTCAGCTGCAACTTCAGTCGGGGCATAGCATTGGATGATTGTAATTTTTCTCACTCGAGAATTGAGGCGGATGGTGCAAATACGCGGGGATACAGGATTCCAGTCCAGCATGCACTTTCTTGCCTCCCTGTTAAGGAGGAATCCTACGCCCTCTGTATGGGTGTCATCTTCATCTTCTTTGCCAGAGTAGAGGAGTGTTACTCCATTTCCTGGAGAGAACTGTCCATGGACGTTCCATCTAACTTCACTCAGCCCCAAAATGGAGAGCTGGTATCTGTTCATCTCACGAACGACTTCAGCCAGTCTTCCGGCTTCTCTCATTGTTCGTACATTCCAAAATCCAATTGTTGTCAGTTTCTTCATGCTAAAGGTCGAGTTCAAGGTTTCAGTCCGGCTTCTGTTTGTTGAGGTTTCTGTGATAAGTTGAGTTTAAGATGGGTGAGTTATCAGCCCGCCGCACCCGATTTCAGATTGGAATTACCCAGGCCCTGGACGGCCCGTTTGTTTGGGGTTGTCTCCCCTAGCCTTTGGACGACCAAGTCCTAACTGCAAGGCAGCAGTGCTGGTTTTGGTCCACCCCGGGTATTTTATTTCCCCTATCCGCCACCGGGGGAGGCGCCTGATAGGAGACCAGCAACTCCCACAGGCGTAAAATATCCAATTTTGGTTTATTATTTTCAATAATGAACCTTTGGAATCGACTACCCCCCCCCCCCGCCCTCAAAATGTGTTGGTTTACGTTTCAAGGTACGTAGAATCCAAAAATCGAATACAAATTTGGCCGTACGCGGCACTTTCCTTAGTTGCCATGGTCCGATTTTGATGAAATTTGGTATGCAGGCTCCATCTGGGGTACAGTTCTGCCCCGAAGCTTTTGGTTGATGTCAATCACTTCTAAGGGGTGAAAATTAAGGCTTGAAATTTTCAATAGTGCCCTACCTCGAAAACTCTCGAAAAAAGGTATAATTTTTTCACCAATATTAAATAGTATTGAATTTTTCGAGACCACCCGGAGCTTTGTAGGACAAACCATTCGCTCCCTACAAGAACTTAAGGTTTCGGAGATCAGAAACACGAACGTGAATAGCTAAGAGGCCTAATCTCCGTTCAAATTTTAGCTGACCGAAACGCGATCGTCGTTCCTTTCTTAAGCTCGGTTCACATAGGTGCGTTATGTCCGTAATGTGTAATGCGCAAAAAGAGAAGTGGGGGGTGTTCCGTAATGCAGAAAAGAGCGTTCACATGGCTGAATGATCACGCAGAAGCACGCAGTAATTTCTGCGCAGAATTGTTTCCAAACCAAAACAATTATTCTGGTTGTTTTTTCAAAAAAGAGACGGAGTCAAAAACTTTCTGTGAACGAGTGACGAGAGTTTGTTACGAAGTTTGCCAAAGTTCATCCGTATTGCGTAAAATATCCAATTTTTCAAAACGATACACTCAGCTCCAAAAGTCGACATCCGCAAAGATCAGTCCTGCCCCTTCAATTGGCTCCAGCCAATAGCATCCAATTACGCATTATGGACATTACGCACCTATGTGAACCGAGCTTCAGGTGACTCTAACACTGCTGCTCTCTGGGTGTTTTGGTCCCTAGTACCTTTTCTTTTCTCTTTGACATTATTAATGCTTTTGGATGGCCATAGATTTCAATTTTTGTGTGACCTCTGGCAGACTTATATGGTTTTTCGATGTTAACCCGTTTGTTGCAACAGAAATTTTTCGTCGCCATTTTCTATCGTACATAAATCGTTCACAACTCGTTGAAACCGTGTGATTTTATTAAATACTTTCTTGTTCGCTTTACCCACGTACCATAGGTGTGCACGATGAAAAAAGGAGGTAAACAAGGTAGTCTTGATCTCAATGAATGAGATCGATGATCATTGATGATCAATGAATGATCTCACTCCATTTGAATAAGAACCCATTTGAACTCCATCAACATCAAATGATACCGATCTCGATATCCTGTCCTCAGACGAGACCATCAAAGTCAGCTTATTTTAACTCTGGCTCCAGGTCAATGGCAGTCCATTTACAGCCACTGCTGTACTTCATCATCGAGCGGTTATTTCAAATTGTCAAATCATTGAGATCAATTTATTATTTTCAAGGGACACTATTAGGAGTTTTATTCAGCTTTTTCCCGTGAATAGAGAGAGATTGAAAATCCAATACTAAATGGGTTATTCTTACACACGACAATTGCTCAGCATTTAATTATGGAACAGGCATTCCATTTCCTGTTAAGTTTGGATCATTATGCCATTCTCTCAGAATAGTATCCCTTGTGGAGAATTATAAGAATCTGAATGGAAAATCGTTAAACCTGTTGTCAATTTATGTAATATTGACTAATATGAAATGATAACTAGAAGTTCATAAGATGGAATGAAACATTTGTATTCTAAAATATGCATTAGAACTCTAGATGAAAAAGAATTTATCAATAGGCAGTTTTTGCTCGCCACTACCGGGGCCTGTGGGACCCCTTCACAAAGCTCAGGGTCCGCGGGTGCCTGTGAATTTGCCTCAGTGGGTGACGATAAAAGGGTTCCCCTGACAGCCCCTCCCCCCCCCGTTCCAAGAAGTCCCCCAGCACTATCTCACCCCCCCCCCCCCCAGTCAATAGTTCCTCGAGCCTCCTCCTTCAACTGGGTAGCATCATCGTTGCTCGCGCTAGTCTCCTCCCAATGGAACCCATCAAATTTTGGCAGCAAAAACTCTCTATTAGTGTGGAAATTCGATTGGCTGGGTTCAGATGGATAGATGACATGAGCTGTGGAGCCTGGAGTGGAGTGTAGGTAGCGCAGCTGAAGATTTAATACCTAACTTGTGTCTCTATGAAGGTAATACATGTATTCTGCCTCTGCAATTTTCTGATATCTCTGATTTGATTTATGTCGTCTTTCAGGAATGTGGAATGCAGCTTACAGATGAGCCGGACAAGAGGTGCTATCCTCTGGATGGCCACCTCATGTGCCGTTCCTGCCACATCCAGCATCTCAAGACCTCTCAGCACCATATGCCTCCTATGAGCCCTCTTCAGTAATTCTTTCCTTCTATCAACTGTACCTATCACTACAGCATTTCCAAACTGTTTTAACGGCTTTCTGTGTTGGCAAACTAGGAAACCACTTTGTATGCATCTAAACGTACACACTAGCATTGAAACCAGAGAAATGGGTTCAGAAATAATTTTATTTTAAATTTTTATTTGTAAATCGAGATTAGTTTGCTATCGTACTTACCAGCTTCATTTTCGCTCGAAATACGGCTAGTTATTTTTTATTTTTAATCTTGGGGTTTAACGTAGTCACTTGTACCGTTAATCTCAAGCTAGCTTGACAAAAACACATGATAAAACACATAAAACTTCGATTGTCAAAATCCTCATGGATGCTACATGTATGTTACGGAGTCACACAGGGAAGACATTCTATTAAAGATTGAAGTTTCTTGGATTTAACTCACTTCAATCCCACCATCATGACTTAATCGTGGGTATGAGAGAGATTTGTCAAAACTTCACTAAAGGAATCTTTGATTGTCAAAATCCTCATGGATGCTACATGTATGTTACGGAGTCACTCAGGGAAGACATTCTATTAAAGATTGAAGTTTCTTGGATTTAACTCACTTCAATCCCACCATCATGACTTAATCGTGGGTATGAGAGAGATTTGTCAAAACTTCACTAAAGGAATCTTTGATTGTCAAAATCCTCATGGATGCTACATGTATGTTACGGAGTCACACAGGGAAGACATTCTATTAAAGATTGAAGTTTCTTGGATTTAACTCTCTTCAGTCGCACCAACATGAATTGTTTATAATATTTTTTCTACCAAAGGACTGCGGCTCGCAAATATTACGAAGAAACACGAAACGTATGACATGAATGGTGAGATATGACATATGTTACGAGACAAACGTATGACATATGTTATGAGATGGTCAGAATAGAATGCCGTTAATTCAAATTTGGAAATGCTTTATCTTAACGAAGCTTTAATGTGCCACCTCTCCGTTACCTCTCGACTTTCACCACTCGCATAGTTTTCCTCTCTTTCAGTACACTCGTATTTTTTTGTCGTAGATGAGTCCATTATTTTCGTTTCTCAAGCAGAATAGTTGAATGAGGAATTCTCATGTTTCACAAGCGAGATCTACCTCAGTAGGTACTTTGGTCGAATTTCAAATTGGAGTCAGAAACCAGGTTACAGATTAAAAAAAATTTTCTCAAAGCACCGACGGTTAAGTAAGTAGTAGGTATTCTCTTTTCAATGAAATAATATACATTTCAAGGTGAATGCTCTGCTGCCAAAACACTATAAATCCTGCTTAAACCCTAATCTATGTACACTATCGCAAGTTAACGTGTTTCTGCAGGTGCTGCGGTGAAACAACTACAACTAGTTAAATTCAACATTTTTCAACGTATGAAATAGTGTTTTTTTCAGAACCATGAAAATTCCTCGTTATATTGAAATATTCGTCTACGGTTACACAAGGAGCATAATCCTAGACAGGTAGCCGTTTCATGAAACCTATCTAAGGATGTATCAGCTGCAATTAGTAATGGAAACAACAGAAGATGACCACTTTCAATTTTTCAGCTTTCCTCAAGTTTGGATAAAAATCAACGTACGATTTCTCATTTTGAGGTCGGATAGATAGTATATTACAAATTATCCAATTTACCAGGTACAGGTAAATGGGAACGTGAAAGGCGGATAGATTAAAAAATAAGTGGAAAAATCATTAAAAACTACCAATTTTTAAACTATTTTTTTCCATTTTTGTTGGTATTGGAAATTTAAATTTATATTATTTTGAACGTCCTGGCAAATTGAAAAACACATTGAAGTAGTTTTCTGAAGTTTTTGTGAACTCTTCAGAGCATTTCGGCGATGTTGCTCTGATGTTGTTCTTGAGAGGTTCTACGATCCTGGGACGATCACAATAGATATTGGATTAGAGGTAGTCCCACAGGGAAAAATCGTAGGGGCCAAAATCTGGTGACCGCGCTGGCCAGTTCAAATCGCCTCTCGTCAACCTTTCTCTCAAAAACTCCATCACTCTCCCTGCTGTGTAGGCGGTTGGGCAGTCCTGTCGAAACCAGACGTCGCCCAGCTCCATTTCCTCCAATTCAGGCTAGAAAAACTCCTGAAACATGGTCAAATAACGCGCTAAGTTGACGGAAACGGCTCTCATTTTCGTCGAAAAAATTAGTTCTCATTCCATTTATCGAAATGGCACACCTTATTGTTACCCTTCAGAGTGAAGAAGCTTCGGGAAGAGCTCTCCGGCGTTCGTCTGACAGCTCATATTCAGCTGATTGAGGCAACCACTGAGATGGAAATTGTGCCTCTTCAGAAAAGAAAACGGTAGCGTTTCGAGGCAGTTCAGCAGCTCGTTTTAACCCTTGATTCGTCCGGCTTCAACACCTTGCCTGTAGCTCAATGATCAATCATATTACGTCACCTACTCAACATTAGGTCAGTTATTGCATTATTTCTGGCCTTTCCGTGCAGCTCGGGCGAACCAAAGAAAGTTATGTGGCTCAATAGTATCCATGCAGACCAATGGGAATTGAGCAGTATCTTCGCGATCAAGCTCAACTCTTCATGTTCATGAGGAGAAGAGTCTAGATTATTTGGCTTCAATTCCTGGGCGACTAACATTTTGTAGGGATGCGTGTGAAGATGTTCTATAATACCCACAGTGCGGGATCAGTAAACTATTTTTACCGATGGTGTGAGCCGTTTTTGTCAAAACATCGCTAATGGATCTTTGATGTTGCTCAAGTATGTTATTACTAAGTATTTTATGATTAAACAACTTCGTTAGCATTATTTTCATAGCGTGATGGTATACCATCATTTGCCACGCACGAAAGACTGAACGATGAATGGTGATTTTCACCTCTGGCGGAATATGGCATTTGCCTCTCTTGGAAATCAACTAGGTAAACTCGTCTCTTCAGGCCGAGGCAAGACCCCTGGATGGTTACTGCTTAGAGCCTTCGGCTAAAATTAAAGAACCATGGAACATGCTTTAGCCGTGTTTTGTTTGTTTGCTGTGTCCTCTTACTTTGAAAAGCAGTCTCAATCACAACAAAGGTATTCTTATTATTAAGAAATCGAAAACATCTAGCGTCGAAGAACCCATCACAACTAAAAGCCCGTGTTCATCACGAAATCTCGCCTAGGTTTCAACATCCTTTGATTACATTCGTAAAAACCAAGCCAACCAACAACATCAATATGATCCACTAAATCGATTTTTTTAAAAACACAGAATGTGTTTTAGCCATGGACTAACTAGAAAAAAAGCTAACGAAATCTGGGATGACAACATGGATACCGATCATACGGAACTAAGGATCGTTTAACCTGGTGATTCTGATTGAGATTCTGATTTAGTGGGAGGAAAGTAGCGAAATTATGTGAAAGGCGTGAGCTAAAACACATTCTGTGTTTCAATAATTTCGTCCGAAGTATGTAAATAGAGCGGAGCGCCGAGTTTTTTTTTAAAGGAGAGTCTAGCCCCCAGAAAGTGTTGTCGGGTTTCAGCGCTACCTACCGCCACTTCAACTAACTACCATTTCTGATATCTTATCAGGTGATCACGCTCGCGATCGCATTACCGTCGCTCCTCTAACTTGCAGTTATCCCAAGATTACAATGGAGCAAAGAAGAACAACACAACAAATGAAAACAACACAAAAATGCAATAACAAGTTCCTTTTCCTCGCAATTTAAAAAGGCAGGGAAGTAAAGCCGCCAAACTTAGAAATTAGAGTGGTAAAATCGAGGTAAGCCTACTTTTCAGAAATGCCGCTTGACCACGCTCACATCCAGCTGAAAAAGGATGGTAGTTCGCTGAAGTGGCGGTAGGTAGCGCTGAAACCCGACAATACTTTCTGGGGGCTAGACTCTCAATTTTTTTAACCGTGAATGTTGTTTACAGTTCTATTAATTCAGAGAAATATCTCAGCTTCGTCCATATTCACAGCTGAGGTCTTTTCAACGAGTGGCGAACGATTTTCGTGGGATAAAAACTAACGGCGGTACATTTCCTTAGAAACGAGTCAGTTTTAAATGAAATCATTACAAAATCCCGCACTACTCTCGCCTGGCTAAAGCATGTTCCATGCTAAAATCTT
Organism: Apolygus lucorum; assembly: GCA_009739505.2. NCBI lineage: Eukaryota > Metazoa > Arthropoda > Insecta > Hemiptera > Miridae > Apolygus > Apolygus lucorum. The sequence continues at coordinate 36,235,092 of CM019176.2, forward strand.
TATAGGTGTGATAGTATAAACCATCTCACTCAAACTCTGCATGGTGAATGACTCACTCTTCTACATGAAGAGTGTTAATTATTTGATGCGTGGAACTTCTCGAAATGCCAGTACTTCTGACTATTTTCGAATTGACCACCTGAGAGACCGAGGAAGTGACCGGGCTCTGAAGCTCCCTTCTGATCGGAAGTCGGCCACATGGAGGGGGGGTATTGAACCTCACACAGAAGGTACGTTGCTCGTGGATGAGGAGCGGGCGTGCTCAACTCAAAGTAGGCTTCTTCGGTGTATTCAGAGTGAGGGCTGAGGGCTCTCATTTGCCGCTGTTCGAGACGATATACATTTAAATTTCCAGTACCAGCGTATAAGGAAAGAAATGAAAAGCTTGGCAACTTTTCATTAATTCGTGTTTTTTCCCCATTTTTTAATCCTTCTGTTTTGCGCTCCACCCTGTACCTCCACATCTCCTATTAAGCACTTCTTTTCTCAAAATTGTTTGTAAGGGATTTAGTTACTGTTCTGAACACCTTGCCTGTAGCTTAATGATCAATCATATTACGTCACCTACTCAACATTAGGTCAGTTATTGTATTATTTCTGGCCTTTCCGTGCAGCTCGGGCGAACCAAAGAAAGTTATGTGGCTCAATAGTATCCATGCAGACCAATGGGAATTCAGCAGTATCTTCGCGATCAAGCTCAACTCTTCATGTTCATGAGGAGAAGAGTAGATTATTTTTGTACTTTCGTACGTCTTCTAACGTGACGCATAGAATTCGACAATGTTTGTTTCCACCTTAACTGCATATTTTTGGCGTGCTTGTTCGCTTACACATGAAGAGGCTCTTATGCTGCAAGGACAGAATACAGCTTCTACACAACACCAAACTCTCCCATTGCTGTACGTTGGCGTCGTCCTCTTCTTCTTTGTCTGATGTACTGATTATCATTACGCCACTAAATTAGTCTGTCGTCGTCCTCATACTGCTTCGCTGTCAATATGACGTATTCTATGTACTATATGTGACATGATTTCCGTTATAATTTACGTTACTGCCATTAGTCTATGTAGTGTTGGCCTCGGACAATTAGAAGTACTCAGACAGATCTAGTAAATTATTGTAGTTCCCGTTAAACAATATTGAAATTATTAAACAATGTAATTATTATTTTGTTCTTTAGCTTATCACTATTTCTACCTAATATAAGATTATAAATATGAAATTAAGGCATATTATCGGTATGCCTGAGAATCTCAAAATTTATTAAACATATTTACGGACAATAAATTGTATTAGGTATGAATTATTCGGCATTATGGAATTGATTCGGGTTGACTTCTCATACTATTGATGCTCAGGAATTGGTGCCAATTTTAATGTCTAGGTTGAAATTGATCGTTCTACTTTCATTAAAGGTTAGATAGGGTCCTTAATGTGACGAGTGTAGATGAACGTACATTCCAGTTTGGTACAAAATGATGTTAAATTGACTAACATTATTAATCCGTATTGTGGTGAAGCATTTAATATTGGAGAAACCTTTATAATTTGGCTAATGCAAATCTACTGATATGTATGTGGTGCGAGGTAGATGTATTTGCAATTTATGTAATTTTAAACAAATCGCAAGCACTTTGGTGATCCATGATTTCTGTAAAGTATTGCATTCAAGTTGTCATTTCCAACTCAGATAGGAACTATGATGTAATTGTAATTTATTCATAAATTAATTCATTTGAGGTTTCCAGAAAATTTCTGTTTATTGGGTAGTTTTCTAATGGGGAACAGACGGACATTCTTAGAGCAATCCAAAATAATGCGGCATGAAGAGCCAGAAATTGATGGTAGGGATGAAAACTGGGAAAAGAAGAGCGTTTAATCTCTGTAAAGGTGTGAGATAGATGATATTGAACATTTCATGGTGTAATTATTTCAGGGCTGGAATGGTTCCGTCCTACTTGGTGCACTGGTACTGAAATCAGAAGATGATACTGAGGGGTGGGGGGGGGGGGTAGTACATCTGGTATCCATGATAGTGTGTCCTCAGTGATGGAAACTGGAAATCTTAGGTGTACGCACCTTTGAGCATCACCAGCTTCAGACTGAAGCTGAAGTTGTGTTGGTCACCGAGGAGGAGAAACGGACTCAAGTGGCTCTAATTTTCAATAGAGACGTGTCATTCCAGGGGGTTTTGTCACTGTTACATCCGTTCTAGCAACTCTGGTGTTACACTTTAGAGTTCCAGTTCCATGTAGCGTTCCATCGCAGGAGACAAGACGATGATTTCAAGCTACCTCAAAACCAGGTCGAATTATTGGCGTCCCACGTTGGGCGAAACGGTTGACTTCTTTGAAATAAATAAGAATGCTGAAACCTGGTTTAAGAAGGAATAATAGATTTTACTACATCTTTTAACAGATTATAGAATTCATTATTGTTAAGCGGTAACTTCATTAGTTTGGTGAAATAACCATGTGCTGGTATCCAACGAGAGGAAACCAAGAGAGTTACAGAAACTGAGAGCATGGGAGTCAGGTTTTAGATGCTGTAATTCAATATTACGATTAATTAATCGTTTCTTCCGAATCCGGTGTTGTGTCAGCAATACAATATGAATCTTTTTACATATCTATGAAATTCGCTTTTTTTTTAATAGTCATGATTTGTCCACAAGGAATCAAGCAATAAAACAATGAACATTTTGATACAATTTAAAATTAAATTTGAAAATTTACAAAAAACAAGAACAAAACAATAAATTGAAAAACAAACTAAAGAGCCGCATCAGTCTTGGTTACACGTCAACACTTCGGTTGGTGATATCAGAATGTGAAGCTAGCAGTGTAGGTTGGTGAATTCGAATAGCTGTTCCAAACAACATCTGTAGTGATGTCTCTGATAGGAAATGGGCCCTCCTAAGCCTTCTCACATCAAACCATTCTCATTCCGATTGGACCACCTTCTCAAACTCACGTTGAAACCCACCTAGATTGGAGATTATGAGTTGTTCCACGATGTGAACTGGAACAGGTGATAACTGTTCCTGGATCAGTATTGGCAAGCTGCTGCATCTTTTGGTGTAACCAAATGTTTTCTTCATTCTTTTCATGATTTCTTCTAGGTTTGCATATACCATAACAGGTGTAAGTCTGCAGTGGGTATTCTGGACAGTATAGTCCACCCTTAGAGAAATTTGTATACTGAAGGACTCATACCAGTACTCGCGCAAAGTCTCTTTCTTAGCATTATCGATCCTTCTATTCCCATTTCCTTTGATGGACTTAAACCCTCGCCAACCCCACCAAGCTACGTAATTTTGCCATTGTTCCACATTTGGAAGAACTGTAGCAGGTTCCTACATCGCATGTAGGTATTGCCATTTGGATCTCAAAGTATAAAGACAGACAGATAGACAACCTAGATTACTCGCTGGAACTGGTAAGAACTGTTCCATTGGTATTGACACACCTCTACACCTTTGAACGTATTTCCATCTCCTGGTGTAGGAGGTAGTGGTGGATCTCGTGGAGTAACCATAAGTAACCGTTCCAAAACTATTTCAGCCTGCTCTAAACGCTGATATGGATCTCGAGGGATTGGCTGTAGCACCCAGGTTTTTCTTGTTTGCTTCTAGATTTGCAGATACTATGAGCACTATCAGTGTACTATCAGTATCTATGGTTGGTAGTGTGAACTGTATAGTCCACCCTTAGGAGAATACTTACAATGGGAGAATCGAGTCAATACTCGGGCAAATCTGAGAGAAACACTTTAACAGGTTGAGAGTGAAAACCCTTCTCAGCATTAAAGGGATTGACATTCTGGTCTCATTACTTTGCATTCTCTATCTTTACGATTCACATTTCATTTAATGAACTCTCTAACTCCAGGCTCCGTGTTTTGGATTGTTCCTTGGTTGGAGTTGTAGCAGTTTCTATAAAGATTGGTATTGGCACGCCTCTTCAATGTATCGCCATTTGAATATTAAAGTGTGAGGATAGAATGATGAAGGGAGATGCATATCAGATGACATCACGTATCACCTTCAGCTTATTCCTTCCCCAACTGAAATTCCAAACCACGTCTGTTCCCTATTCAAACCCAATTTCATGCATTTTTGTTGTGATATCTGCGTATCTCGTTGGCGTTCAATTTTACAAAACGTTAAGTAGTTTTACGTGACGCGAACTCATGATTGTGTAAGCAGCATCGATATTTACACGTTCCTCATCTTTTGCACCTATCTTTTGAAACAAATGCTTCAACTCATTCAATCACCATGATCTCGTTAATTTGTGAATAGAAGGAGCCTCGTCGGAAACATATGGACTATGAAAAAAGGTGTAGGGATTTATCAGAAAAGCACGTAGCTAGTATTTCAATTATTCACTGTTTTGATCCAATTGATGATCGAGGCTTCAAAATCTCTCTGAAAAGCCCCAAATCCGTTCCTGGTTGGTATTGTCGTTATCATGTAACCAACTACGATGTATTTATCTGGCATATCAGAGGCTGAGTAGGTTAAAAAAAGTTTTGTCAAATTTGAACTCATGTAACATCATCTGTTATATCGACGATGTTACGGCAACATGTCGTATGACCATATATGGGCATATTGAGTTTTTCATACCACTGGATTCGTATTTTCGTGGGGAATCGATCGGTATTATTAAAAATTCGGTTGATAGCCTTGAAACCGCCGAAAATAGCGATAGAGCAACACTGCGTATGAAGAATATAGGTTACGTTGTAAACAGTTTTTTGTGTCTCCTGAAAAGTTGCCCCAAACTTGATACGACATGTTGCCGTAACATCGTCGATATGTTGCTGAGAGAAGTTCCCACCTTTAAATTTTACAGACAAGTTTTCATGGTTTCTTTTCTCTTTGTTTAATGACCACTCTAGCTTAGATATATTCATTTCGTGCCATGGACTCTGAGATGTTCGGGATGAAGGTAAACTCTGCATCGTGAGCAGTCCAAAAGGCATACAAGACGTTTAGTGATATTTCATACATCGTTAGCAGAAAATATATTTCAAAAGTTGATTGTAAAGACACTGGAAAGGTTTCTAGTGTAGTAGTTAATCGTTGACTGTTATGAGGAGTTGAAAACACGCCGTGGAAGGAATTCATCTAGTTCAATTTACCACCAAATTATCCATACTTAACAAGTCATACTTTTTTCGGTAGGTACTTAATTAACAGCTTAGTATAAACACTGTCAACGTGGATATTTTGATTAGACATGAATTTCTGATAGCAATGACAGGATGATTGAAGGGGTTTCAGTGTTGGCCGTAGAATAATTTAGGCATGTGTTTTTTATTCTCTAATTCAAAGTAATATAATTAACACAATCTTCGACTGTATTTTACATATTTATAAAGTTCTACCTGTGATTCTTATGTAATTGGTTCGCTTCTATCAAATATAAAGTTATTAAAACTGAGAATTTCTTGTTAAATGTATTTATTTGATCCTTGATTTTCTACCCATTGTAAGATGATTGTTTAATACCCGTGATGCGATTTCCCAATTTTGCAGCATAAATGAATAAGCAAATTTTTGAATTTTCAATTTTTTGAGTTCAAAATTTCGAAAAATACTCTTCTTGTCTCCCTGGATTCATAGAGTACTATAACTGATGGTACCACTTGTAAATAGTTTAGGGATGGGTATCGATACTCGATATTTCAAAATATCGATATGTTTGTACCGATACTCGATATTTTAGTATCGATACTGCATTGTCCGATATTATTGGATATCGATACTTTAGATCCGATATTTCTAAATATCGATACAGTTCTCGCGGAAAATTCACCAAGATGGCTAAAAAATGAAGAAGGTAGAGAGGCTTTTGGGTCATTACTCTTTGGTTGCACAAATAACGTTTATGGAGAAAATCACTCTGCTTGGACTCTTGATAGTAAAAAATGAATAAAAATTGTTTAAAAAATTATTTTTCTTGAGAATATTGGATAATATTGATAGTTTGTGGCACTAAAGTATCGATACTCGATATTTTAAAATATCGATACTTATGCCCAACGATACTTGGGATATCGATACTCGGATACGATACAGTATCGATACAAAATATCGATACTTTTATAACGATACCCATCCCTAAAATCTAGGCGGGGCGGGAAAACTAGTATAAGTCAAAAAACCTAATTTTACAGGGGAGGCCATTTTTGTGGTGGGCCTGAATATGGTTCTGTTTGTACTCTTCTTACCTGCTTGTTGTTCCAGATACCCCTGGTTTTTTACTTTTAAATTACTATTTGATAGTTGAACCAAAGATGCATTTAGTGCATTTTCCAATAACTTTTTTTTTCGCTGTAATTTTTGACTTATACTGTTTCGACCTTTAAGGAAAATTGACTTATGTTTCTAAAACCACTCATCATCGTACCTAAATTACTGAAATTTCACTTGAATTCGAAGATAAAATTCAATTCAAACACAGAATTGATTATTCTTTACCATGTATATAGACAGTAAGAAACAAGACAGTAGCTAGGATTGTAATAAAGTTCCATACATCAAACTTTTCTTGATTATTCACAGTATTTGTTTAGAAGCAGACAGGGATTTGATCTATAAAAATTGTATAAAAACAGGCCCGAGCAATTTATTCAAAACATATGTTTACAGAACACGAGTGAAAATGATAGTATTATTATTACCTATTGTGAGTAATGGAAAGTAACAATACTTAATTAATGTTTGGTAGGTATTGACAAAAAAATTTAACAACCTTGGTAATTACCTACTCATTGAGTTCATCAGGAGATAGGGTGTTTCCATGTAATAGTGTGGTATTACTAATATTCCATCTAATAGTACGATAGAGTAACATATCATCAACATTATACTGAAAAATGGTGGGTGGGAATTTCGATTAAAAATAGTAATGGATGTAAGAAGTTGGTGTGCCACCTGTTCTGATGCCGCAACACACGTTTTCTCGCACAAATCATCTATGGCTGGGTACTTACGACTGAGCTACATGCCCGAGATTCTGGGGTATGTTTCTTATATAATTGGTGGATATTATACTGAAATTTGGTTGATTCCGGATCAGTAGGAGAAAAGTTATGAACGCCCGATTTTGGGTGATAGCTGATTTCAGTGGAAATTTCGAACACTTTCGCACTTTACAAAAAATGGTCATCTTCAAATTCCTCAAAACTCTGGTGGATGTTAGAGTAACATATCCTTAACATTATACTAAAAAATGGTGGGTGGGAATTTCGATACAAAAAAGTAATTTACTTAACAGTATATTTAACTCTGCTTACTGTTGTACCTACCTATTACCTATCTTGTCGAAAGCACGAATTAATACCGTTGTAACTGGTTGTCTATAGATCTACAGGCTTCATTCATGTCAGACCTTTAAGAATATTTCAGTGGAGATCCGTTTTGTGATGGATTCGAGAAGTTGGGCGAATAAGAAGTTCTGTTGTAAGGGAATGATGTGGCCGCGCTGCTCGGAAAGTGTTGCGGGTTAGTCTAGGCGCACCTTAAATCTATGGCTGGGCGTCTATGGCCCATTTAACACAGGTTTAGGTACCACTTACTGTTTAATACGAATTTTGACAAAACGTCAAAACAGAAACACGAACAATAAACTACAGAAAAGGGCAAAGTACAATAGAAAACAGTGTTGCCCTAATAATTCAAGTCAGGGCTTCCAACCAAATGTTTGTGGTCATACTAGTATAACCTGACATATACTATTTTGAACGGTAAACTAAAGAGTAACTTGGCGGTATTCATAGTATAAGTTGACCTATACTCTTAGTACCATAACGTCTTATGGCTTAATTTGACTTATACTGTTGGTAACCCTGCGTTTTTCTGGCTACAACACTGATTTTGACCTAAACTACTTTTACCAGCAAGTGGGAAAGACCTTTAAGAATGTATAAATGACTTAACTCATTTTGATCATTTTTTGACTTATACTAGTTTTCCCCCCCCTGCCTAGAAATAGTTGATTTTTTCCCAATTTTCAATATACCATACTAGCTGATTAACCATACGACACACGAGGTTCGCGGAAGTGGTGACTCCTACTACTAAATAGGTATCATGGAACACGAGATTGAGAGAATTGGACCGAGCGGAGATCAAAGATCTGGTTTTTTGTTGTTGTAGAATCTGCTTAACCCGTCTGCGGGACTTTGCTTGCGCTCCACACTCCTCTACTGAAGTCATTTCTCGACGAACTTCTCTGAGGTCTTGTGGTTCAGGTTTAAGCTACCAAAAAACATGGCGCACTGCTGGGCTCACCAGATCATACCATGGAATAAAACGCTGCAAAATATCACACAAAAGTTTATTATTCTTCTGTATAGATCACTCGCCTGGAAAGAACACAGCTTTGCCTTTGCCACCACCTACCAACCTTATTTTCGCTTCACAATCAAGTTCAATTTGAAGAAATAAAGAGTTGTGGGTGCCTTCATGAGGAAATTTGATTACTGGTTGCTAAGGACGCGAAAAACTGAGTACAACTCAAAAACGCTGCAAATCATTGCCCAAAGGTTTATTATTTTCTGCATAGATCACCCTTCTGTATAGATCCCTCCCTACCAACTTCAGGTACCTACTAGAGCATTTTTTGGAAATTTCAACCCCAACCACGGAACAAATGGAAATGAAGGGTTGAAATTTTCAAAAATGCTCTAGTAGGTAGTAGGTACCTACGGTTGGTAGGGGATGGTCTATACAGAAAATAATAAACCTCTGGGCAATGATTTGCAGCGTTTTTTTTTTACCTACCAATTTTTTTTTTACCTACCAACCATTGGCAGGTACTACCTACCACACCATACTGCCTTCACACCTTCACAATCAAGTTTATTAGAAAGAACTAAACGCTTCACACTCGATTGGAAAAATAGAAAGCTTCATATGGAAATTTGATTACTGGTTGCTCAGAAAGCAAAACTGAATACAAATCGAAGAAATGAGATTCAGAAGCATTTTAGTCAGATAAAATTTGAACGGAGATTAGACCTCTTTGGTGATTCACACTCGTGATTCTGTTAGATCGAAGGAAAACCCTTAAGTACTCGTAGGGAGCGAACGGTTTGTCCTACAGAGCTCCGGGTGGTCTCAAAAATTTTTAAAAATTCAATAAAATTTAAAATTGGTGAAAAAACGATATCTTTATTTCGAGAGTTTTCGAGCTAGGGCACTCTTGAAAATTTCAACCCTTAATTTTCACCCCTTAGAAGAGACTGACATCAACCAAGAGCTTCGCGGCACGACTAGACCCCAAATGGAGCCCATATACCAAATTTGAACCAAATCGGTCCAGTGTTGCTAAAAAGTGCCGCGTACGCCGGACGGACGGACAATTTTTTATTCGATTTTCGGATTCTACGTACCTTGAAACGTAAAACATCAAATTTTGAGGGGGGGTTAATTTTTTTTTCTTCCTCGATTCCAAAGGCTTATTATTGAAAAAATAAACCATAAACGAACAACGATCGCATTTTGGTCAGCTAAAATTTGGACGGAGATTAGGCCTCTTGCGATTCACTCACGTGTTTCTGATTTATCGTAAATCCAACACTTGAATTCTCATAGGGAGCGAACGGTTGGTCCTACAGAGCTCTGGGCGGTCTCATTCAATTCTTAAAATGCAATAGTAAATCGTCGAAATGCAATAAGTACCTTTATATCAAAGTTATTGAGCCGTGGCGTTTTGAAAATTTCAACCCTTAGAAGTGTCTGAAATCAACCAAAAGCTTCGGGGCACAACTAGACCCCAAATGGAGCCCATATTTTCATCAAAATCGGTCCATGTAAGGAAACAACACGCAACATTTTAATTCGATTCTTGGATTCTACATACCTTGAAACGTAAACTTTTCTTGCTCGATTCCGAAGATTTCCTAGGCAGGTAACTTCGTATAGTTTTTCCCGTTTCAAGGATTTCATGACTGACAGACGCGGAACCAAAATTGTTCAGAAAGGCCTAAAACGAATAATGCAAGTAACAATTTTGATTCTGGAAAACAATTCATTTTTCCAACCTTGAAAAGTGAAAACAATGCTTCCGCTACCTTGATAGAGTCGGAAGCAAAAAGGAGGGGGGGGGGGTTCATGGGAGGTAGTACCTACTCCCTCATAAGCGCTTATCGCTATATCTAGCAGGTTTGGTTCCTGCAGGAGATGCACTCTCTTAGAATCTCTTCTCAATGTAAACCGAAGTAACGTATTTTCTCATGAATGATTTTCATATTTCATTTTCTTGCGCATTGCGTCATGTTCATAATATGTTGTAATTAGGTGTTGAGAAAATCACATCCCTGTAGGTTTTACTCTACCAGATTCGAGTACCAGTTTTCAGTGATTGCTTTCGCCCGAGTTCAGGGTTTTGTTTTCATCTTGAGTGTTTTGTCGATAGATTTCAGAGTAGTTAGTTACATTCCGAATAAAGTATCGTACTTACCATCCCTTACGACCAGGCAGTGCGCTTCATTATTCTGCCTACGATTCGTGATTTTTATGTTTGTGAGTAAACAGTGCATCAGAAACAAGTGGATACGGTCAGCTTCGAGAGCTTTACGTAGGGTGAAGGTTGATCACAGCTGGATCATCAAACATTCACCACATGAGTTTGGGTATGTTCCTACCAAGGTAGACATTAGTATGGTGGGGGGGGGGGGGATGATTCTCATAGGGGGCCATCTACACTCTGATTCGCATAATCCCTCAAAAATTCATCAAATTTGGATAAAATGTGTAGAAGTTAAGGGTGTTATAAGGCAATTCTCGTTAGCGCATGCCCAGTGGCTATTTTCAGTACTGGGCCAACGGTTTTCATAGTGGCCCATCTGCACCCCAATCCACACGATTCCTAAAAATCCCATCGAAATCGGATAGAAAATAAAGAAATTAAGTAGTATGGGTGTTACAAGGAAATTCGCGTTTGCGCATGCGCAGTCGCTGCTATCAGTCTGCGGGCGATAATTTTCTTAGGAAACCATCTACATTCCAATCCGCTCAATCCCGGAAAATTTATTGGAAAAAACTTCGTATACTTTCGCCCGTTACAAGCTTTTCATGACAGACTCACGAATAGACAGACACGGAACCAAAGTTGTTCAGGAAGGTCTAAAACGTAAAACGCGAGTGGACATGATCATTTTTGAGAACAACTTTGAAAAGTGAAAACAACGCTTCCGCTACCTTGGTAGTTTCGAAAGCAAAAAACGCTGCAAATCATTGCCCAAAGGTTTATTATTTTTCTGTGTAGATCACCCTTCTGTATAGATCACTGGTTCTCCATCAATAGCACCTACCACCATCTGTATTCTCCCTTGACCTTCCCTCTCAAATTTCAGCTTCCTGCGTTCAATAGGATTGAAAATGGCTTCGGAGCTCACTCAGCTGATCAGTGATCTGAAGAGTGAAGAAGATCTTCCCGAATGCTGGAGACGCCTGGAAGAGCGCTGATCAGCTGAGTGAGCTCCGAAGCCATTTTCAATCCTATTGAACGCAGGAAGCTGGAATTTGAGAGGGAATACAGGAGAATACAGATGGTGGTAGGTGCTATTGATGGAGAACCAGTGATCTATACAGAAGGGTGATCTATACAGAATAATAAACCTTTGGGCAATGATTTGCAGCGTTTTTTACCTACCAACATTTTTTTTACCTACCAAATTTTCTTTACCTACGAACTATTGGCAGGTACTACCTACCACACCATACTGCCTTCACACCTTCACAATCAAGTTTATTAGAAAGAACTAAACGCTTCACACTCGATTCGAAAAATAGAAAGCTTCATATGGAAATTTGATTACTGGTTACGCAGAAGGCAAACTGTATACAAATCGAAGAAATGAACAGCGATCGCATTCTAGTCAGATAAAATTTGAACGGAGATTAGACCTCTTTGGTGATTCACACTCGTGATTCTGTTTTATCGAAGGAAAACCCTTAAGTTCTCGTAGGGAGCGAACGGTTTGTCCTACAGAGCTCCGGGTGGTCTCAAAAATTTTTAAAAATTTAATACTATTTAAAATTGGTGAAAAAAACGATACCTTTATTTCGAGAGTTTTTGAGCTAGGGCACTCTTGAAAATTTCAAACCTTAATTTTCACCCCTTAGAAGTGACTGACATCAACCAAAAGCTCCGCGGCACAACTAGACCCCAAATGGAGCCCATATACCAAAACATTGACTTTTTTTTCTTGCTCGATTCCAAAGGCTTATTATTGAAAATAATAAACCAAAACATTAACACAATCATGTTGATTCCTATTTTTGAGAATTTCCAAGCAGGCATCTCACTTTTCATTAATGACAAGTGGCTTCAGACGAATGAAAATTGAAATCTATCATGTACCGTTGTTTCATGTTTTTTGTTGCTCATTTCGCATGAGGTTGTTGTCATTTTCCTCCAACCGATCCAGTGTGAAACACCTCACAAATGACATGTTCAAAACAGTATTAAACACAAAATTCAAAATTAATGTTTTAAAACAACCCGTTTTTCAAAAATGTGTTTAAACGGTTGTTTAAAACAGTTGCGACCAGCACAATTTCGATGAAATTTCCAGGGATTGTGCGGGTTGGTGTGTAGATGGTCCCCTACATAAATCATCGACACTGGAATTAAACGAGCCTTTGTGCTTGCGCGAACGTAACATTAATGTAACAGCCATAATAAATTTCTACATTATCAGGAATTTTCAGGAATGGTTTGAGTCGACGTGTGGATGGACCCCTATTAGGGTAGTGCAAGGTACCTACTGATGTTTTGAAACTATCCTAATGCATTGGATCACCTAAACAATCGGGATACGAGGAAGCTTAGTGCCACACCCACATGACTTAACAAATTTTCAAAAAAAAAGAGGCCATTCCAAGCCTCAAAACTTTTAGAATGGACTTTTTCGAAAATTGTTTTGACTGAAATCCGTTATGGAAGATTTTGAAACGATCCCTGAAGTTTTTCCAAAAATCATATGTTTACAGGGTGTCGCACTAGTTGCCCCCCCCCCCCCCTGCTAAAATGGTCCAGATAGTGGTAAACATTTAGTGGTGAACAGACTGGTAACTGAGTTTACTTACTTTTTCCCAGTGTACTAAATTGTGCTTAACCAGGCAAGTGAGTTTTCTCATGGGTGAGCAGGTAAGTTTGAAAATTTGGTTGCTCTTAACCAAGTAAGTATGGAAATTAGACTGCAGGTAACCAGGCAACTCGATAATTTTTGAAAAACGCTGCAAATTATTACACAATGGTTTATTATTTTTCTATATAAATAGATCACTCGTCTACAAAATCACCAACCATCCAATATAAAAAAAAAAAAAAAAATTTGGCGCTTTGCGCCTCGGCGGGGGGCTCCGCCCCCCTGCACCCCCCGGTTTATTTCTTTTTCCATACTCTGTATGAAATCATAGGAACACAGAATGTGTTTTTGCGATGCTAGTCATTCGTTAAATAAAAAACAACAATAATAAATGTGGAGTCTTTGGCAATAATAAAATAAATAATTGTTAGACATTTAATTTGGTCTAAAACCCTATAAATGTTATATAAATAAATATGTAACTACAAGAAAAATACTATATAAATTGAGAGCTTTCCAACGAATGGTGAACAATTTCTGTGCAATGAACACTGCGGGAGTTCTATTTCCTTACCAACGGCTTGGTTGCACGTGAAAATCATTATAAAAGGCGCGTAACGGTTTTTTCTGTCGCTTATTCGTGACGATTTTTTTTCGGTAGGTCATCGCAAAAACACATTCTGTGTTAAAATAAAAATCACCAACTATCGATTACATTTCGATCAGCTCTAATTTGAACGGAGATTAGGCCTCTTTTGCGATTCACACTCGTGTTTTGATTTATATATATATATATTTCAAAATAAACACTTAAATTTTCGTAGGAAGCGAACGGTTTGTCCTACAGAGCTCCGCGTTGTCTCAAAAAATTCTAAAAATTCTATAGAATCTTAAATTGAAGGAAAAACAATACCTTTATATCGAAATTTTTTGAGTTAGGGCGTTTTCAAAATGTCAAAATTGATTTTGGAACCCTTAGAAGTGACATACAACAACCAAAATCTTCGGGGCACAACTAGACCCCGAATGGAGCCTACATACCAAATTTCATCAAAATCGGTCAATGCTAAGTGGGGAAAGTGCGGCGTACGGCGGACGGACGGCCAAATTTTTATTTGATTTTTGGATTCTACGTACCTTGAAACGTAAACCATCAAATTTTGAGGGGGTGTTAAAATTTTTTTTTTCTTGGTCGATTCCAAAGGTTCATTATTGAAAATAATAAACCAAAACCATTGAATTTACCATTAAGATGTAATTTGAGAGGCAGTTCGAGCTATCATTTCGGAAAAATGGCAGGGTTAGGTATCAATCATTGTGGAATACTTTATTGGTTAACGTTTCAAGGTAAGAATCCGAAAATCGAATTTAAAAAAGCATGTCATGGACATAGACACGTAATATCTTGAAAAAATACCCTGTGCAAACAGTATGTTGGTATGGTACGAGTATATTGAAAATATGAGATAAATAACAATTTACCTGTGGTTACTCTTTGGGTTTCGGGGTGATGAAGAGAGCATTCTTTGAAGTTTTTGTTTTTTATTTTGACATTTTTATGTCTTTGCTTAGGTACATAAACTGAAAAATCATCACGAAAACTTGCTCACGCGAAAAATAAATAAAATAGACTCACTGTGTTGCGTAGAGAACAATCAACTGTTTTCTATTCTGATGCTTGGACATGAACTAACAACCTTACTTCACTACCTTGTAGTGTAGTGGTTGGCATGAAAATGTCCCAATGTGTTGCAGACTCGTATGCAAGCATTTATAATTACTTTGATAATCATGTTTTAACCAAGAGGTTGGCTATATCATCTCAACGATTGGTGCTATGTGCCACACCCACAAGACTGACTACTCTGTATGATAATATTTTGATTTTCTCAACCAATGCCATTAAAGATGTCTTTGAAATTCGCTCATTATTTCATGCTGCAAGAATGGACTTTTTTTAAACTTCTTGTGGCAGGTGGGTCTAAATTTTGTAGGTGGTCTTATTTATTTTCCCCGTTCAACAAAGAGCTCTAATTCCTTCAAAAGCGCTATAGCAATTCATTTTTGAAATTTAAAAACAAGTATTCAGCTGTAAAATATTCAGTCATCTTAAACAACTTCGATACATACTTTGCTAATTAAAATTTAATTAGTGGGTCCATCGATGCCTAGTGAAATTGGCTTTCTTTTCGATCTAAACTTCGGAAGTAATTACTAAAACATCGGTCGACATCAAGGAGAAGTTAGTGAGGGCGAAGAGCGGGTTTTCAATTCTAGTTTCGCCGCAAAACGTATTTCACGCAAGTTGATCGTTAATGAGGAAGTTAGCATTACTCGGCAAGTAATTCCGATGATGATGGTTGAATGATCCGATTGGCTTAGCGTTATTTTATGAAAGCACTTGCCATAGCAAAAAGGGGAGATCGGGCGGCAGGGCGTTACTCTATTCGCCTTTTAGAATCAGGATAGGATATTCTGGGAGGCTGGTAGCTGGGAAAAGGGGGCGGCACACAGTCTGCCCTGGACCAGAGTTTCCATGGGGACGCGATATTGATCTTCTCCGGAGCTTGCCTACCACGCCCTCTCTCCGCCGAAGTCGTCAATTATTCATCCCGGGGAAGCTGGGGAAATGGACCTGAAGGGAGGGGGAGGGCGAACGTAGTATGAACTAGAGAAACGACCTCACCAACTGAGTGACTGAATCTTTCCAAAACTTGAAGTGGAACGCACTCTAGAATTGAATCGGCTACAGAAAAGTGAAAATACTTCTCTTGGTTATACGATTTCATACACTCAAGATGATGCAAAATGGGACGGAGGTGACCAACACTCCCAAATTTTCACTTTGAACAAATGTATTCCTCTATTGTAGCCAGCTTGGAATAATTGAGCAAAACATTGGCACTAATAGGAGAAAAACTAAAAAAAAGTCAGCCAAGTGGGTGCGGCCCATAGCTTCCTCGTATCCATAACTGTATTGTATAGATGATCCGCTGCACGGTAGTTGATCTCAAAAATCAATCTCTAAGTACCTTCGACTACCCTCATAGGGGACTCTACTCGTCAACCCTCACAATCCCTGAATATTTGCGCGTGCGCACAAAATACTTTTTTTTTGGGGGGGCCATTATTTTCATAGGGGACCGTCTCCACCCCAACTCGCATAATTCCTGAAATTTCATCGAAATCAGATGTGAAATGTAGAAGTGATGGCCGTTACAAGAAAAACACGTTTACGCACGCGCAGTGGTTGCTATCAGTCTGGGGGCCATTGGGCACCATCTACAAACCAATTTGCACAATCCTTGAAAATTTCACCGAAATGATGAGAATTGTAGACTGTGGCAAGGATTACACGTTTGCACATATGCAGCTGCTTCTATAATTCCGGGGGGGGGGGGGGGGGGATGATTTTCCTAGGAGACCATCTACACGCCAATCCGCACGATCCCTGAAAATGTCATCGGGATCAGATGAGGAATGTAGAAGTTATGGTTGGGGCAAGGAATTCATGACAGACACACAGACAGACAGACACGGAACCAAAATTGTTCTGGAAGGTCTGAAAAGTAAAACGCGATCGAAAACTTTGATTTTGAAGATAATTTTTTTCAACCTTGGAAAGTAAAAACAAAGCTTCCGCTACCTGCGTAGACTCGGAAGCAAAATGCATCCGCTACCTTTGTACACTTGGAAGCAAAATTGATATTGTACTGAAACATAATATTCATTGAGTGGCAAAAGGACCACTCTGAATATTCTGGAGTGAAGGGTGAATCCGAGGTTAGCAATTCACTAAGGGCCAAATTTGAGTGGAGTATGAACTGGGGAAACGGGCCCTTATTTAAGGGTTTATTTTCCCTTTGAAATAAACGGAGTATATTGATTGAAGGACGAAAAAAAAAAAGTTCTCCAAAATCGAAATTTCCACTTTTCAGGCCTTTCTGAACTATCAATTTTGGTTCCGTGTCTGTCTGTCTGTCCGTCTGTCATGAATTCCTTGTAACGCGATTTCTATGAAAATTTCAGGGATGTTACAGATTACCTATTATTTAGATGGTCCCCTATGAAAATCATCACCTTCGGACTGATAGTAGCCACTGCGCATGCGCAAACGTGAATTCCTTGTAACAGCCATAACTTCCACATTTTCCATCCGATTTCAATGACATTTTCAGGGATTACGCGGATTAGGTTGTAGATGGTCCCCAATGAAAATCAAGGCCTTAAAATTTACAGAAGCCTCTGCGCATGCGCATACGTAAAATCCTTGTAACAGCCATAACATTTATATTTTTCATCCGAATTTGATGAAATTTTCTAGGATTGTCCAGATTAGCGTGTAGATGGTCCCCTATGAGGGTAGTGGAAGGTACTTAGAGATTGGTGTTTTGAGATTAACTACTATGCATCGGATCATCTATATAATCGGGTTATGGGTACGAGGAAGCTAAGTGCCACACCCACTTGGCAGACTTTTTTTTTATTGTAAGTAATTTTCAACTTCATTAAATTTCATTTTACTGGCCTAATTAGGTACTTTTGCTATAAAGGTACCGTTTTTCAACAATTCAAAATAGTATAGAATTTTAAGAATCGAATGAGACCAGTCACAGCTCTGTAGGACCAACCGTACACTCCCTATGAGATCACAAAGTTGGAACGAATGGTAATGGAGAATATGCAAATATGAATGTTCACTGACGGAAGGAGGCCTAATCTCAGTTCGAAGTAACTCAAGTTCAGACGATGAAATGGGATTTTAAAATTTCTCCAAAATCAAAATTTCCACTCGCGTTTTATGTTTCCTAGACCTTCTTGAACAATTTTGGTTTTGATTCTGTCTATTTGTCATGAAATCCTTGTAGCTAACGGGTAAAACTATATTTTTCTTTTTAGATCACCCGTCTGCGATGAACGGCCTTTCCATTAATTGACAATCGATATTATAGCGCATGGTTGAAAATGGATAGACGTTTATTTATTTGGCACAGAAATAACAGTTTCCATGGTTCAATAATGGAAAAAATTCAAGAAATGAATGATGATTTTTGCTTATATTTCCTATTTTACCTTAGGCTTGGCCAGTGTTGTAGTGTAAGATCTTCGCAAAAAATTAAAAAATAACAATATTATCACATAAGGTACTTTGTTATCTTATCCGCATTTTTAGTCATATAAATTACACTATTATTACTACTTTGAAGGTTGCCTTACATAAATTATATTTTACTACTTACTACAAATAGATTAACAATCTTTCGCATCTTACGCTCCCTTCAGTTACTAGCAATGTTAACAACTGAAACCATGATAGAACACTCGATGCAATGTACGAAGAATAGTAAAATATACGAAGCTATATTCCGATGTTGAAATTTTCTGGGTTGTGCGGGTTAGCGAGGAGATGGCCCTCCCGGTAGATGATGGTATCTGCCTATGCACAAACGTTAAAACCTCTTAACAACCATAACTAATACATTTTCCACCAGAATTCGATGAAATTTTCAGGAATTGTGTGGGTTGGCGTGTAGATGGTCGCCTGTGAGGGTAGTGCAAGGTAGGTACATGGAAATTTGTGTTTTGAGATTAGCTACTTTGCATCGGATCTTCTATGCAATCGGGATATGGGTACTTGGAAGCTATGTGCCACACCCATTTGGTAGACCATTTTTCTTTCTTTGTGTACAGTTTTATGTTACTCGTTTGGAATTCCATAGCAAGCAAGAATGAAATTTCATCATGAAAATGAGGGCACCCACAACTCTCAGATAACGATGTTTTCTTGATAGGTAGGTAATTTCTACCAAATTAAAATTGACGGTGAACATTGCGCGAATATATGGTTAATAGGTACGTATTCTTTGCAGGCGAGTGATCAATGCAGAAAAGTAATTAACCATTGTGTAACAATTTGCAGTGATTTTTGACTTATCCACTAGCGGGAGCTGCGCGAAGGGCCGATTTGTAGGAACTCGGTTAGTTTAAATGCGCAAGACCTGGCGGTCGTGCACAATGTAGCATAGTTTGCGCCGTGGATGTCAGTCTCATGGATCTAGGAGTGTGTGACCTAAGACCTGAGAATCCTAACCCCTAACTTCAGTGTGAGGTTCTGTAATACAATTCCATGTGCTGCCAAAATAAAATTTAACTCACCATTTTCACCTCACAACCACCCCTGGTAGTACCACACTAGCAAACAAACACTTTAATAAAATAATAGAAATTATTTTAAAATAATAGAGAATGTTCAGAGGAATATAAATTCATGTTAAAACCTCACAAACTAGAGAGGTGTTACTCAGTCGGTTTTCCACCTATGTACACTAATCGTTATTCACTCGTTGGAAAGCTATAGATTTATGCCGAAATTTATGTTGACTACTTGGCCATAAAAATACGAATAACGTAATAACGAAGAAGTAGTATACGAATAATTACATAGGTAGTAATAACAATAGGAATCATTCCAATATCTCACTTGATGGGAGAAACAATAGATCATGAATAATAATATTATGCCTAGGTATTAATTACAGAAAAAGTTGATGTCAAAATCGTGAAATGTATCACCCTGTATAGAACTGTTGAACAACTTATTGTTCTATGTATTCTATTCTAAGTTCCATGTATTGTTGTCCTATGTATAGAACAACTTACTCGTTTCATGTATT
Source organism: Apolygus lucorum (assembly GCA_009739505.2). Taxonomy (NCBI): domain Eukaryota; kingdom Metazoa; phylum Arthropoda; class Insecta; order Hemiptera; family Miridae; genus Apolygus; species Apolygus lucorum. The sequence goes on from CM019176.2 coordinate 36,254,879, forward strand.
GTATTTCCATTGAGTAGAGTTGTGGAGTTCTGTCGGAAGAGTTGGCAATTTTCGGCATGAGGCTCACCCGACTTGTCAATAAAGCCACACCCATAACAGGAATTACCAGGTGCACAGCCGTTCTGTGGACGTGAAAAACCTCGTTTTCCTTTAAAAAAAAAGAAGAGAAAATACGAACCAACGAAAAAAGTATATTCTTGTTTTAAATTTTTATTAGGTCATTTCGAACTTTTTCCCGAAGTGTTTTTTTTTTCCTCTTCTAAAGCAAAGGGAGAAGCCAATTTGACGGAGGGAATAGGGTTAAAAAACCGTATATATGAAAATTATAAGTATTGTGGAGAGGGGCTTGTGCTTTTGGGGGGCTTGCCAGGGGTCGAGGCCGGGGGGCGTTGCCGTGGAAGCGAGATCGATAAGGCGGTGGATGCTGCGCTGGACCACATGCGCACTGGCCCATCTCGACGAGGGAGGGCGGAGGGAGAATCGAGTAATTAAACGCCCTCAAAAGGGCTTCCCGATGACCCCCGGGGAAACTCTAATTTTATCGTTTGGTCCAACGAAAACGCTGAAAGATATCGCAGGATATGACAAATGATCGACTTGAAGCGAAGTTTAGGTGAGAAAATGCGTCCCATGTGTGACTCTGTTCATCATCAACCATTCAAGTCACCGTTTCATCAAATGAAGGATTGCGATTGGCAGTAAAACTGCTGTTTCTCGCGACTTCGATCTATCAGAATGCGCAATAAAGCTGGATTAGACGGTAGTTTCCTCAAACATTTCGTCTTAGATGAACACCTGGAATCAATATCACCTAGAATTTCTCCAACATGAATTCCTAAGTCGGTATGTGATTGTAAGTGCTCTCAAGTATGGTAACCGAAATACTATTGCTAATGTCAATCTGAACGCTTTACCTGATGATGCTTATTGTATAGCATTTTCAAATTGAATTCGTCCTTTTACAAATTGAATTTGTCCTTTTTAAAAATGAATTCCTCCTTTTACAAAATGATTTCGTCCTTCATGAAGAGGAACAAAATCTTGAAGCCAACCGGATTAAATAAAAGATGCAAAGATAACTTTTTCTAAGAAATAGCTTTGACATGCAGGTGTAGAAGAAATCTACTAAGTTAACAAAAAGTTTGCAACAAATTCATACAAAACAATGAATAGGCATTTAGATTTTCCTAAATACAGAGCCCTGACGTTACTCTAGGCATGAGAAAAAGATTTCGATGCCAAGATGTTGTCCCTCTTTATGACGGACAAATTCATTTTGAAAAAGGAAAATAACTATTGTGATTAACAAATGATCAGTGTTCCTATGTATCAAATTGTTAGATGTTTGAAGGAAACGTTGCTAATGTTAAGTATACTTCTTGAGGATCTTGGGAGATTTTGTAAAGAGAATGGTCAGGTCTTGCAATTATCTTTGAAAGATGACTGATAGACAGAGAGGGAATCTTGGAAGTATCTTGGAATAGGGATTGTGTAGAGTTCAGGTCTGTCTTCACGAAACTAGCGGACAAATCTATATATTCTATTTTGCTTTGATTCTGTGTAGTCAAGGTAGCGATAAGTTGTAGGATCAATCCTAGTTTAGCTGATTAGAGTGGGAAGTTCCCTAAGAACTTTTTTGATGGTTTTATTTCTTTTCACAATTTCCAAAGTTTTAATTGAAGTTGGCCAACACATTAGTGAAACATGATTGAACCACTAGAGGGTACATAGGAGCTGGAGTGTTCAGGAAGAAAAGGATGACGTCATGAGGTGGTGATTTGTGAATGAGAGGGGAAGTGGAGGAGAGCTGGATTTTAAAGGGCTTTGAGCAGCACGCGTGTGGAGAGAGGCTATTGTGTGACAGGAACAGCTGCTACCCACCCCTGCACTACGACATAACGGTAACGAAGGTCAATTTACCACCAGAAGGGAACTGACGGAGGTATTCGGGCCGGGGGTGGATGGTGATGGCACTCGATGGCCACTTGGGGCTCTGCGTAAGTGATATGCTGGCAAGCTTCTCAGCATTATTCTTCGAGCCTCCTGAGATGGCAATAAAAGCCATACAATGCGCTTCAGTCTTATACATCGCCAACACGTAGAGGCACTACTGGATAGCATTTCCTGGCTCCGCCGGCTTGAGACCTACTCGTTCCTGGTCGTGGGCCTCAAGAACAGTAATACTCTCCTTCAGGATGGCAGAAGTTTGAAAGCTGGGCTCAATTTAACAACATACAAATTGGAAAAATCCTAGAAAACAAATCTAGTCAAACAAATGGATGTTGCTGAATGTATACCAATCACGAGACGTCCGGCTGTAAAGTTCTGTTAAGATCATTCCTGAAACTTACTCGTTTATGAAAGTGAGCTGTGTGGCTATAGATCTTGAAGAATATCCAAACACCACATTTCAATAGGGCCTCTATAAATACCCTCCTACAGGAGGTTCTACTTACTTTCAATTTGTTCATGTATATAAGTTAATTCATCACGTACAATAGTCAATTGAGAACTAGGTGTAGGAACAATGAGTTGGAGAACGCAAGGAATCAAAAGAAACAAAATTGTTTAAAACACAAACGGTGGATACAGCTTTCGTACAAGTACGCAACCACGAGAGACATTTTATGTCTTATGTTTAATAAATTGAGAGCTTTCCAATGAGTGGTGAACGATTTTTGTGGGGTGGAAAATGAGGAAGTTAGTTTTCCCTAGGAACGATTGGTGGTACGTGAAAATCATCAGAAATTTCCGCGTAACGCTCCCCTCATAACGCTCCCCGCGTGACGATTTTTCATTTATGTGCCATAGTAAAGACATAAAATGTCAACAGTGATGACTTGCTTGTGTGGTGGAACTTAAGAGTCTAGTACTCATAGATCCTGAGAAGTGAAATGGACAAAAAATATGACACAGATCCTTGGCGTGAACCTCCTCTGGTAAACAGTTAGCAAAAACAGGGCCTGCACTTGGTCACCTTACCAAGATATTCTTTGATCAATCACCTTGTCCTCTCCAAGTCTTATCTGGTCCCCACTACTTAATCTGGGGTTTGTGGATACTTTCTTCGATCCAGTAGTTAGTATCTTCTTATTCTTTCAGTCTCCTTGACCTGTAACTGCCTTGGCAGGATTTTTTTTCTCGGACTCTATGTGATTGTTGGTTTTAGGGACTATTATAACTGCTGGATTATCCAGAACGTTCACTATCGTTTGAAAGGTCTTCTATAGGCGCTCATGCTCTTCGCCATTTTGGGATTTGAGAACCAAATCGATTCTGTACCATCAGGAAAAATCCTGAATTCCGGAATTTTGAATCCCCAGACGGACTATGATTCTCTATTTCCCTTTTCTTAAATCCATTTTCGTTGTGTTGACGCCATTCACCTTCTCAGGAACCTGCTCCTTCCTAGTACATATCCATCTTCAGGTTTCTCCTGCTAAAAACGAGCCAAACAGTAGTGTATGCAATAGCTGTATTTGAAGAGTTCGTCCGCTCCCTCCCACTCCTGTCTACTTTTTAGTGTCAATATATTTACAATTCAATTCTACCTTGTATTTTTAGGACGTCCCACAGTAAGACTTGGGCGTCCTTATGCGATCGATCTGGGGTGAAGGAGGACAACACTCAACAGAAAGAAAAAATAACCACACACTAATCCGTTTTCTAACTAACCATATGTGAATGTCCGTCCGTGACAGACTGTCACCATTGGTATGGGAGGGGAGGTGAACTCTAATTTGCATGTTGGGTACCATCGTAGATCATGGATATTAAAATGCTCTGCAAATCCCAGGCTCCCATGCCGCTAGAAATGTTATGGTGGATTAGGGTGAGGGGGGGAGGAGGGAGAGACCACGGTTTCTTGCCTAAAATACTAAATAAATAAAAAGAAACAGTTTTATCGCTTACCAACTGGTTTAAATGTACCTAATGCTTATCCAATAGGACGTCCCCTGGAATGCATGCATTACTTGACAATATGTTTTAAGTTACCATAGACCGATTTTGATGAAATTTGGTATAGGTCCCATTTGGGGTCTAGTCGTGCGGGAAAGTTTTTGACTGTTCACTTCTAAGGGGTAAAAAATGATGGTGGAAATTTTGAAAAGTAGCTCCGAAACTCCCAGCTCGAAAACTCTCGAATTAAAGGTATTGTTTTTTTACCAATTTGAAATAATAATGAATTTTTAGAATCGATTGAGATCATCGGAGCTCTGTTGTAGGACAAACCATTCGCTCCCAACGGGAACTTATGGGTAGGACTTGCTACAAATCAGGATCACGAGTGTGATTGGCAGAAGAGGACTAATATCCGTTGAAATTTTAGCCTAAAGTACGCCTAAACGGTGATGCGCAACTCCGAAGCACTTTTACCGGAATTACCAACCGCATACCAACCACCGCATACCTACTTACCTACTTCACAATCAAGTTTATTTGGAAGAACTAAACGCTTCTCACTCAGTTCGAGACGCCCTAAAGAACTCAATCAGAGCCAACATCGCCGAAACGCTCGGAAGTGTTCACGAACACTTGAGAAAATTATTTCTTCAGTGTATTCCATTATGGTAGAAACGCTGTTCAAAACCATGTAAATTGAAATTTCCATTACCATCAAATAACACAAAATAAAAATTTTGGTAATTTAAAATTAATTTGTGTTTTTTCCCCGTTTTGTAATCCATCTGCCTATCGCGCTCCATCCTGTATTATTTGCTGTTGAGTCCCAAATGCCATTGGGAAAACCTCGTATCCGCCGAATGACTCTACTTGCGATCCAAGGGAAAGCCTGTACTGTAAAAGAGGTGGAAGAAGTGAGTTCTCATCCTGACCAAAAATCTCAATGAGTGGGAACTGATTTCAATTCACGTGTGCAGTATCACGGATCAAGCTCGATGGAATTGCCGTTCAAATAGTCAACAATGTAACCTCTGCAATACGTCTATTAAGCAGCTGGTACCCGTCTGGAACACAAAGAGACACACTGAAAGAGGAGAAGGGGGTGATTGATTTAAAAAAAAAAGATTATAAAAAAAGTTTTGCTTTTCATGTCAGTTAATGCCATTATCTGTAGCGAGGCACCTCCCTGGGGTTGTGACTCAACGGGGTTCTCAAAGGCTTTTACGAATAAAGTTGGGGTGGAAATGCAGCGGGCTAGCGTGAGGGGGGAGAGGGGGAGATTTCATATTATTTAGCATGACAATGGCGGCTAACAGACAGACAGGCATTCGTCCTTCCCAACTATGCAGACTCCAGCGTCCTCCCCCCGTCTCTACCACCGCTGCCCAGAGCTGCACTCACCCCTGGACATCGCGGGATGCGCCGTGAGAACTTCACACAGGCTCGAGGGGGTTTTGCTCGAATTAATTAAACCTAACGATATTCAACTTATGGAAAGAACAAATTTATATTTAAATGAAGAGAAAAGGCGTTGAAAATTAACTGTGAAACACTCAACTCATTACTGTTTTTGTTCAGCATTCATGTCGTCATATTTTACTAAACAATGATTGTAATTCAAATTCGGTAAGAACTTGTGAAACAGCAGGGGTTCGAAGCTCAATTACCTACCCCTTCATCACTACCAATTTCATAATTAGTTACTTACCTATACAGTTTTGAAAATAACCTACAGGTAATGTACTACTCGTATGTAAATTTGTACTAAATTATTTCAGCATGGAACATGCTTTAGCCTTGGGCTAACAATTTGGAAAACGTTACATAAGTGAGGAGCACGGGGCTGTCACGAAATTTAACAGGATGCCTCTCTGAAACTCCAGAGCTTGATTAATACACTATACTCCTCCCTGATCTACTGGGTGAGCTAAATTTGGTCCTGCTAGCCCCAGAAAGCCAAAATTTCACAGGGAGACTCTCCGAGGCTGCAGAGTTCGGATAACAAACTAAACTCCTCCCTGATCAGCTGGGTGAGCCGAAGACGGTTTGGGAGGATTGGTGGCTAGAGCATGTTCCATGTTTTCCACTTCAAGCCGATCCAATCCACATAGATATGTCTTTTGGCTGGGGGTCAAAGAATTTTTCGCGAGACTTTTTTTTGCCACAAAAAATGCAACGCTACAACTTGTTAACAAAATCATAGCTACATATCGGTAGCTACAGAGCAAGGTTCTCTAGATTCCCGAAGTAATGTGCTAAACGGTTCCGGGCTGAGCTCCAACATGGGGGGAAAAAGGAGGTCTTTTGCTTCCGAGTCTACCAAGGTAGCGGAAGCTTTGTTTTCACTTTTCAAGGACGAAAAAAAAAGTACTGCAAAATCAAAATTTCACTCGCGTTTTGCGTTTTAGACCTTTCTGAACAATTTTGGTTCCGTGTCTGTCTGTCTGTCCGTCTGTCATCAATTCCTTGTAACGCGCATAACTATACGAAGTTATTGTCCGATTTCGATGAAATTTTCAGGGATTGTGCGGGTTGGTGTGTAGACGGTCCCCTATGAAAATCATCATCCTCGGACTGATAGAAGCGACTGCGCATCCGCAAACGTGAATTCCTTGTAACGGCCATAACTTCTACATTTTCCATCCGATTTCAATGAAATTTTCAGGGATGTTACAGATTAGTGTTTAGATGGTCCCCTATGAAAATCACCACCTTCGGACTGATAGAAGCGACTGCGCATCCGCAAACGTGAATTTCCTTGTAACGGCCATAACTTCTACATTTTCCATCCGATTTTAATGAAATTTTCAGGGATGTTACAGATTAGTGTTTAGATGGTAGTAGTAAGTGGGCACGTCGAGTACACTTCCACTTGAATCTCTGATGTTTTTACATTCGACTTGAGGCTCTGATGTTTTTACTTTCGACTTAAAGCTCTGATGTTTTTACTTTCGACTTGAAGCTCTGATGTTTTTACTTTTGACTTGAAGCTCTGATGCTTTTTATTTTCTGTTAAATCCTGTTAAAAATACTTTTCTGTTAAATCCTGTTAAAAATACTTTTCTGTTAAATCCTGATAAAAATTTTCAACACAAAACATCACAACACATTTTTTAACACAAAACATCAGAACCAGTGACTTTTTCGATCTAGCGACTTGAACTCCTGTTAAAACTTTTTTCAACACAAAACATCAGAACCAGTGACTTTTTCATTTGGGGGGGTAAGTTAAAAGAATATTTTTTCCCATTAGAAACTCTAAAAATTACAGTAGGTTTTAATTTTTAATGACAGGTGCCACTAAAAATTGTATATATTAATTATAAAATGTTTACGTTCAATACCCCCAAGGCAAGGTATCAATAATATCGGTTTCTTTGTTTTCAATTATATTTCGTTTATCATACAGAAATTTAAACTCTTTTTCCACTTCTTTGTTTACTAATGTTTTATCTTTTACATTTCGCGTAATCATGTTATATTTAAGCTTAACGTTGTTTATTTCTTTCGTTAAAACTTTGTTCATAGTTTCTCTATTTAATGATTTTCCATTTTGGTAATTTAAAGTAAATCCTTTAATTTTAATAGTTTCTTTCCCTTGATTGGTTATATAAGCGTAACTCTTTGGTCCAGTACTAATCCATTCTACGATGTGATTATTTTTTCCCAATTCATCAGTCCACTCACCTAACATACAACCTGTTTGTACAAGAGTTTTTCCATCATCAATGTAAACAATACTATCAGTATCATAATATGCAACATTATCTCCCAATTTATCAAGCATATCATATAGTCTCAATCTTGCATTTGATGTAGTAAAAGCTGCAACGAAAACATTTGTTGAAAAACTATCTTCGATGTATTGATTCAAAAATTTATAAGATATTTGTACGATATTGTCATTCAGAAAAAGGCATGAGCCAATTTCTAGGCTGTCATCTAAAAGTATATCGTACCATCTTGTTATATCAACAACATATTCCGATTGCACCATATTCAATCTTTGCCCAAACTTTCCCCACAAAGAATTCAAGCAAATCTTTGCTACTGCTCTTCGTCCAGGATTTGATTTAATACTCTCTTTTTCTAAATCTATATCGAGACTTTCTTTAACGCTTTTTATATATTCTTCAATAGTTTCAAAGTCGCTTTCCCACGGGCTAGTCTCTAGTTTTATTTTCATAAATGTTTTTACATATTCTTTGAACAATTCATTACTTTTTTCTTTGAAATGCCATACTTCGTAAATTTCTTGAATCTTATAACCTTTTTCAATAGCTTTATTTACTTCATCTGTAGTCCAAGTATCAACCAGAGCTCTTTCATTTTCATCGTGTGAACAAGTATTACATTTATCTACAAAACATTTTTCGCATAAAATAAATAGAAGTTTATCTCTTTTGATCGGTAGAACTGGGTGATATAATTTTTTAGGAGGTAATATTTTACATTTGATTAATCCGTACCAATTTTCATCATATTTCTCAGGTTTATGAATTTTTGTTGGATGACCTAAGGGATAATAATCGAAATATTGAACTGTTGGATACAAACTACAAACATCGATATATCTTAATTTTTTATTTACGACTTTCAATTTACTAGCATTCGTTCTACCACCATAGAACGCATCTCTAGGATTTAATGGTTCAATAACGCTTATATTTTTATTTAATGATGATTTATAAGCTTTCGATTTTAACCAAATACATTCCCACTTTTCTATCAATTTAAAACCGGCATTTTTTATTTGATTACTCCTTTGATTAGTTTTTTCTAACAAATCGCCCATAGTTTCATTGTTTACATTATTAACAGTATCTTCGTGGAAACATTTTTGACATCCATGCCAAAAACAACCATGATACTGGTACACGGTATTTGTTGTTTTATCGTAACCATCAACCTTTGCTCCACAAATTGTAACTTCTCCTCCGTTTAAAGCATGTTGTACATTTTTAAAATTACTAAGCCAAGATATTGAACCTTTACTAAATGTTTCTTTTCTAATTTCTTTATTCACAGCGATAGTATTTTCTTTGAGATGCATTGACCGAAAAATGGCCATGCAAACACTCGCTATAGTTAAATATTGGAAAGGATCGATATTAGCTATGTCTAAAAATTGCTTCCTAAATTCAATACAGCCCCTTCGCAAAATATCGACATCTGATTCACAATATTCTAATATTTCTTTCTGAAAGTCGAATATATAATTTTCCTTTACTTTTTCAGCGTGCCATTTCAAAAATGCTTTTCTTACTTCGGGTTTCATTGAATCAGCCCCATAAAATTTAGTATCAGGAATTGGCCCAACGTAATTTTGATTATCTCGAGTATTGAAATAATGGGGGAAATATCCTTTTTTTAGTTCTGTTAATCCGAACGTTTTCGGAAAAGCAGATAACGGAGATGCAACGAAGTTAGAACTATCAATTACTTTTATCATTCTGCGAATATCCAACAACATTAATTTGCTTCCACTATAAATTGTGTAAGGTTTCAGAGTATTTTCTACACAGTATTTCAGAATGAAATGGGAATCGTATCCTTTGGCGTAATGAGCAATTGCGGTGTACCCTTTGTGTTTATCTGAAATTAGCCACTCGCAAAATTCCTCATTAGTTTTGAAAACGAATTTAGTACCATCAAGGTAGTGAGCTATAACAAGATTTGCCTCATGAGTTCCTGTTTCTTGCATGGCCTCGTAATCGAAAAATATGTATTTTTCAGTGAAATTACAACTTTCGAGTTTCTTACTGGATTGTTTATTACAAACGCAAGGCTTAGTACAATATCCACCTTTCTGTCTGTTTGGGAGCATGAAACATTCATGACCGCCTATATCGTCGAATATTTCTTGACAGTTTCGACATTTTCCAGAACCACATCTATGTTCGTCGGTTCTTTTGCAAATTTTCCCACAGTTTAAACATTTATAGACTATTTTACAAACTTCTTTATGATTTTTAACGCAATTATCATTATAACAATAACGGTTACAATCGTTACAGAATATTTTATTTTTATCTTTTTCATCGTGTTGTATTTGTTTACAGAGTGTACAGACATCTTTATTTCTAGTCTTTTTGCATTCATGTTTCTCTTTATTATTATAGGGAGTATCACAATTTTTACAGTAATATGAGGAGGCATAAAAAGCTGCTACACTATTAATCACGTCAAAATGATTTCCATCTTTATAAAGATAAATTATAGTATCTTTCTTTTCTCCTTCGTAAATAACGGTATTGAAATTTTCGGCACAGATAACTTTAACTTGAATGTCTAATAATTCTTCAACAACTTTGATATCTTGCAATGTGAAACCTTCCTCGGTGTATGAACCCATTTTTTCACACAGCTTTTTTGCAAGTGTCGTTTGGAGTGCCCTTCCCTTCCGAATATAAACTAGTTCGTTTTTTGTAAGTTCTCTACCGAAAATTTTATTAGTATGATAAGTTAACGCGGTAATTATGGCTCTTGGACAACACAGATTATCGGAATTTTTTATTTGAGTAATACATTGTTTCGTATGTTTATTTTTGGCTAAGTTCAATATTTTGACGCCTTTTGCTCCTCTCGGTAAATTAATGATTTTAATGTGAAACGTAGTATTTGTTATTTCAACGTTTTCGTTGGAACTAATAATGTTGCTTACGTGTTGGATAAATTCTTTAGCTTGTATACGAGATAAAACATTTGATTACTACTTAAATCTTTCGATATATCATGGTGAAAATGAGGGTTTTGGGCAACGATCATAATTTTATCCCCGGTTTGGAAATTAGATTTTTCTTTAGCCAAATTTAACATAGCAAATACAGCTTTTTCGACTTGTATGATATTAGATAATTTTATACAATAATCGATTTCTGTAGTTTTAAATTTTTTAATGAATCGAGATTTAGTTTCTATAATAGTAAAAGGAGATTTTCGTTTTTCTTTGTTTTCACTAATCAAGTCATCTTCAAAATTGAACATTTTTCCTGTTTTTACTTTAAATGCATGCCCTTGTGGGTGCATTAGATGTTCGATGATATTGCTTTTTTTATTCGATTTTTTAATTTTAATATGTTTTTCTTTAGCTATTTCGCGTAGTTCTTTAACAGTTAGTTTTTCTAGATCACTTTTCTTAAAGTATACATTTTTAATATCATTTAAAGCTGTAATAAGATTATTTTTCTTCATTTTATAAGCACCTTTTAAATTGTAATCTTTCGCTTCATTTCTCAAATCTTTAACTCTGAATCCTTTCTCAGCGGTTCTTTGTTGAGGCTTAAGAGTTTGGTTAGGGTCGTTTTTTAGATGGAATGGTGTTTTTAAATGACGAGCCCAGTTTTTATATGTGATTTTTTGATCACATTTTTCACAGATTTTATCTGCATATCGTTTTTAATAGTATCCATTTTATTATAGGATATATAATTTTTCGTATCGTTCATTTTTTTTATTATTTGCTTTCTTTTAACTAACCCCTCATTTTTTAAAGCCGCGGCTTTTCTAGTAATTTATTTAAAGACATACAGAATCAGTATATTTTAACAGTAAATACATCGGACCCGTCGATTCGACGGGTCCGATGAAAGGTAAATAAAAGTCAATTTGATTTTTAACAGTAAATACCTCGTACCCGTCTGCCAGACGGGTACGATGAAAGGTAAATAAAAGTCAATTTGATTTTTAAAACCCAATTACTAAAGGTGGGGGACGAATCGCCCCCACCTTTAACGTTAAAGTCGAATACAAGTCGAGAACATTTAAAGAATAGTTTTCAAAACTCTTAAAGTGGGGGGGTCCGATTTGGACCCACCCTCTTTAACGTTAAAGTCGAATACAAGTCGAGTATATTATCACATAACATTTTATTTATATAAAAGAAATCTTTTATATAAATCATTTTATTCATAATTCTAGAATTCTGTTTTTTGTAGTTCTTGAGCATAGAAAGATCCTTCAATCTCTTCGTCGTTTAAATCTTTTATTTTGTAAGTAATCGGATTTGTTAGTAGAATTCCAGAAACCACAAAAATTTCTCTAGTCCATTTAGCATCATATTTATTCCCAAATGTTTTCTTAAATCTTGTTATTCGAACTCGATCTCCAAGAGAAAACTTTACTTTTTGTGAGGCTTTTTGGTTCCTAAACAATCTAACTAACACTTCATCTTCGTTGTTTTTATTAACTTGTACAGGTATCATACCAATCGATCTATGGAAATCTTTAAAATTGTATTCATGAACCAAATCCTGTAGAAAATCGATCCATTTTTTATTATTCTCAACTTCGAAAAGAATTTTCATTTTTCCATTCAATGTACGATTAAATCTTTCTATGATTGCCGATTTTTCTTCATTCTGTGTATGATACATTTTTATTTGGTGACTTTTCAGAAATTCTTTAAACGTTTTATTTTCGAATTCCAATCCTTTATCGGTATGTAGTAAATTCGGAGCATTATGATTTTGTGATTTGGCCTTTTCTATGATTTTCTCAAAAGCTTTTGTTACGCTTTTTCCATCCTTTTTCTTCAAGGGTAAGGTCCATGCAAATTTTGAAAATGTATCGATAACATTAAGCATATAACCGTATCCATCATTCTCTTTTTCATAATTTTTCATGATTATCAAATCAGCAGCCCACAAATCATCAATACCTTTAGTAAATATTGTCCTTTTTTGAAATTTATTTCTTATTGGCTTATGTAATTCTTTAGCGAGAGATAATTTTTCATCAACATTCAGATCTTCTACTACAGTTGGTTCTTCAGAATTTTCTCTCTCGGGGGAAGTGATAAACTTACTCTTATTAGTTTTACATTTTGTACATTTTGCAGCCACTCTCCATCTCCCGTTGATAGTTTGCACTCTTTCAGCATCAACATTATTAGTTTTCTTTTTACACTTGTGACAGTAAATAGGTTCAGTTAAATCATTATCCATTTTATTATAGGAAAAAAAGTTTTTTATGAGAAATATCTCATAAAAAATAAGCTCCTCACTCTTCAATCAAATGCAAATAAACTGTAACATTTTCAAATTGCAGCTCATCTCCATTTTCATTTCTACATGATAGTTTAATCTCTTTAATATCTCTCATTCCTTTTCGTATAGGGATGTAAAGAATCTTTTTATTTGTTTCCATATAAATAGTATTGGGGAGAATCTGTTTCTCTATCAAAGATACATGCAGTAATTCATGTTCGCTATGAAGATGGGAATGCTCATCATGATTAGCAAAACTATAATCAATAATATTACAATGCCATTCAATTAACGAAATAGGTTTGATTAACTTAGGGTTGTCTTCAGAATAGTAGTCCTTATTAAAGTCAAAATAATCCCCAGGTGTTTTACATTGTTTAAAATCAAATAGTTCACAGAAATTTCCCAAATGAACAAATCCAATTACAACGGGAGATTTAAGAAAAAATCTATTACGATTTGTAGTGTAGTCTACTTTAAAAACCAAACTTTCAGGTTTTGTTTTTTTTAATGTGTCAATTTGTGATTTATAAAGTGTTTTATTCTCCTCAAATTTCTTCATGAGTTCAGTTATATAACTTTTTATTTTTAAATATAATTCTCTTCTAAAAGTCTCAACAGTAAATGTGCCTTCTAACGCATACTCGTTATGATACCATCCATCTATAATAAACATTTTTAATGATATCAGAACATCTTTCACTTGAAATGAAAGAGAAGGTGAAGTAAATAATAACTTTACTATTCCAAGTTTATAATTTTTATCGGGATTTAGAACAATTTTTTGAGCAAAAGTTATTTTTAGATCTTGGTGTTTATCAGAAATCTTTATTAGAGTCATTGTTTTATTATAGGGAAAAAAGTTTTTCGTATAATAAATATGAGTAAATACGAGATTGAACCAATTCCGTTTGATAAAAATAAGGCTAGAAAAGGAATTTTACCATTACCTTTAAGAGCATTAATAGTAGGAACTTCTGGTTGCGGGAAAACAACACTTCTTTATAATCTCATCACAAAACCATGGGGAATCCCCTTTAATCATCTATATATTTTTTCAAAATCTCTGGAGCAGAATGCATATGAGATTTTGAGAAGCAATTATGAAAAAATTTCTGTAAAAGACGATGTGGAAATAGCGCAGTTTTTCAGTAATTGTGACGAACTTATAACCCTGGACGCATGTGAAGAAAAAAGTCTTATTATTTTTGATGATTGTGTAAACATTCAACATCAGAGAGAAATCAAAGATTATTTTGTGAGAGGACGTCATAAGAAAATCTCGTGCGTTTACTTGACACAATCATGGTCAAAAGTTGATAAACAACTCATTAGAAACAATATTAATTTTTTATGTGTATTTAGACAAGGACCAAGATACATGCGAGATATTTATGATGAATATGTGGGAACTGATTTCACTTATGATCGATTCAAAGAATTATGCTATTCTTGTTGGGATGAGGACTTTGGTTTTCTAACGATTGACCCTAACAAAGAAACACAGTAACGGACGTTACCTAAAGAAATTTGATGAAACGCTACATGGATAAAAAATATAGATTTTAAGTTTGTTTTTATAGGGATTCCCTATAAAAACGCTACATGGATAACTTTGGGAAACGCTTCAAAAACGCAAAAATAACGTTTTAGGAACGTTTAAGCAATTGAGCGTTTAAACGATTTAAAAAAAAAAATTTTTTCCTATAATAAAAACATGACAACAAAATTACTTTAGAACAAGCGCTTAGAAAGAAATTCAAAGAAGCGCAACTTGAAGTTATGAAGGAAAGAGAAGCCAAATTTAGAGAAATCAAAAAGATTGATAAACCTCCTGAAAAAGATGAACAAATATTTTTCACAAAACCAAAACGTAAACCCATGAGCGTAGCTGAAGCTGATAAAACGATCAAACTTAAAAAATATTTACAAAAATTAGCAAAACAAGAAAGGGATAACCAAGCATCTGATAAGGAAACAAAAGAAAAGGCTTATGAACCTATAACTTCACGATTAGATAAGGTAGAAAAAGCAGTGAAACAAGCTGATGAAGATCTTGGCAGAAAATTAGAACTCCTTCCTGCAATAAAAACATTTAATCCCTTGGCTATCAGCTCACCTAAAAAAGTTTCTTTTCATGAAGATGATGATGGCGAGGTTCAAGGTAATGATACTGAAGATACATTAAATCAAAGCTCTTCAAGTGATGATGAAATGGAATTAATATTACAAAAAAGTGTTGAATTACCAAGCTCTTCTGTAGGCCTTTAGGTATTGGACCAATTGCAGAATTATATATTCTTCATCCTGATAGACAATTTGGAATATACCCTTTAAAAATCATATCTTTATTGGAAATAAGCAGATACGGGTAAATGGAAATGATATTGAAATAGAAAAAATGAAATATTCCGGTACTGAAGGTTTATGGAAGCTCTTAACAAACCCATAGCTTCTGATATTCCATCCAAAGATGAATACACTAATGAAGACTTTAACGCTTATGCAAAAATCCTCATTCAAACAAATAGCATGTTTCAAAATAATAATCCCGAATCTAAACAGCCAAAATCAAGTGTTAGTAAAAAATGGAAAGAAATCATAAAGCCAATCTGGGAGTATAGTAAAAAGAAAAAGACTGGTACTGGGTTGATTAAATATACTGAAAATCCTGTAGAATTTAAATATATAGATAATTTGAATCAACTTCAACAAAGACTATACTATTTGTATGCGCAAGAGCAGGCAGGAAATAATAATTTTCACAATGAAAAATTGGGAATTATAAATTTCATTAAAGATCAACTGGAGAAAGATATTGATAATCCAAGGGAACTGAATACTTGATTAAAATTATTAATAATTTACCCAAAAATATGATAAAAAACGGTTCTGGTATTTTCAATACTATTCTTAATAAACTTGGGCCTGTTATTCCAGAAATGCATCTCCCAGGTGGTTATCAATATTGTGGACCATTACTAAATTGGATAAGAGATTAAATAGAGGTGATGAAGGTATAAATAGTCTTGATAAAGCTTGTAAACAACACGACATTTTTTATAGGGATCATGAAAAAACAAGTGATAGGCATCTTGCTGATAAACAACTAGAAATAGAAGCTGATAAAATTATGAAAAGTTCAACAAATATCGGTGAAAAATTGGGAGCTTTTGCTGTAAAAACTGGTATGAAAACCAAACGGTTCTTTGGGATGGGTGTATACTAATTAGAACCGGTAATTTACCGGGTCTAAATTAAGGTATTATGATTGTTTTTTAATAGAATTTCGATTCTATAAAAAAAACTTTTTTCCCTATAATAAAATGATTACACATCAAATAAATTTGTCAGAAATACAAATGAAAAAAATAAGATCTGCTTATAAAAAACGTGTTCCAGTAAAAGTACGACTGGCTTTTGCAGATATTAGTGGAAAAGGAAATCATAAAATCCTGTTAAATGAAACTCAGAAAAAAAAGTTAGATAAATGTATCAAAAACAAAAAAGGGTTGGAATTGGAAATGAATTATGATCAGTTGCAAATAAATCATTCAGGTGGCTTTTTACCCTTAGTTTTTGCAGGAATTGGTGCTCTTGGGGCATTATTGGGTGGTGGAGCTGCAGTAGCTTCCAGCGTTATTGATTCTAAGCATAAATCTGCTGAAGAAGCAGAAATCAAACGTCATAACTTGGAAATGGAGAGATTAGCACAACATGCAAAAAGCCTAAGTATCGGCTCTGGATTGAAAAAGAAAAAGCCTATTTCAACACCTAAAAAGAAACCTACCAAATCAAAAAAGAAACCTACCAAATCAAAAAACTAAATAGCTTCCAGCCTCTTACCAATTTTGATATTGAAAGATTATCGAAAGAAATGAAAATTAAAAATTTCAAAGGAGTTTTCATGAAGGATGATTTACCAGAGAAAGTGAACCACACGGAATGTGGAATTATAAATCTAGAAAATTCTGATGAGGCTGGAAGCCACTGGACTGCATTTTATAAAAATAACGACTTAAAGTATTATTTTGATTCGTATGGTAATGCACCACCACCAAGAGAACTTGTTCAATATTTAGGTTCGGAAAATTTATTTTATAACGAGGAGCAAATCCAAAACCAATATGATCCTCCTATCTGTGGACATTTATGTTTATTAATTTTGAAAAAGCTATCAGAAGGACACGATTTTGTAAATAGCATGAGAACATTGAAGGAAAATCTTAATTTCTTTTATTAAATTTTATAGTCTTGATATTTTTATAGAATTTCGATTCTATAAAAAAACTTTTTTCCCTATAATAAAATGATGTACACAAATAATGAATCACCTTCAGCCCCTGAAGAATTTACTCCAATAACTCATCCTAGATTATATCCAAAAATAATTTTTCCCGAGTTTAATGAGAACAATTATAGAATCAATCGAATTATCAATCAATTTAAATTTTTAGAAGATGAAGTGAAAATGAGAAATGGTTTGAGAAAAAAATATGGAAAAACTATCAAGTACTCTTTACGGTACTGAATTTTTATTCGCCCTCTCAGAACTCGGACTGGTTGGTGCTTCTATAGCATTACCAATAATAATCCCATTCAGTGTTCCAATTTCTGCAGGATTGACAACCTTATCGACAATATTAAGGACTTCAAGCGGATTTTTCAATAAAAAAATTACTAAACACTCTGAAATCGCACTTTTGGCAAAAGCTAAATTAAATTCGATTGAAGAAAAGTTCACAAAAGCAATTAAAGACGGTAAAATATCTGATGAAGAGTTCAATGATATTGAACAAGAAATAAAAAATTATATAAATATGAAAAGTGCCTATTCTAAATGACTATAATAAAAATAAGAAAGAAGTTAAAAGTGTGGATCCTATCAAACTATCACTTTTGAAACATGGTGAAGTTTTCAGAACTGGATTTTAATATTCGGTGGGCAAATGTTCTCGACTTGTATTCTCCTTTACCGTTAAAGAGGGTGACCGATTTGGTCACCCTCTTTAAGAGTTTTGAAAATCTTCTTTAAATAGGTTTTGAGTCAGTTTTTATAGGGAATCCCTATAAAAATTATTCCACTATCTTGATATTTTTATAGAATTTCGATTCTATAAAAAAAACTTTTTTTCCTATAATAAATAAGTATGAATCAAATTAAATCAATCTACTCGAAATACGATTCTGAAATCACAAGGCTTCAGTATCAAAACTTTAATCCTGAATCTAATTTGGAATTGAACTCTGAGAACAAAAGAACGGTTTTCAAATTGCTTCTAAATGATGAGTTTCTTAGCAGCAATATTCAATAGTTACATTGCTGGAAAATACATTCCTAAAGATGCCACAAAAACATATGTAACCAAGGATTCAGTAATGATGGTAGACAATTTTGTAGCACATCTTTTTTCCAAAATTGAAATAAAAAAACACAATACGGTTATTGATGAAATTGAGAACCAGGTATTGCTAGTACGGTGGTGGGCATAGCTTCTTTCTCAGGTACCAGCAAACTATAATGGTAAATTAATGAATTCTGGGTTTCAATACTAAAATGATTGGTGGTGGAGATTTCAGTGCGAATGGTAACTTGAGTGATTTAGGCCTTGGGTTCTTCAGTGATATCACTCCAATTTACAAGGGAGGATTTGAAATTACATTCATTAGAAATTCTGACGATGATGTACTCTTTCGTTACAAGAAAGATAATACTTCTCCTGAAGGTGTGGAGGGAAAATTGGAAATTAAAACTTTCTACCTGCGAGTCCCAATAATTGAATATGAAAGTGAATCCAAAGCTAAATTAATTGCTGAACTTAGTACCGCTCCTTATTTGTTTCACTTTAAAAAATTGCAATGTATTGAACAGAAAGTCACTGGGAAAAACTTGAATTTCAATATTACCAATATTTATAGAAATGTACAGAATCCGATCTGGGGATTTGTAGCCTTCCAAACAGCCAGAAAAAATGATCAAAAGAAAAATAATTCCAAATTTGATCATTTGAATGTTAAAAATATTAGTTTGAAGTAGCAGGAAAACGTTATCCTGAAGAACATTTGAATTTAGATTGGAGTTCAGGGGATTTTAGTTTAGCTACACCATGTACACAGATTTCAAAAGAATAGTATGCCAAGACTCATCCCTTCCATATCATGAGCCTCAGTTCTTCAAAGAGCACTATCCAATATTCAGTGTGAATATGACTAGGACAACCACAGTCCATATCTGGACAAAAAAGTAATATAATTTTACGAGCAAGATTTTGAAAATAATGGTACCAGAAAACACTTTTGCTTACGTAATTTGGTTTCAGAAGTTACTCTGAACTATATACCACTTAAAAATATTATAAAAGAAGAAATCTAATTGGGATTCAGCAGAAAAATAGGTTTTAAGTCAGTTTTTATAGGGATTCCCTATAAAAACTCTA